>CM059195.1:55697458-56104958 GCA_030323885.1 Branchipolynoe longqiensis
TTTAAACAAGCACCCTGACAGGAGCTTATACGTTATGGGCAGAGTAGGCCTAAATACCTCGTCAATAAAAAAATCAAAAAAATCAAAAAAAAAATAAATCACAAGTTAGAATACTAACTGATAATACTACTGCCATGGCATATATTCGTAACATGGGTGGAACCAAATCAAAGCCTTGCAATCAGTTATCTAAACTGATTTGGAACTGGGCACAGGCTCAACAAGTCTGGCTGACTGTAGCGCATATTCCAGGGTCACAAAATACACTTGCAGACTATAAAAGTAGAAAATTCCATGACCATTTAGAATGGTCTCTCTCTACACCTTTGTTTAACTTCGTTTGTGAAAAATGGGGTACACCTAAAGTTGACGGATGCTTGGAAAGTAGATGCATTTGCTATTACCTGGGAAAATAATTATTTTTATATTTTCCCACCGTTTAGCATTATCAGCCGAGTTGTGAGGAAAATCGGCTTGGAAGGGACACATGCTATACTGGTGGTGCCCGATTGGGACACGCAACCTTGGCTGCCAGCAGTTTCACAACTGGCAAAAGAACATATACGATTCCCAAGAAAACTCGGGAATCTGACGCACCACGGACCGCTAGTGGTTCACGGCGACGTGTCAACGACGCCCCTATTGGCATTCCTTTTCTAAGGAAACAGCTGCAGCAATTTGGATTGGACAAAATTACTGAGAACAGGATAGTATCTGATGCCTGGAGGCCAGGAACGGTCAAAATGTACACAACCTATTTAAAGAAATGGGGTGTACATTGTTTGTTAATGAAAGTCAAGCCAACAAATCCAACAATTTCACAAGTAGCTCGTTTTCTTCGTTCTCTAGAGGATGAAGGACTATCCTTTGGGTCGATCAATGCGGCAAGATGTGCGTTATCAATCATATTACCTAGAATTGATGGCGAAACAGTTGGAAAACATTATGTCCTTTGTTATCTACTTCGGTCAATTTATCAAAGGAATCCTCCAAAACCAAAGTATAGTCGGTTTTGGGATGTTTCTATAGTATTTAAGTTGTTTCAGGCTTGGCCTCACAACTCGTGGTTAGATATAAAACAATTAGGTTTTAAGGTCGCGGTCCTGTTATTATTAGTAACGGGACACAGAGGACAGACGATTGTTGCTTTATCCTTAACTGGATTAGAAATAGACAAGAAACAAGCTACGTTTGATTTAGCACAATTGCTCAAATCGAACACGTTAGGTGACCCTTTATCTACGGTTCACTTAGACTGCTTTCCGAATGATCGGAAATTATGTGTTGTGTCAGCCATACGGGCTTATATATCTAAGACAAAGGATTTACGTGCATCACAACAACTATTAGTGAGCTTTATAAAGCCACATAAGGCAATTTCACGAGACACCCTTGCCAGATGGACAATTACGGTGTTGAAATTGGCTGGAGTGGATACGGGCAAATACTCTTCCCACTCAACTAGAGGTGCCATGGTCTCCAAGGCACGGTTGCTAGGTATTTCTGTGAAAAGAATACTAGCGCACGCAGGCTGGAAGACGGCTAAGTCGTTTGCAAAACATTACAACAAACGACTAGAAAAGCCTACCGGCATTGCAAAGCGCCTGCTCGCCAACTAACAAGAATAGGTGAGAACAAAAACGTTGAATATTATAATAAGAATGGATGATATTAAGGATAAAAATGAATTATGTAAAAGTCTCCCTAGCCTGAGGCTAGCCTGAGGCTGTATACCGAGGTAAAATAGTATAGTTATACGAATCTTACCTGGGTATAGATGATGGATAACTGTTGTTTTCCCGAGGTATAAGCCTCGGGTAGACGTGGGCTAGGGCCCACCCACCACGCCCTACCACGTCTATCCCGTTGGTGTACCATTACGGGAAAATCATAGTATCCATTGTATTGAAAGATCATTTTTTATCCTGAATAAGTAGGTTAAAATTGCTGGTACCTCACGTGCTTCCTTCTCCCTAGCCCACGTCTACCCGAGGCTTATACCTCGGGAAAACAACAGTTATCCATCATCTATACCCAGGTAAGATTCGTATAACTATACTATATCCGTTATTGACGGTTTGCTACCTGAAACTCTAACAACCATTATACAAACTGATTCAGCGCTACAGTGAGTGGCGGTTACAGTGTGCAGGGGTGGTGGCGCCACCATCGGAGCTGGGGATGAGGAGGCTGGAGCAGTAGATGCCTAGGACAGACTCCATCAGTCGATGGAGCTGAGTGAGTGATGAGGGCAAGGATGGATATTCCTGGTTATTATCTCGTACAATTCTTATACAGCATATATATATATATATAGATATTATATTTGTTTTTGGCAGTCAAGTAATGAAAGCAGTCTTTGTCGCATCGCGACATCATGATGATGATGATTTGTTTTTGGTTCATCATTGCTTGATTTGAGGAACTTGCATGTCCAGCAGTATGTGCCTCAGTTTGAGACGGTGGCAACAGCTGTGTGTGTGTTGTCTTCTACAGGACCGGTTTGCCGTTGACCTAGGTGTCACCAAGGAACACATGAAGTCATACCTGGATAAATCAGCACCGCTTCAGTTCTCAGATCATCAGGTAAAAACAGGCGGACAATCTTTGGCTCTGATAATTCACAATGAACCTCACTCACAACACCACCCCACCCACACCCCCACATGAACTCCTCAACCCCCATTCCCCCTCCACCCCCAGTTCCCCCTTACTCCCACCCCCACCCCCACCCCTACTCCTACCCACACCCCACCCCCAATCCCCACCTTCACTTCCCACCCTCACTCCCACCCCAACCCCACTCCCACCCAAACTCTCACCCCCACCCCCACTCTGACTCCCATTCCCTACCTCACCCCTTTCACAACTTTAAAAAAATATTTATTTAATTATTTGTTTATGCTGTTTTATACTGTCCATGGCGTGTAAGCTCGAGTGATTGCACTTGTTTTCAATGCTGGCCAGTTGTAGTAGTGATTTAAAGTTGCATAGTCCGATGGCTTTCGAATATTTGCATCATTTTTTAGATACATATATCAAGTTGACTATTATGACCTGCTATTCATTATTCCAGAGTCATTTTGATGGAAAATGTCTAGTTTTGGAGCAATTTGAGTTCAAAGAACCCAAAATCATTTCGGCAAGCTTGTCAAAAGTCTTGTTGTTGTGGCCCAGATTCACATCTTGCGATGGTCATGTGATGAGGAATGACCTATTAATGTGTAGGTAGTGTGGAACCTGACTAATGCCATATATGGGACTGGGAATGAGGATAGGACCAATAAGGTCACGAGATTGACCTAATTGGATAGTGGTCTCCCTGCCTAATGGCTGTCTCAAAGTAGGTGTCCAAAAGGATTGGGGTAATAAATTCACTGATTATTATGTATACGCTACCCCAAAGCCTTAGTTAATGCACCAGCACATAAGTTGGATATATAGAATCAAATGTAAGTATGTGCTTTGGTTTTGAAAATAATATGTTTCATCGGACCATGCAACTTAAATCTTATCACCCAATAGGAGGTGCTAAGATGTTTTTGTTTCTCACACAGTAGATGTTTGAGCTTGTTTTGTGTTGGGTTTGGCTATCCAAGGTCGATCCGAAATAGGGAAGGACCGTTAGATAGATAAACTCTGTATGAATAGCCGTGTTTACCCGGGCGAGTTAAAACGCTTCATATAAAACCAGTTGTCTAGATCGATTTACATTTGCCGTGTAAACGCGACACTGTCGCGTTTTAGGGCTGAATCGATTCATATAAATCGGTATATGTAAACCACCTTGCGAGGTGGTTTATATGAAGTGAACTAGTGTAAACGCGCCACTACATCGCTTCATATAAATCGCTTTGTCTAGATCGTTTTACATTTGCCCATGTAAACACAGCTTATGAACGCAGTGCTAAATCGATTTAGTTACTCCGGCTTAACTAAATCGATTTAACTCTGTATGCATGAACACGGCTATAATTACAGACTAGTTATTAGTCTATCGGATGCGGTGGCCAAATCGACAAGAGCACTGGCTGGTTTTAATTTGGAGATATTTGAAGTAAAAATATGCTAAATAAATGTTGGTGTGCATGCCAAAATGCTGGAAATGGGTTATGTATATCCCATTTCGAGTATAGCAACATAGCATAGGTTTTGGGTCCCCGTTTTCTGTTAGCATAATAGTTTAGCAGATTTTGGCACAGGAACATAAAACTGCAATAAACATTTAATGTTAAAAAAAGTAAAGCCTGTTTTATTTAATGATGCCTCTAGAGATTGTTATCATTGGCTATTGGACGTCAAACATACGGTCATTCTGAAATATTTCTTTGAAGGAAACCTGTTGCTGCCACATAGGCTACTCTTTCCGATGGTTATGGTCTTTTATATGCACTTTCCAACAAACATGACAGCACATACCACAGCCTTTAGACAAAATTGATGCGTTCATCAGATTGTATAGTTTTAAAATGCAAATCCGTGTAGGTGTACTGACATGCTTTTCCACATCTCATTTTCACAGGAAGCACCAGGGTTTCTTCTTTGGCAAACATTTTAATCTTTCAATTACATTTAGAACAACTGTTCCATTTCTTTTAATTTTCATTGAAGTGCACCTTAATCTTTCTCTTCATTTAAAAATAAATCTTCTTCTTTTTTTAAAATCCTTTTTTTAGTGACGCCGGCTAATGCTTAATCTTGCCCCTAATGTTCTTTAGTCCTTCTCTTCTTTATCATAATAATAATTTTATTATTTCTATTTTAGTTTTACCATTTTATTAATTTTATATATATATATATATATATATAAATATATATTTTTTTTTTTTAGGGGCGACAGCTAATGCTTATTAATGTTGCCCCTAAATGTTGATACTCTTGTTTTCCGGCCCGCCACAGTTCCTGGACTACCTGTACTCGAAGCACAACCAGGTGTGTCAGTTGTCGGAACGGTCTGTCGTGACAGATAACATGAGCAAGCCGCTGTCTCACTACTGGATTTCGTCATCACACAACTCGTAAGACGCCTTGAACCCGTCCTCCTGTGACCTTAGATGTTGCCAGGACGTAAAACTCCAACAACCAACCAACTAACCAACCACCTTAAACCGCTTAATCAGTAGAGCGCGGGCCTCGCGTTCAGTTCACGGTTGAGTCAAACCAATGACTTACTAAATTTATACTTGTCGCTTCCTAGCCTGGCACTCGGCATTAATAGGATAGGGCAGGGACTGGTTAGCTCAGTGTCAGGATAATGTGACTGAGTGAAATATCAGGTCATGATGCTGGTGGCCTGATTTCCCAGTGGGACAGCACTATGAAGTCGCCATGAGTGTGCACTGCCACAAGTCAGTACCCGTCCTGATATGACCTATATAGCACAGCGGCTATGCAAATAGTCACTTCCATAAAAGATTCACCCCATGCTGCTGCAGTAGCCTGAGTAAAGGTGAAGAAAGGTCCTATATAAAATGTGGCGAAAATGTGGGAAATGAAATGACATAAATCATTCATCTAAAAAGCAAAATCTATTGTTCACATACCTTGATATATTAACCATCAACTTTTGAACTGATTAGTAGATTGACACATTTTTAAGTGTTTTTGGGGTGATTTTTCTTTTTTTAAATCTTTTAAATTAGGGGCGGTCGATTCATCAGGCACGGGCGGGAACGATCACCAATTTTCTGTTTTATTTGGCCCTACTCCCACAGCACTGTTTCTGTGACACGTCTGCTAGACAACCCAATAGAAAAACTGAGAAAAGGCTGAGTTGTGGATATAACCCCATAAATCCTCAATCAAATACGCTATACTTGTTTATCGTAATTGAACAACGCGAACACGGATAAATGGTATATATTTGGACTTTTTTAATGAACAAAATGACAATCGTACATGCTTGAGTATAATGAGAATGCCCCGAGATGCTTTAACCCTATAGTTCTAGTCTCTTATTGTGGGGTGGGCGGGATGGCAGAGTAAAAGGTCCATCGCCGTCCACCGCCAAATTATAGCGGCAGAGTTCCAGCTTTGCATGCCTTATATAGCGGCTGCCCCGGCCCGAAAACGTCATGATTACTTCAAGTTTTTGTAACTGTGTAATAGATTTCGGCTGCTGACGTCGTATCTAATCTACATATACAAATCCGCCAGCTCTCGCCATGGTTACTCGGCGTAGTTACAAAAGACCCGCTAGGCGGTGTAAAAGTCAATCTATATATTTAATGTTACGGTTCAAGTACAGATGGCGCCAGCGGCCATTGAATAGGTATCCGATTCCACCTTGTTCGATTAACCATGTTGCAAGCAACATCAACAACCTGCTATTTTTTAGTAAAGATTTGATCAAATCGTGTAGATTAATACACTTTATATATCGAATTCAGAGCTTTTGTGGCTGCCATCCTTTTTTGGGGGGATTCTCTGTCAATTTCTCAACTTTAAGCCAATATAGATGAACACTGCACACTGGAGCCAACTCGCCACAGTTAATTCCTACTGAAACAGCTTTTGCTCGGATTTAAAGCTGCATAGTCCGATGAAGTATCACATTTTCAAAACCAAAACAATTATCCAGAATTTATTCTACATATCTAACTTAGATACTCAGGCACTTATTAAACATTTGTTGCCATATAGAAGGGAATACCGACTCAATTTAATAGAACCTGTTTGTGTTCCTGCTGAAGCCTATGGTGTCATAGTTTTGGCATGTTTGCTAAAACTAATTTTACATGCCTGTGCTTCAAATATCTCAAAAGTTTACCATCTAAAATAAAAGCTACTTCAGACTAAATTAAGGTAGATTGTAACAATCAATTTAACGTATTTATCTCAGAAAAATGACAGAAACTTAAAACCATCGGACTATGCAACCTTAAGCAGGGTGGTCATGCACCCCTACTCTGGGTAGACGTCGATCTTCTATCTATCAGCTTCGTAGCTACCCTTGTGTAGAGTATATATATGGAAAAGCTACTCTACCCCACCCCGACTCTCTACCTTCACCCCCCCCCCCACACACACACTCCAATCCCTACCCCCACCCCACCACTCCCAAACCACACTCCCATCCCCACTCCCAGCCAAATTCTCAACCCACCCCACTCCACTTCACCCAAACTCTCAGCACCACCCCACTCTGACTGCAGTGACTCCCACTCCATACCCCCATCCCACTCCCCCTTCCAGCCCCACTCCCACCCAAACTCTCACTGACTCCCCACTCCTTACCCCCATCCCACCCCCCCTCCCTTCCAGCCCCACTCCCACCCAAACTCTCACCCCACCCCACTCTGACTCCCACTCCCACCCATACTCTCACCCCACCCACTCTGACTCCCACTCCCTACCCCCATCCCACCCCCCTTCCAGCCCCACCCCCACTCAAACTCTCCACCACCCCCCACTCTGACTCCCACCCTACCCCCATCCCACCCACCCCCCTTCCAGCCCCACTCCACCCAAACTCTCCACCACCACTCCCACCCATCCTCTCCCACTCCCAGCCCCACTCCCCCTTCCAGCCCCACTCCCACCCAAACTCTCACCACCACCCCACTCTGACTCCCACTCCCTACCCCCATCCCCCCCCCCCTTCCAACCCCCACTCCCACCCAAACTCTCACCACCACCCCACTCTGACTCCCACTCCCTACCCACATCCCACCCCCCCTTCCAGCCCCACCCCCACTCAAACTCTCACCACCACCCCACTCTGACTCCCACTCCCTACCCCATCCCACCCCCCCCCTTCCAACCCCACTCCACCCCTCTCACCACCACCCCACTCTGACTCCCCTCCCTACCCCCATCCCACCCCCCTTTCCAGCCCCACTCCCACCAAACTCTCACCACCACCCCACTCTTACTCCCACTCCCTACCCCCATCCCCCCCCCTTCCAACCCCACTCCCACCCAAACTCTCACCACCAACCACTCTGACTCCACGCCCTACCCCCATCCCCCCCCCTTCCCCCCACCCCACCAAACTCTCACCACCACCCACTCTGACTCCCACTCCCTACCCCCATCCCCCACCCCCCCTTCCAAGCCCCACTCCCACCCAACTCTCACCACCACCCCACTCTGACTCCCACTCCCTACCCCCATCCCCCCCCCCTTCCAGCCCCACTCCCACCAAACTCTCACCACCACCCCACTCTGACTCCCACACCCTACCCCCATCCTCCCACCCCCCTTCCACCCCACTCCACCCCAAACCCTCACCACCACCCCACTCTGACTCCCACTCCCTACCCCCACCCCCCCCCCCTTCCAGCCCCACTCCCACAAACCTCACACCACCACTCACTCTGAAACTCCTCACTCACCACCACCCACTCTGACCCCACCCTACCCCCCCCCCCCCTTCCAGCCCACCCCCCCAAACTCTCACCACCACCCCACTCTGACTCCCACTCCCTACCCCCACCCCCCCCTCCAGCCCCCTCCCACCCAAACTCTCACCACCACCCCACTCTGACTCCCACTCCTTACCCCATCCCACCCCCCCTCCCTTCCAGCCCACTCCCACCCAAACTCTCACCCACCCCACTCTGACTCCTACTCCCCACCCATACTCTCACCCCACCCTACTCTGACTCCCACTCCCTACCCCCATCCCCCCCCTTCCAGCCCCACTCCCACTCAAACTCTCACCCACCCCACTCTGACTCCCACTCCCTACCCCCATCCCACCACCCCTTCCAACCCAACTCCCACCCAAACTCTCACCACCACCCCACTCTCTCACTCCCACCCCATACTCTCACCCCACCACTCTCACCCCATTCCCTACCCCCATCCCCCCCCCTTCCAGCCCCACTCCCCTCAAACTCTCACCCCACCCCACTCACTCTACTCCCTACCCCCATCCCACCCCCCCTTCCACCCCACTCCCACCCAAACTCTCACCACCACCCCACTCTGACTCCCACTCCCTACCCCCATCCCACCCCCCCTTCCAGCCCACTCCACCCAAACTCTCACCACCACCCCACTCTGACTCCCACCCTACCCCCATCCTCCCACCCCCCCTTCCCAGCCCCACTCCCACCCAAACCCTCACCACCACCCCACTCTGACCCCACTCCCTACCCCCATCCCACCCCCCTTCCAGCCCCACTCCCACTCAAACTCTCACCCACCACCCCACTCTGACTCCCACTCCCTACCCCCATCCCACCCCCCTTCCAGCCCACTCCCACCCAAACTCTCACACCACCACCCCACTCTGACCACTCCCACCTTACCCCCCCACCCCCCCCCCTTCCAGCCCCACTCCCACCCAAAACTCTCACCCACCCCTCTCCCACTCCCTACCCCATCCCCCCCCTTCCAGCCCCACTCCCACCCAAACTCTCACCACCCACCCCATCTGACTCCCACTCCCTACCCCCCACCCCCCCCTTCCAGCCCCACTCCCACCAACTCTCACCCCCCCAGTACTCTCACCCCACCCTACTCTGACTCCACTCCCTACCCCCACCCCCCCCCCCCCTTCCAGCCCCACTCCCACCAAACTCTCACCCCACCCCACTCTGACTCCCACTCCCTCCCCATCCCACACCCCTCCAACCCACTCCCCCAACTCACCAACCCCCACTCCTCCCACTCCCACCCATACTCTCACCCCACCCCACTCTGACTCCCATTCCCTACCCCCATCCCCCCCCCCCCTTCCAGCCCCACTCCCACTCAAACTCTCACCCCACCCACTCTGACTCCTACTCCCTACCCCCATCCCACCCCCCCTCCAACCCCACTCCCACCCAAACTCTCCACCACCCCACTCTGACTCCCCACTCCCACCCAAAAACTCTCACCCCACCCCACTCCCTACCCCCATCCCAACACCACTCCCACTCAAACTCTCACCCACCCCACTCCCCTCCCACCCAACTTCGCACCCAACCTCTCACGCCACCCTACCCTCCCACCCCACCCCTTCCATCCCCACTCCCACCCAAACTCTCATCCCACCCACTTCACTGCCAACCAACCTCTCAGCCCCACCCACCAAACTCTCACCCATAAGGCCGTCGTATGGTGTTTTACAGGTATCTGACCGGGGACCAGATAACCAGCGACTCGTCGTGTGAAGCCTACATCCGGTGTCTGAGGAGTGGCTGCAAGTGTATAGAGCGTAAGTAGGTCACCCCTTCTACCGCCTAGTTAAAACTGCCCAGTTCGATTGTGTGTTGTTGTTTTACGTCCTATCAACAACTAAGGTCATATCGGGGTGGGTACCGACTTGTGACAGTGCGCACTCATGGCAACTTTATAGTCCATCCCCACTGGGAGACCAGGCCACCATCACCATAACCTGATATCCCACTCAGTCACATTATCATGGCACTGAGCCAACCAGTACTTGCCCTATCCTAATAATGATGAGCGCCTGGCTAGGAAGCGACAAGTATCAATTTCTAAGTCATTGGTTTGACTCGACCAGGGTTCGAACGATCCCATGTCTACCAACACAAGAGACGGACGCTCTAACTCATTTGGCCATCCCGTCTGGTTCTATATATATTAAAGCTGCCTGGTCAGACCGGGTGTGGTAGACGAATCGGTAGAGCGCGGGCTTCTCGTGCAGGAGATTGGGAGTTGGGTTCCCGGTCGAGTCAAACCTTTGACTTATAAAATTGATACTTGTTGTTTCCTAGCCTGGCGCATGGCATTAATAGGATAGGGCAAGGACTGGTTAGCTCAGTGTCAGGATAATGTGACTGAGTGGGATATTGGGTTATGTTGCCAGTGGCCTTATTTTCCAGTGGGGAAGCAATATAAAGTCGCCATGAGTGCATACTGTCACAAGTCGGTACCCATCCTGATATGACCTTAGATGTTGCCAGGACGTAAGACTCAGCCAACCAACCAATCTTTATTATTCAAGATAACTCCATGACATTTTCGGTTAAGCAACTTCAGGCAGTTATCTAATGGCCCTGTCACATTACGACGCATCGTACAAGCGTCTGGCCAATGGCTAAAATCACTTTCAAATGTCAAGATGCATCAAACTTTTCAGCGTGGGGGGGGCAAAGTTGGATGTATACATGCGGTATACACAACTTAGCAGAGTGTATGACCAATGTATGGCTAACGTGCCTACCAACGTATGGCTAACGTGCCTACCAGCGAAAAACATTGGCAATAAGAAGCGCTCTGATTGGCTGAAATCACTGAATATGGCGGCCATTTTCGAGACGCTTTTTGTCTCCTATCTGAAAAGGGAGGCGTCTCGGAGATGGCTCAGAGACTCAACCTGAAAGGAAATAAGCCAAAAAGCATCGCGGAGACGTCTCGGAGACGGACCCTGAACGCGGCCCTGGTTGATAGCTTCAGAGAATGACCTACATAAATTGCACTTGTTACTTTAACTCTTCTAGTGGACTGCTGGGATGGCGACAGTGAGCCAATTATATTCCACGGCCATACATTCACCAGCAAGATCTTCTTCCTTGACGTCGTCAAAGTTATCAAGGCACACGCATGGGACTTCTCTGAGTAAGCTCACTCCTTAAATATTTTGTACATAAAAACTCATTTAAATCACCGGACGTGGTGGCAGAATCGGTAGAGCGCAGGCCTCCCGTGTGGAAGGTCGGGAGTTCAATTCCCGGTCGAGTCAAACTAATATCTTACCACTGTTTTGTCTTGTTGAGTGATGGCTTATTTGCCCTGTCCATAATGAATAAGTTCACATCGCTGAACAGCACTTGTCTCAATTTGGTGTGGTCTGGGCTCTTAATGGCTAGCCTAAATTATGTTAGTTTTTTTTGGTGGCACGTTTGCGACATTTTGGTGTATACCTACCCCTAGGTACAAGATTCACCCCGTACTGCTGCAGTAGGGGTGCAAACCAACCCTATGTAAAAGCTGTCGAAAAAAACGGGTCAAAGAATTGAGAGCCTAATTTAACAATCTAAGAAGCAACATTTATTCTTTACATACGTCTTATTGATAGCCCGCTACCTTTGAGTTGAAAAATATAATAAAACATATAGTTTAATGCAATTTAAAAGTGAAATCGACGGCGTTCTGCAGCCGCCATCTTGACTTTTTGCATTCTCTCCCATTTCACCAACTCTGTGCCTATATGCATAACATTGGTAGCCATTTGATACTGGAGCCACAGTTTCTAGGTCATGTTCCATACTAATGTTATTTTCGCCCGTATTTAGACTACGTTGTCATTCACCTGTGTACTACAAGTACCGGGTGAATCTTTTATCTAACCTACCCCATGCACTACTGTTAGTAGGGATACTCAGTTTACGCTGTGAGTTTGTGAGGTCGGGGTAGGAGGTCATTTGAAGAATTGTTAAGCCCCAGTCACACATACCCGGATCAGGGGCCGGACGAGCTGTTTAAAACATCCAGGGCGGTCCGGGGGATTTTGCGATCCGGGCTCAATCCGGCCTGATCCGGGGGTGGTCCGGGGGTGGTCTGGGGGTGATCCGGCTATTCCGGGGGTGGACCGTGCCTGTCCGGGGGTGGTCTGGGGTCATTTTGGGCCACGGTTTGACCCGCACCATCCCCGGACTGTCCCGTACTACCCCCAGCCTAGCCACGGACCACTCGCGGACAGCCGGGGGCGGTCTGGGATAGTCCGGGGGTGGTCTGGGATAGTGCGGGGGTGGTCCGGGGCAGTCCGGGGGTGGTCCGGCCTCATCCGGGTTAGTCAGGGGCTGGTCCGGCAAAAATCGATGAAAACAGTGATTTTATCCGTTGCGGTCCGGGACAGTCTGGGCCATTGGTCCGTGGGTGGTCCGGCTCAAAATCCGGGGCTCGTCCGGCTATGTGTGACTGGGGCTTTAGGAGTTAGGTCTTGAATTATGGGCGTGAGTATGCACAGGCAACATCGGACGGCCTCACAGCCTTTGTTCTTAGAAAATTACCTCTTTCGATGAGTGGAGGAGTGTCATTTTGTTGGTGTAGTGCCAGGTTGATATGTAGGTTGATATATATGTGTGTGTGTGTGTGTGTGTGTGTGTGTGTGTGTGTGTGTGTGTGTGTGTGTGTGTGTGTGTGTGTGTGTGCGGCTTCAGTTATGGGTACACCCGATACCGGCTTCACACGAAGTCTGATATTATAACCACAAGTTCTCTCAGAAATTTTCTGATGATATGCATGTAAGAGCAACATGTGTCGGAAGCAAGCACAAATTAATTTAGCAGTTAGAATGAAAAATAAAGCAAAATAGATCGGAATGAGGGGGGAAATGGTGTCCATTTTGTTGCAAGTCTTCTGCTCGTAACGGTACCCTCTTTCCATATTTCTCTCTTAATGTCAATTTCATAAAGAGAAGGCTTATATTAATTTAACACAAAAATCCACCCCAATCAATTTGAATGAAAAAGCAACAACAAAATTCACTCAAACTCATTCACACTTGTATGGAATTTTAAGACAGAAAGTTATGACCAAAAGATTTTACCCATTGAGAGTTTAACGGCTATTCAAATTCAATTTAAAAAGGTTTTTGCTCTATAAAGCGAATTTTCAGTTGAGAGATTCTAATGAACACAAGCAATGCAATTGTGACAATTTTTATTTTTGACCTGTATGTAACACTGTGTGTACCTTAGATAAGAGATTCACCCGGTACTTGTGTAGTACACGGGTGAAGGACAACGTACTGTAAATACGAGCGAAAATAGCTTTAGTATGGAACATGAACTAGAAACTGTGGTTCCAGGATCAAATGGCTACATATATAGGCACAGAGTTGGTGATATGGGAGAGAATGCAAAAAGACAAGATGGCGGCCATAGAACGCTGTCGATTTCACTTTTAAATCTTATTAAACTAGATGTTTTATTATATTTTTCAACTCAAAGGTAGCGGGTAAATATGAAAACATATACAAAGAATAAATGTTGCTTCTTAGATTGTGAAATTAGGCTCTCATTTCATTAACCCGCTTTTTCGACCGTTTTTATATAGGGTTGGTATTCACCCGTGTACTGCGAGTACCGAGTGAATCCTTTATCTATGTGTACCTATGATTGAAGCCATACACAAATATATAACAAACCTTTTTGTTCTGTAGCTATCCGCTGATTCTGTCGATAGAGAACCATTGCTGCATTGCACAACAGAAGATTATGGCTGAGGGCTTTAAGACGGTCTTCGGAGACATGCTGCTGAAAGAACCCGTCAGGGGTGATGCTTCCCAACTGCCTTCTCCAAATGCCCTCATGAGGAAGATCATCCTCAAGGTGAGGCCTGAGTTTGCAAAATCCAAATGTTTTATGTTATCAACATTTTACTAAACCATAAACATAGAGCGGGACTTAGCTCAGGTGGTAGAGTGCCCACCTGTGAAGGTGTCGGTCATGCTATCGATCCTGCTCAGTGGACCCATTTGCAGTTTGGGCTATTGTCCATTCCATCCAGTGGTCCACAACTGGTTCATGAAAGGCTGTGGTATGTGCTGTCTTGTCTATGGGAAAGTGCATATAAAAGACCCCTTGCTGCTTATCGGAAAGAGTAGCCTATGTGGTGGCAGCTGGTTTCCTCCAAAGAAATATGTTAGAATGACCATATGTTTGACGTCCAATAGCCGATGATACGAAAATCAATGCGCTCTAGAGGCATCGTTAAATAAAACAAGCTTTACTTTTAAACCATAAACGTTGTACATGACTAACAACCGCCCGCTCTCCACATGCCCTCCGCCGTCATACACTTTGCATGAACGTGAAAATGTTGAAAACTTTAGATGGCCCCTAAACGACATGTTTGTCTCTCTGTCTCTCTCTGTCTGTCTTTCTCTCTCTTTCTTTCTCTTTGTGGGTTTATTATCCTATGCTACTATACATAGATTCTGTGATATTTGTTATGCTTCTTTATATTTTATACCTTAGACAGTGAATCGACTATAAATTAAGCCATGTTTCATGGGACTTTTATTGAATAAAATCTTAAAAATCTCCTGAAAGTTTGCACTGAAAGGTCCTTGGAAGTCGTGGAATTTGACATGTCAAAAAGGTTATGAATCCTGTACATATATGAGCCTGTCTCAAAATGTGATAATTCTTTTTTCTTTTGTCCATTGTAACGATTGACACAAAACAGCATAGAAACGGTTACACTGAAAACACAAGGACATTTGCTTCAAATCAAATATGTATTCTATTGGGATTATGAAACACCATGTAAAAAACAAATCAGTTTATCCTGAGCAAATGCATATGCAGATAGTATGTTGATCGTTACAATGGACAAAGTTTTGTCCCATATTGCTTAGCATCTTTTGAGACAGTCTCATATAAGAACTGATATTTACAGTATAAGATATTTTACCTTTATCAGATTATTATTGCTCGTGCTACCACTGTTAGTGACTTTATATACTAATTATATAATAAACAAATTCAAATTCCTACTATTCACAGTCAATAAAGGAAAGATATTTACTAGCACTCCATATATATATATATGTGTGTATATATATATATATATTTTACCTCGGTAAACAGCCTCAGGCTAGCCTCAGGCTAGGGAGAGGTAAGCACGTCCGGCACCAGCAATTAGCATATACAACTCACGACTGGATAACGTGTCGTTGGGTTGCTCCGGCAAAATTAGTCTACATACAAGCAAATACGCAGTAAGTATAATAAAAACTGTGGTTAGCTTAATTATGATGCATTAGAGCATCAATATGGAAAGTTTAGACTTTCGTTGGTCCAATTTGGACGAGTTATTTGGTTATAAACAACCAAGGATAGAACACTCGAGTGGGTTTCTCGAAGGAACCAAACCGGTCATTAGCGGTTCTGTCAACACCCGGGTCACCGTGTGACTATGGGTAGAGATGTGGGTTTCGCCCTATCTCATGTGGAAATTCTCTCGTACTCTAATAGAGAGTAATGTTGGAGATGCTCCTGGGTTTCTTTTATAGACTCCCCTAGACAAAAAATTTTCAGGCGTTTCTCCGAGTTTCGTAGCATTTTCTCCAACTTGTTGACGTAGTAGTCACAGGTGGGAGAAGTGTGCGGAACAGAGGGATGGGCGGGCCGATACACTGGTCCCGACCCCGCGTAAAGATTTGGGTTTGACCCACAATCCACGCACAAATTTAGCTTATTACGCCTGTGTTATAACGGTATAAACACGTTCTCTAACACCACCAGATGTCCAATTGAGTTTGAAACAACCAAATTGTGACAAATATATATACCAGGACTGACCAAAATCTTTGTTTACAGTTCCTGATGGCCACGAAGCGGAGTAAGCGCGGTGCAGCAGCAGCCGAGGGGCGTGTTCCGAGTGGAGTGGACGAGGAGTACGACTCCTCACCTGTGTTGTCGGCAGGGCCGTCGACACAGCCCCGGGCGCATATCCTCTCCGACCCGGATGAGGACGCAGTGCCTGATGTGCCTGCGCCTCCAGATTGGGAGGCTCGCTTTGCACGGTTGGAAAGCCACATCTTGACTTCCAAATCGCCCGTGTCTCGGAAGCGGCGTAGGCCGAGTGTCCAAGAGGATTCGTATGAGGATTTCTTGGACACAGACTCAGCGGTGGAGCTTAAGGCTCCTCCTCCTCCTTCTCCTAAACGGAGGAAGAAGAAGAAACAGGTGATTTCTTCGGGTGATGAATTCACCAAGGAGCGGGCAGAGACTGGTTTTCGCAAAAAGCGGAAAACTAAGTCCAAAAAGAAGAAGAGGAAGAGGAAATATTCTTCTTCTGATTCGTCCACTGAGTCTACTTCTACGGAATCAGACTCAGACACCATATATGAAGGTGTCTATGCGGACATTGGCACTAAAGTGGCTAAGAAGGTGGAGAAGCCAAAGGCTAAGCGGGTTAAAACCACTACGCTTATGCGCGAGACCGTGAATGGTCATTTCCGCACGTTTAAACCGGCGGAGGTTATCTCCAAGTTAGGAGATGAGTTAACAGGCATAAAGGGTGTTCCCAACTCCATCATTAAAGAAATGGATCGGGATGTCAATATGACGGATGACCGTAAGAAGTTTGAGGATGTGTTGCACACAGTGCATAAGGCAGTGTTGGCTACCCTAACAGCTATTGTTCCTGTGGCTAATAGGATGCAGAGTGAAAATAAGTTCTCGTCTTTGGCTAAGACAATGGACAAAGGCATTGCAGTGTTAGCGGCGGCAGGTAATTACCTGTCGTATCGAAGATATGAAAATGTCTTCAAGTCAGTTTGCACAGATGCTGGCAAGGAAGTGGCTCGCTCTAAGAAGGTTACCGATAATGAGGGGAAGGAGTTTACGCTTTATCTTGCTCCAGAGCCGATTAAAGGGAAACCCTTAGATAACACCAAGATGTTTGGCGGTCAACTACAATACCTCTATAAAGAGGTAGAGACTGCAGCCAAGAGTGGCAAAAACATGGATGGCAAGAAGAAACAGGAAGCTCCTCGTTTCAAAAAGTCACGAGGGGATTTTCGTCCACGACGGTTCACCAGAGGAACCAGACCGAGTTCAAGCTTCGGTCAAGGGTTTCGGGGCCGGGGCGCTCGCCCAGGCTGGACCGACAACACCGCACGGCCAATAGGCCGAGGGTTCAACTCGTCGAGACCTTTCCCCAGGGGCGGGTCCAAGTAGAGGTCCAAACACAAACTTTACAAGTCCCTGCAGCCTCTAAAAACACACAAACTGTAAGCAACTTTGTGGCTGGTAATATTAGTAATCATATTTCTGAGTGGCACAAAATTACTAGTGACCAAGAAATTTTAAAAATAGTTAGGGGTGTTCACATTCCCTTTACACAAATTCCTGTACAAAGTATAATACCTTTTCCATATAACATTCAACCAGTTGAACGAGAGGCACTAACTAAACAGGTACATAAATTCTTTGAGAAAGGAATTATACAAAAAGTGACACACTGTTCAGGACAGTTTATTTCAAACATTTTCTCGAGACCGAAGCCTAATGGTGATGTTCGAATGATCCTGGATTTAACAATCCTTAATAAAAGGGTGGAATATCGACATTTTAAAATGTTCTCTCTAGATACGGCACGAGATCTGATTACACCAGATGCGTGGATGGCTAGTGTTGATTTACAAGATGCATATTATACGCTTCCCATAATGGAACAATACCGAAAATTTCTTCGATTTATTTGGGATAACCAACTCTATGAGTTTACCTGCATGCCGAATGGCTTAGCTTGTGCGCCTCGTTTATTTACTAAATTGCTTAAACCTGTTTTCTCGGTAATGGCGAGGAAGGGTCACATAATGTTTCCATACATAGATGATTCTTTTATTATAGCATCAACACAAATTGGTTGTGTGAATGCAGTTTTGGATTTATGTGCATTACTCACTAAATTGGGGTTTTATGTACATCGACAAAAGTCAGTGTTTAAACCAACAAAACAACTCAAATGTTTAGGGTTTATTCTGGATACACAGTCCCTTACAGTGTCGATAACAGAACAAAAACTAATTAAGTTTATGACTACAGCGACTCAGCTTATTAGGTTATCAAAGCCTAAAATTAGACAGGTTGCTGTTCTTATTGGCATAATGACATCATATGCACCTGCTGTGTTATATGGGAAGGCCCATATTAAGTCGCTAGAAATAGATAAAAATTTAGCGTTAGCACGAACTAAAGGCAATTTTGAGCGAAAGATGTTTATTTCGCAAGAAGGGTTACAGGATATTGGATGGTGGATGCAACATATAGCAAGTTCACCAAATCCAATCCGCATGGCGGAACCTAATACAGTAATTACTACTGATGCTTCGTTAGAAGGTTGGGGAGCTCATCGAGATGGGGTCACAACAGGAGGTAGATGGCTTGATGATGAAAAATCAGACTATATTAATGCACTAGAATTGCGTGCTATTTATCTGGGCTTACGTAGTTTAGTAAAGATAAATAAATCACAGGTTAGAATACTAACTGATAATACTACTGCCATGGCATATATTCGTAACATGGGTGGAACCAAATCAAAGTCTTGCAATCAGTTATCTAAACTGATTTGGAACTGGGCACAGGCTCAACAAGTCTGGCTGACTGTAGCGCATATTCCAGGGTCACAAAATACACTTGCAGATTATAAAAGTAGAAATTTCCATGACCATTTAGAATGGTCTCTCTCTCTACACCTTTGTTTAACTTCGTTTGTGAAAAATGGGGTACACCTGAAGTTGACTTGTTTGCATCACGAAATAATAACAAGTTACCCTGTTATGTTTCTTGGCATCCTGAACCGGATGCTTGGAAAGTAGATGCGTTTGCTATTACCTGGGAAAATAATTATTTTTATATTTTCCCACCATTTAGCATTATCAGCCGAGTAGTGAGAAAAATCGGCTTGGAAGGGACACATGCGATACTGGTGGTGCCCGATTGGGACACGCAACCTTGGCTGCCAGCAGTTTCACAACTGGCAAAAGATCATATACGATTCCCAAGAAAACTCGGGAATCTGACGCACCACGGACCGCTAGTGGTTCACGGCGACGTGTCAACGACGCCCCTATTGGCATTCCTTTTCTAAGGAAGCAGCTACAGCAATTTGGATTGGACAGAATTACTGAGGATAGGATAGTATCGGATGCCTGGAGGCCAGGAACTGTCAAAATGTATACAACCTATTTAAAGAAATGGGGTGTACATTGTTTGTTAATGAAAGTTAAGCCAACAAATCCAAAGATTTCACAAGTAGCTCGGTTTTCTTCGTTCTCTAGAGGATGAAGGACTTTCCTTTGGATCGATTAATGCGGCGAGGTGTGCGTTATCAATTATATTACCTAGAATTGATGGCGAAACAGTTGGAAAACATTATGTTCTTTGTTATTTACTTCGTTCAATTTATCAAAGGAATCCTCCAAAACCAAAGTATAGTCGGTTTTGGGATGTTTCTATAGTATTTAAGTTGTTTCAGGCTTGGCCTCACAACTCGTGGTTAGATATAAAACAGTTAGGTTTTAAGGTCGCGGTCCTGTTATTGTTAGTAACCGGACACAGAGGACAGACGATTGTTGCTTTATCCTTAACTGGATTAGAAATAGACAAGGAACAAGCTACGTTTGATTTAGAAAAATTGCTTAAATCGAACACGTTAGGTGACCCTTTATCAACGGTTCACTTAGACTGTTTTTCCGAATGATCGGAAATTATGTGTTGTGTCGGCCATACGGGCTTATATATACAAGACAAAGGATTTACGTGCATCACAACAACTATTAGTGAGCTTTATAAAGCCACATAAGGCGATTTCACGAGACACACTTGCCAGATGGACAATTACGGTGTTGAAATTGGCTGGAGTGGATACGAGTAAATACTCTTCCCACTCAACTAGAGGAGCCATGGTCTCCAAGGCACGGGTGCTTGGTATTTCTGTGAAAAGAATACTAGCGCATGCAGGCTGGAAGACGGCTAAGTCGTTCGCAAAACATTATAATAAACGACTAGAAAAGCCTACCGGCGTTGCAAAGTGTCTTCTCGCCAACTAACAAGAATAGGTGAGAACAAAAATTTAGAATGTTATAATAATAAGAAAGAATGATATTAAGGATAAAAATGAATTATGTAAAGGTCTCCCTAGCCTGAGGCTAGCCTGAGGCTGTTTACCGAGGTAAAATAGTATAGTTATACGAGTCTTACCTTGGTACAGATGATGGATAACTGTTGTTTTACCGAGGTATAAGCCTCGGATAGATGTGGGCTAGGGCCCTCCCGCCACACCCTGCCACATCTATTCCGTTGGTGTACCTTTTCGGTAAAGTAATAGTATCCATTGTTTGAAAGTCATTTTTATCCTCAATAAGTAGGTTAAGATTGCTGGTACCGGACGTGCTTACCTCTCCCTAGCCCACATCTATCCGAGGCTTATACCTCGGTAAAACAACAGTTATCCATCATCTGTACCAAGGTAAGACTCGTATAACTATACTATATATACACACATATATATATACACACATATATATATATATGGATAGTGATAAGACTGTTATCGCGTGTAATAATCTCTGTCCTGCTACTACCCCTCCCCCCCCCCCTTCTGGGAGGGGTGGGTCCGGCTTCCTTCAGCCCCCTCCCCATCGGGGGGGGGGGGGGGGGCTTTACACGACACTCGCGCTGAAGAAGTATATCTGTCTAAATTGTAAACATTATATTGCTAGCTATATAAATTATGTTGCCCATTATCACGCTTCCAATATGATGGCCATATTTTCGGATTGCATGCTAAGATAGCTTCAAACACCCTCACTTTGCCATCCTTATATATAAAATCCTTGGTCATAATAACCTCGATCCGGCTATTTAGTAATATATATGTGTGTGTATATATACGTATATTTTACCTCGGTATACAGCCTCAGGCTAGCCTCAGGCTAGGGAGAGGGAAGCACATCCGGTCCAGCAATTAGCATAAACAACTCACGACCGGAGGACGCTTGTGGAGTTGCTCCAGTAGGATTTATCTACAACAAGCACATAACTGTAAGTAATGGAAATAAGTTTGGTTAAGCTTGTTTATGATGCGATTGAGCATCTAGATTTGAAAGTTCAGAACTTTCATACGTCCAGTTTGGACTAGATTAGCGTTTGAAATATCGAAATGGATAGAACAAAGGATTCCTTTGTGCGTATTGATTCCATGGTTCTATCGACCCGCTTTGATACGGGTAGAGATGTTGGCACGGTCACATCTCCTGTGGAGATTCCCTCGGACCCTAATAGAGGGTGTTGTTGGGGATGATCCTGGGTTTCTTTTATAGATTCCCCTTTTGAATGAGGCGTTTCTCCGAGTTTCGTAGCATTTTCTCCAACTTGCTGGCGCAGAAGCCGCGGGTGGGAGAAGTGTATGTGACAGAGAGATGGGAGGTTCTAGAAGCCTACCCCACGTATGGTTGGTTTCGATACCTAAAAACCTACGACAATACTTAGCTTATCATGCCTGTACTGAGAACGGTGTAAATACGTTACTCAATACCATTTAAATCCTCAACCCAGGTATACCTGGCGTCACTTCGGTGTTCAGTTGAGTTGATTCCGGTTTAATAAGTATCCTTTTTTGGTTACAGACTACCGATGGCTACAAAGCGAAACAAACCGCCACCCGCTGCTGCGGAGGGGCGCGTGCCTACATCACCCGACCGGACAGCTCCCCCGTCACCACAGCCGGGGGCCGATCTACTCTCAGACAGGGAGAGTGATGACGGTACTACATACCCGGTTGACCTAACAGATCAGGTAAACCGTTTGGTAGAGCAAAAGATGCGGGAAATGCAAAGCCTTAAGGACCCAACTCAACACCTCCCACCAATTGATTCGGATTGGAAGGACGTTTCCGATTTCGAGGAAATGGATTCCGCAATGGAGATCCCGCGTCCTAAGACCAAAAAGCGGAAGTGGCCAGTGAGTTCGTCTGGTGACGAGTTCACCAAGGCCACGAAAGGGAAGAAGGTCAAGAAACCCAAAAAGAAGAGCAAGAAGAAGAAGAAGCACTCGTCTTCTGACTCTTCGTCCGACTCGTCAACCACTGAGTTGGACTCTGACACCGAACGAGCCGGTCTTTATGCGAAGATTGGCGGTAAGGTCCGCAAACGTTGCCAACTGGAGAAGGCAAAGAAGGTTAAGACGACTACAATGATGCGTGACACCATTAAGGGTCATTTTAATACCTTCAAACCAGCAGAAGTTATTAATAAGATTTCCGACATAAAAGGTATCCTGGATAGTGTTGTAAAAGAAATGGATTTGGGCATTCACCTGAACGAGGAAAAGAAGACTGCCCTCTTCACGGTCCATAAGGCGGTACTGGGAGTCCTTGCAACGGTCGCCCCGGTGGCGAACCGCATGCAAACCGAGAACAAGTTCTCATCGCTAGCCAGAGGCATGGACAAAAGCATTGCTTTGCTTACCGCTGCCAGTAACTTTTTGAGTTACAGACGTTACGAGAACGTCTTTAAGGCAGTTACCACTCAAGCCGGTAAGGAAGTTGCCCGATCCAAGAAAGTAATGGATAATGATGGCAAGGAGTACACACTCTTTCTTCCTCCCAAGCCCATCAAAGGGAAACCCTTAGATAAGGGAAAGATGTTCGGCGGACAACTCCCCTACCTATTTAAGGAAGTGGAGGCGGAAACAAAGAGTGGCCGGAACTTGGAGCCGTCCAGGAAACCGGACAACACGTCCCGTTTCCGTAGACTGCGAGGGGATTTTCGTATCCGTCGCAGAACCAGAGCTGGCAGGTCCGGCTCCTCCTACGGCTATCTACCACGAGGCAGAGGTCGGGGCGACAGACAAAGCTGGAACGAAGGCAACCGCCCGTTCCGGAAGGAATTTGCCCCAAAGCAACTCTTCCCGCATCCAGGCAGCAAGTAAACACGGCAACCCAAACAGCTTTCTAGAAGACATGGTGGCGGAATCGACACAGACAGATGTAAGAAACTTTTGTGCTGGGAACATTTCTAACTATTTTTCTAATTGGTGTGAAATTACTAGTGATGAAAACATTGTGGTGTTCTCTGTGGCGGAGTGGTTAGAGTGTCTGACTTTTTTCTAGGTCGGACTCCTAATCTGAAGGTCGGTGGTTCGATTCCCCATGCCCCCATCTCTGCCAATTTGGATTTCCACCGCTGTGTATAACTTACAGCGACATCAAAGGCCAGTTGCTCTCATACCATGTCTATGTGATGTGGGAGGTTAAAGATCCCTTGTGTCGGTAAAAGTGTAGGCTCGGGCTTTCTATCGACAAACTGTCTAATGGTGAAAACAAGCCTATTCAGGCTTATCCATGATAGGCAGTATAAATCTTCAACAACAAAAGAGATAGTAACTGGTGTTAAGATCCCCTTTATTGAGGTCCCAGTACAACAACGGATTACTTTTCCATATAAATTTGACGCTTTAGAAAAGCAGGCATTATCTGATCAAGTTTCACTTTTTCAATCGAAAGGCATTATTGAGGAGGTGCTTCACACTCTAGGAGAATTTATTTCTAATATTTTTTCCAGACCTAAACCTAACGGAGATATTCAAATGATTTTGGATTTAACTAAGTTAAATGAGCTGGTAGAATATCAACATTTTAAAATGTTTTCTCTTGACACTGCCAGGGATTTGGTTACACCTGAGGCCTGGATGGCCAGTGTAGATTTACAGAATGCCTATTACACAGTTCCGATTTTTACAGAACACCGCAAATTCTTAAGGTTCATTTGGAATGATGCACTATTCCAGTTCACTTGTATGCCAAATGGTTTAGCGTGTGCTCCACGTCTATTTACTAAACTACTGAAGCCGGTATTTTCGGCTATGGCTAGGAAGGGTCACACTATGTTCCCATATATTGAGGATTCATTTATTGTTTCACAATCGTTTGATGACTGTCAGCAAGCTGTCGATGACCTATGTTCCCTGTTAACAAGGTTGGGATTTTATATTAATCACAAAAAGTCGGTTTTCTTGCCGACAACCAAACTTAAATGTTTGGGGTTTATTATCAACACCCGCTTAATGACGATTTCACTCCCCGATAACAAACTTATAAAGTTTCATGACACAGCGACCCGCTTGGTGGTGTTAAATAGGCCAAAGATAAGGCAGGTCACCTTGCTAGTTGGCCTACTGATAGCGTATGCCCCGGCTATTCTATATGGCAAAGCACATATAAAATCTTTGGAGATAGATAAGAACTTAGGGTTGGCTCGCACAAAAGGTAATTTCGAAAGGAAAATGTTTATTTCGGAAGATGGAATGAATGATATTAACTGGTGGTTTAATAATATTCAAAATTCTCCTAACCCTATACGGATGAGTGAACCCAACACAGTGGTTACTACCGACGCCTCACTAGAAGGTTGGGGAGCGCATTGTAATGCAGTGGCAACAGGAGGAAGATGGTTGCAAATTGAAAGTTCAGACCATATTAATGTTTTGGAGTTGAGAGCCATTTATTTAGGTCTTGCAAGCCTTGTTAAGGTACCACGTAAACATGTTCGGATTCTGACGGACAATACGACCGCAATGGCGTATGTACGAAATATGGGAGGGACAAAGTCCAAGCCATGTAATGAAATAGCAAGGCAAATTTGGGATTGGGTGCAACTACATAAAGTTTGGTTAACTGTTGCATATATCACAGGCACTCAGAATACACTAGCTGACCAGAAAAGCAGAAATTTCCATGACCATTTGGAATGGGCCCTCAGTCCACGTATATTTAATATAGTGTGTCAAAAATGGGGCCAACCTGAAGTTGACTTATTTGCTTCCCGTAATAATTTTAAAATTGACAAATATGTTTCATGGCATCCAGAACCAGATGCCTGGCAGATAGATGCGTTTTCTCTGGCATGGGGAAATAAGTTTTACTATATTTTCCCTCCATTCAGCATGATCAGCCGAGTAACCCGAAAGATAAAGATGGAGAAAGCACACGCAATATTAATCGTTCCCGACTGGGACACACAGCCTTGGCTACCGGGCATAGTGGCAGCAGCCACAGATTGCCTCCGATTCCGAAGATCGCCAGGGAATCTGACACACCAAGGCCCCCTAAAACAACGCAGGGACGTGTCAACGACGCCGTTGCTGGCATTCCTTTTTAAAATAAATATTTAGAACAATTTGGTTTAGACAAAATTACACAGCAGAGAATAGTTTCGCATGCATGGCGTAAAGGCACTGTTAAAATGTATACTACGTATTTAAAAAAGTGGGGCGTTCATTGCCTAATTAAGAAAGTTAAACCCATGAAGCCGACCATTTCCCAGGTCGGCAGATTTTTGCGCATGTTGGAAGACGATGGTTTAGGGTTTGGAGCAATTAATGCTGCTAGGTGTGCTTTGTCCGTTATCCTTCCACGGATAAATAATGAGACTGTAGGGAAACATCATGTCATTCACTGGATTCTTAGATCGATTTATGAGAGGAATCCACCCAAACCAAAGTATAGTCGGTTTTGGGATGTGTCTGTTGTCTTTGATCTCCTTAAACAATGGCCTCATAACAGGCACTTAGATGTTAGAAAGTTAGGTTTTAAGGTAGCGTTGCTTTTATTATTGGTGACAGGACACAGAGGACAGACTATTGTCGCCCTGTCACTAGATGGCCTAGAAATTGACAAGAAAGAGGCCACATTTGACTTATCAAAATTGTTAAAGTCAAATAGATTAGGAGACCCATTGTCTACAATTAATGTAACGAGCTTCACAGAAGACCCAAAGCTTTGTGTAGTTTCAGCCATTAGGGCGTATATATCCAAGACCAAGGACTTAAGAACGTCAAGACAGCTTTTAGTGAGCTTTATTCGGCCACACAAGGGCATTTCGCGAGATACGCTTGCACGTTGGACAATTACAATGTTGAAGTTGGCAGGCATAGATACGGACAAATATGCGTCACACTCGACACGAGGTGCTATGGCGTCGAAAGCACATCTGCTAGGGATTTCCGTTAAACGGATCATAGCCCATGCGGGATGGAAAACGGCGCGATCGTTTGCAACACACTATAACAAACGGTTGGAAAAGTCGAGCACATTGGCCCGATGATTACTGAAAGACTAGATCTACAAGAGGTGAGAATACACTTTGCTATCGCCACTAATCTTGTCGATTAATGATTCCCAATGTACTTTAAATTGTTATTCAATAGTTAACATGATATACAGGATAAATGATTTTACGTAAATGTCTCCCTAGCCTGAGGCTGTATACCGAGGTAAAATAGATTAGTTAGACGAATCTTACCTTGGTATAGATGATGGATAACTGTTGTTTTACCGAGGTATAAGCCTCGGACAGACGTGGGTTACGGCCCGCCCACCACACCCTTCCACGTCTATTCGTTTGCTTATACCAAGGAAACTTCATAGTTTAATACCATTGTCATTCTTAGATTTTGTTGATTTTATTTGGATCATTTATCCTGAATAAGTAGGTAAAGATTGCTGAACCGGATGTGCTTCCCTCTCCCTAGCCCACGTCTATCCGAGGCTTATACCTCGGTAAAACAACAGTTATCCATCATCTATACCAAGGTAAGATTCGTCTAACTAATCTATATGTTTGCATATATATATATGATGCATAACGTATTATGCAAATATAAAGATACGGAAAGGAATATTACTTATTATTATGATATTGTTATGCTCCATAAGACGCAACACTGTACCGGTGGTGCCATCTCGGCCCACATCTCCTCAACCGGATGTTGACCAGTGTCAGTCACACCGGAGGATATTTTCAATGGATAATAATATATGTGGGGCCAAACAAAGAAAATGTACTAGGTTCTCAGGCACATTTTGTCAGAATTTTGGATAGCAGGCAAGTTTTTTTGTTTTTTTTAATTATTCAGTACTTTCGGGCGGGGCTGGACGGCAGTAGATGGGGGGGGGTCTAGATAAATATAGTATGGTGATTGTTTTCTTACTTTTGTTTGAAGTAAATTTTACTTTAAATTACTAACTCTGGAAATATTTGAAGTTGGAAATTATCCAATTCATTTTTGCATGTGCATCAACATTCGGACAGCACTAGTTTTAGTAGTAACAGGTTGTATTATATTCTCAAGACAAGACTTAGTGCTTAATTAATGTGCCAGTAACTGATGCCAAATATCTTTTTTTGAGTTGGTGATCATGCTTTTGATCACACAAATCCAGGGCGGGCTGGTATTTTTTATTTTTTATTTGTTTTTCAGTATATCATACAGTTATAGAAGTTTCAATTTTGGAAGACAAATATTTTAATTCACAGTAGCAACCCTCTTTTTCCACAATGTTTTCATTTAAATACCGAAAATACAGATTGATTCATATCCTCCTGAGTAATATGTAAATCCATGCTAGCGTGACACATTTCTAAGAGTTAAAAAAATAATAATTAAAAATCAGGGGCGGCCAAAATTTCAGGCATGGGCATTGACGATCACCATTAGAAAAATAATAATTTGGCGTAGCTAAATGTGTGCCAATTGTCTATTTATTTCAACAGAATAAGAAACTCAAGCCTGGATCCGACACCGTCTTTGATGAAAGTAGGTCATCTAGGGGTTTTGCCTAAACCTGTTCTGTGAAAACTTGCAAATGGGTCGTTCTCAGAAGTTGTGTACCAATACTGTGACATCAGTACCACAAAATCAAAATGCTGTCAAACTCCTGTATACAGTCCTCAATGTGTATGTCATTTTGCATCTGAATCATTGAAAATAAACATATCCTGACATTTTTAAGTAGGTCAAATGATGCTCACACCCAATAAATAGCAGTATAGCATGGAACCAATCTGACTCCAAAATCAAATATTTTTCACACAAAGCATGACATTTTTAGGACATTTCACATGCCACTTGCTTTATAAACAGTAGTAATAATAATTTCAAACCTCATTGCTATGGTTTTGTCTTATTTGTGATGATTAAAGAGAAAAGCAGAAAAATATTTGCATGGTAACAGTCCAAGTGGAATCAACCATTTTACACAACTGTTTGGTTCAAATTTCAATGTTATGGGACAATTTCAGGATTGATCTTTTACTATATATACTATGCCATAACTGGGTCCGTACATAGAGTGTCAAATGGTGAAAATAGTTCCTGTACTGTATCTGTACTCTGTGTTTGATACAGAGTTTCATAGTACTTGCAAGTGGAAACGAAATGTTATGATGTTAATGACATTAGAAAAGGTTAACTATTTCATAATTTTTTTAGAAATAAATGTCTTCAATTTAATGAAGACATTGAATATGACCATTTGAAGTGATATGTGCTGTTGTTCAGAGGTTTTCATTAAGTTTGTGACACTTTAGTTTCAAGGCTGTTGACAATGTCACAACTTAGTGATGTAATTTTTTATTTATTTAGCTACATCCTCTGTAAAACCTTGCAATTATAAGCCTAAGTGTGTCCACAACTCAGTCAAATTAAAGGCTTTTGAAAATGAAGATTTTTCGCTACCTTGCCCGGTGCTTAAAATTCCGCATATTCAGCATATTAGATTGCACATTTATGTGTAATGTTCATAACCCAGCCTTCCGACACTTCGTCTACAGGGTTACCCCCAAGTCACACTATGCTTGCGATCGCTTGCAACCACTTTACGAGGCATCATAAACCATGTTGGTTTAATTTAAAATAAAACCACCGAAGAACTATATCTGTCTAAACTGTAAACATTATATTGCTAGCTATATAAATTTTGTTGCCCATTATCACGCTTTCAAGATGATGGCCATATTTTCAGATTGCATGCTAAGATAGCTTCAAACACCCTCGCTTTGCCATCCTTATATATATAAAATCCTTGGTCATAATAACCTCGATCCGGCTATTTTGTAATATTAGTTACTTTGTTTTCCTTCAACAGTGTCTGAAGACGACATAAGTCAAATCCATAAGTCGGGTATGCTTCACATTCAAGACCGAGTCGATATGGTAGGGGTTTATTACTACAGGTCATCTTAAACATCTGGTCACGTGATTTTACAATGTATTCCATACATGAATATTCCATATAAACAGTTGGCCTCTGGTAAATAGAACAACAAAAGGCTGGAGTGGTTGAGAAGATGTATATATTCTCTTGGGAATAGAGGGGGTGTAATGACGTCACAAGACAACTTTCGGTGGCCATATTGGATTACATACAGAAGGCTTGCAACTGCCTACACTGTGCTTATTTACCGATTTGTTGGTTTATTTGTCATTGTTTTGAGCAGTTTGGCCTCAGAAGTTGTTGCTAAAGTGCTGTAAGTAAACACATTGGATGTAAACTGCCCAGAACCTCCCAGAACACAAGACAACTCTGTTTTTACTGCATCTGCATGCATTCACAACATGGCTAGGGAGGATGCTCGTAATCCAAGATGGCTGGCCACTGAGCACTGACTGCTGAGTGATGACGTCACGTGCACTCCCTCTATATATTAATAATCCACCGAAAAATTAAAATACGACCGTCTGGGCTGGTCTGGAGGCAGTAGTGACAAGTCACAGCTGGCAGGAGTGTGGCTCGGGCCACTCGCAGGTGGCGCCTGTGTGGCCGTGGATGTAACTAAAGCCCCGTTCACACCCACAACTTTAGGCCGAACTAGATAAGGCGAACTAGAGGAGGCGAACTAGGCGTCGTGTCCACACATGCAGTACTTGGGGCGGTTTAAGGCGGAAATCGATATCTGCGCATGAGCGAGTCCATACTAACCAGCGCCAGTTTCGGTTAGTCGACGTCGCCACGAGAGAGTGTGGGTTCGACCTAGATATATATGGACTGAATCGTATTGTTTTGGAACGATCAAAACTTCTGTTGGCCAGTGAAAACTTGAAAATAAATCATGAAAAAAATATCTGTACACCTCTAGCCGGTTCATAGATCAAATTATATTATATAGTGTGACGTGCTTAATCCGCTTCAAGTAAACTGCTACCGTCCACACAAACAAGGTGGGCCGACTTAAGCTAGTTCGCTTCATATATACTACCTTGCGAGATGATATACTTGACACGAATTAGTTGGATCGACTCAGCCCTAATCCGCCTCAGCGTCCCGTCCACATGGCCAATGTGAACCAAACTCGACAAGGCAAATTAGTTGAGCCGACTTAAAGGGCGTGTATGAACGGAGCTTAAGTCCTGGGGTGGTCAAAGACCCTATAATACTAAGACGGCTCACTCCCTATCTCTCCCATGGTAATGTAAATTTCACAGTGCCACCTTGTGGTGGGTTTGATCAGCCTGGCTGCTGGTTGGTGTTTCACATGTAAACACATACAATTATATTATACATGAGATAAGTAAGTATGAATACACATCAATATGAAATTGCTATGAACAAATACACATCATCATAAGCATCATCATCAGCATCGCCATCATCACACATCTTTCACATTCATATACATTTATACATATAATATAGCACCTGTTTAACCAAGAGAACAGCCAGCGCACCAAGTGGTGGGTTTGATCATTTTGATTACACAGTACAGGCTGAGTGAGCCGTCTTAGTATTACAGGGTCTTTGGGGTGGTACAGGTAGTAGGTACTTAAGTATATTGAGGATTTAAGTCAAACGATTAGCACCACGTGACCAGTGCCTAGTCGGCCATCATGGTTGGATAGAAGCAGTTCCCTTTAGTATCAAGTGTGTGTGAACAGTCACTACTACGATCTAATTCTGTTATTTAGAACCATGAATATTCACTGGGGGATTGAAATAATGTTATTTAGAAGCATAACTTACTCAATAAGTGAAATTCTAGGCAAATTAAACCCAAAATTCGAGTGAAAGTACATATACTAGAGCCAAATGTATTCAATGCTATCATATTTAACAGAATTACATACGCAAGAAGTGAAATTTCATGAAATTAACCCTAAAATCGAACCGACATTAACGCCGCCGCCACATTGGCGGTGATATTAATATTGTCGAATCGACGAATGTAAACTAAATAAATCGCCGCTATCACTGAATCGGCAGCGATATTGTCAAATAGCGCTGATCGCCGGCAACAGGCTCACACAGTAACAAGAGTTGCTGGTTCCCGGTATCGGCGGCAATATATTAGGCCCAAATCTATTCAAAGTTCTCATATTTAACAGAATTACATGCTCAAAAAGTCAAATTTGGTCAAATTAACCACAAACTCGAAGCGATATTAACGCCACCGCCGAAATTTGGTCAAATTAAACCAAAAATCTACGTGATATTAATGCCGCTCGCCGGTAACAGGCTCAGCAGATCCCCCTGAGCCTGTTGCCGGCGAGCACCGCTATTTCCCAATATCTAATATACAAATTGCCTCCGCCACCAGCGCATTAGGCCACCCTGTGGCACAAATCTGAACTATTCCGAGTTTGTTTGTTTTCCACGCGGCGGATAGCTGGCGACTTTAAAATAGTATTGTATGGGTGATCGTTTGGGACCCAAATAAAGCGATTGATATAATAGAGTGGTCGATCTGTGGAGGTGGTCGGTTAGAGAGGTTTTACTGTACTTTCAAAGTTTGTAAATATTCTGTAGCTAAGGTCAAGGATCTAAAGGGGCTGTCACATTAGGTTTTTTTGCGGGAGCGTATGGCGGCGTATAGCGGCGTAGGCGCGTTACGTCATATACATCGGCATACGCCGTATACGCTACTCATACACTACGCATACGCTACTCATACGCCGCCAGGTGATGGCTTATGTGAAGCGTATGAGGCATACGCCGCCATACGCTTTCATAAATGCGTCCGTCCAAATTTTTTTGTGCATGCTCAAAAAATCTCGACCTATGAGGGCGTATGGCCCATACTGTCAAAAAATGTCACAGCACGCTCCCATACGCTCCTCATATGCTCCTCGTAGGTTCCACATACGCTCAAAACCACCCGAAAGGTCACCAAATGTCATCATAGGCCGGAACGCGCAGGACCTACATAGGTTTTCAATACGCTCCCACCATACGCCGTAATGTGACAGGGCCTTAAGGTAGCCTCGGGCCTCGAGCTTCATATCGGTTAATAACTGCGCAATGTAATATCCCATATACTTATAGTTTTAGGCCACTAGATTCTTGTGGAGTTTTGTTGAGATTTTGTGTGTGTGTTATTTTGGGAGGCAAAGGGATTGTGTGGATGCAATATTTAGGAATAACAGTACAGTAAAACCTCTCTAAATCGACCGACATTGGGACCGAATTTACGTGGTCCATTTAGGGAGATGGTCCCTTTAGGGAGTTAGAATATGGTTACAATGGTATTGTTGGGACCCAAATAAAGCGATCGATATATGGGGAGTGGTCGATCTGTGGAGGTGTTCGGTAAGGGAGGTTTTACTGTAATTGAATTGAAAGTTGAATTTAAATTGAATGCCCATGTTTAATTTCTTTTAATTATGGGAATTTGAATTTACGCAGTTCTGGAAGCCACATTTCGTCGTCCTAAGTCCTGGGAAGATCATCTTCTCAGATGAGATGGATACGGCGGAAAATACAGTACCCGAAGAAGAGGTGAGTGAGATTAAGTTAGTTTTTTTTCAGTTTTCCTGAGAACTCAGTACCTCTAGGTTTGGAAGGCCTCGTTAGGAACGGTCCATAAATATCGATGTTCTTCACGATCCGGACAGAGGAAGACCGAGACGTGAGTGGGAAGGAAGGGAGGGTTTATTTAATCTAGACAAGGTGGTAAAAGCAATGGGAAGAACAATCTGAGTCAATGTAAGTTAATCAATCCACCTGATCAATGTCTGAGGAGGGTGTCTGGGGGGACCTGGGAGCCTGAGGAGGTAGGCCCGGGAGCCGACCCAAAACACAAGGCTACGTTTACCAGTACAGTTTCTTCGAACCAGGACCGGACGCAGCGGAAGATCGGGAGTTCGAATCCCGGCCGAGTCAAAAGAATGACTTACAAAATTGATACTTGTCGCTACCAAACTTTAAGCTCAGCATTACTAGGATAGGGCAAGGGGTGGGTAGCTCAGTATTACGATAATGTGACTGAGTGGGATATTTACTATTGACTATTGGTGCTGGTGGCCTGTGAGGCAGCACTATCAAGTCTCCCAGTGGATCAACACTATCAAGTCGCCATGAGTGCTCACTGTCACAAGTCGGTACCCGTCCTGATATGACCAAAGATGTTACTAGAACGTAAATCCCCAACAAACAAATAATCTGCCAACCAGGCAAACCTAGAATGTAAACAGAAACATTCAACGTGTCTATAAAATATGATTTTAAACAAAAAAGAATTCTGCAAATCTAGGGAATTACCATGTAAGGAAATTCATGTTATGGCCATGTATCCATACTGTTTCCCTTGTGGCGTTTTCCCTTGTTCTGTGTTCGCTTGTGACCTTGTGACGCGCCACACAGACAATGAACCTGTGTTTTGCTTAGTGGCCGTTCCCATAGGATGGACCCAAGGACTGCATGGCCTTGTGCATGACACATGTGATGTACTGACCGGGAACATAGAGAATGAACATGTTCACTGTCTGTGTGGCATGTCACAAGATCACAAGCGAACACGGAACAAGGGAACACACCACAAGGGAACAGTCTATGGGTACACAGCATTAAAATAGAAAACCATGTGACTGGCTCTTTTAATTCTTCTGTTGCTCACCAGGAGGACGACCCAGTGTACAGCCAGGCGTGGTTCCACAACAGCTCGTGGGAGACCTGCACAAATCTGCTTCAGCGGTACGGGCCTAATCTGGGAAATGGGGCCTTCCTGGTGAGGCCCAGCAGGAAGGGAGAGGGATACTCAATCTCATTCTGGTGAGTATGACATTTAGATATTTAGACATATTTTCTTCACAATTTCCATACATAGGCAAAAGTAGAACAATGCCACACAGGGGTCAGTGTTGCCATTCCTTTCCTTGTGTAATATAACTGGAATGCCTGGCCGTCTGAGCCCCAGCATACCACTTACTCTTTCCAGGTGCGTTCTGACAACCATCTGTCAGCTCACACCTGATGCCCCTCTCCACAAACTCATAAGAAAGAAAGGGAAGACAAGTCGCGTAAGATTGACAGTGAAGAAGTTGTGCTTTATTGGCATCAACTCCTGTTCACCTACTAGTGGCCTATCACCCTCACTCCTTACCTCCTGTCCACACAGATCCTCATTACTCTCTTAGTATGTATATGAATCAGTACCTAGAGCCCATTGAACCGGAGTCCCATGGTTGCACACAGCTCAGGTTGTATATGAAAGGTAGAGCCTCAGAAAGAGTGTCTGAGTTCCTGGCCAAGAGAAGAGTGTGTTCACTTCAAGAGCCCATCAAGAAGTCCTCTTTCCAAGTGTCTGGGGAAAGGTATCTAGAATAATCTATTTCAGAATGAGGCTTGTTTGGTCAGGTGGGGCAAAGGGGTGCAGGTGACTGGGCCTCCCACAGCCAGCCAATCAGACACCCTCTACAGCCTGGGGGGTGATGCCCTAATGAGGCAGCTGTCACTCAACCCCAGCTGCAGGTGGTGTCCATAATGTATGCAGAGTGGCTGGGTGTGCCTGCCCATTGGTCCTGTGGTAACAGGTAGTTGCAGACAGTTACAATAAATATATATATTAAAAATGTCCTTCTCCTCCACTTGCACTCTTACTGGTGCATAGAGGGAACATTTCACCGAACATTAACTGTCTCTTATATAGGAACATCTCGTCATAATCTCGGGCACCATGTGTTATCATGCTTTTCACATAGTCGCATATGTCACACAGCGAGTGGGGCACCCATTGCTTTTCTATTACATAGCCTTGGTCCCCACTCCGTCGCCCGCGAATAACAATGCTCTCTGCCAATATATAATTCCGAACCGAAAATCCGTATATTTTTACACTTGGTTTTATCCGGTCTGAGATTTAAGAACCATATTGGTATTGTGTTGGTTGTGTAATGGATAATATATATATATATATATATATATATATATATATATATATATATATATATATAATATTTACTGGGCACTAGAACCAGGAGCTCAACATTTTGTTCATATCAAAGTACAGTAAAACCTCACTAACTGACCACCTCCACAGATCGACCACTCCCGTGCATCGATCGCTTTATTTGGGTCCGAAACGATCATCCATACAATACCATTGTAGCGATAAAATAAAACTCACTAAACCGACCACCTCCCTAAATGGACCATGTAAAGTCGGTCCCATGGTCGGTCGATTTAAAGAGGTTTTACTGCAGTTTTTTGCTCAGATTTAGACATGGTTGTTATTCACCCGTGGCCTAATGTGGCTACGAAGGAGCAGGACGTATCTCAGGTGGTACCGTGTCCACCTGTGAAGATCAGTCATCCTATTGATCCTGCTCAGTGGACCCTTGGTAAAAGATTCACCCGGTACTTGTAGTACACAGGTGAATGACAAAGTACTGTAAATACGCGCGAAAATAGCTTTAGTATGGAACAGCAAGTAGAATGCCTGCCTCCAGTGTCAAATCGTTACTTATATCGGCACAGACTTGGTGAAATGGGAGAGAATGCAAAAAGACAAGATGGCGGCTGCAGATATTATATTATATTTTTCAACTCAAAGGTAGCAGGCTCTCAAATAGTTGTTGCTTCTTAGATTGTGAAATTAGGCTCTCAATTCATTAACCCGCTTTTTCGACCGTTTTTATATAGGGTTGGTATTCACCCGTGTACTGCGAGTACCCGGTGAATCCTTTATCTAAGTGGACCCATGTACAGTTTGGGCTTTTTCCTTTCCAAACCAGTGGTCCACAAAGCGGTCAAAGGGTGTGGTATGTGCTTTCCAGTCTGTGGGAAAGTGCATATAAAAGACTGCTTGGTGCTTATCGGAAAAAGTAACCTATGTGGCGGCAGCGGGTTTCTTCCAAAGAAATATGTCAGAATGATCATATGTTTGACATCCAATAGCCAATAATACAAAAATCAATGTGCTCTAGAAGTGTCATTAAATAAAACAAGCTTTACTTGTTACCTACTGTGGGTATGGGTGAATATTTGGTATACATGTACCTCTCGAGGAAATGGCGATTTTGTGCTTTGCTTTATCAACAAATTTGTGTTTGACAGGCGACAGGGTGTCATTAACCACTGTAAGGTGACGGCCAACACCATCGACGACGTCACCAAGTACTCACTAATCAGTCAGGTGCTGTTTGACAACCTGACTGACCTCATTAGCTACTACAGACAACACACCCTCCACTGCAAGGACTTCAACCAAGTGCTTGGCAACCCCATCACAACGAATTTATCCTTCGATAGGAGCGAGTAAGTCTCTTCAGATAGTGGCCTAGATAAAGAATTGTTGCTGATAAGTTGCTTTGTTCTATGTGGTGGAGTGGGTAGAGTGTCAGACATTTTTCTAGGCCTAATCTGGAGGTTGGTGGTTCGATTCCCCATGCCATCACCTTTGCCAATTTGGATTTCCACCGCTGTGTATAACTTACAGTATCGTCAAAGGCCGGTTCCTTTCCTACCATGTTTATGTGGTGTTGGAGATTAAAAATCCCTTGGGTCGGTAAAAGTGTAGGCTCGGGCTTTCTATCGACAAACTGTCTGATTGTGAAAACAAGTCTATTCAGACTTATCCATGATAGGCAGTATAAGTCGTGTTTGTACTGAACTGAAGTTGCCATCAGCCACTGTTAAGCGTAATCCCTATAAAAAAGACAGTTGTGCGTTAATAAATCCATTGTCTCGTTTAAAAAACAAAAGTTCACTTTAACTGCTGGAGCAATTCTTTGCTTAGTTAATTTATTTTTGGAGTGGTGATGATCGATATATAGATATGGTTATAGGTGGCCATTTCAAAGCTTTCACAAAGAAAGACATTGCATACATGGTCAGAGATTACCATATAATATATATATACTACCATATATGGTATATATATATATATATGATTTTAAATTGTTTTATTTTCTTTATTTCTTCATAGGGTGCAGGGTTCTACAGGGCTCTCCTCGCCTCAAGCCCCAGTCACACTACGGCTTGCGACCACTTTGGACCAAAGAAACCACAATCACTGGTCACCTTGCGATAAAAGCAGACCTCCTTGTGATCGTTTTGGTCGCAAGGAAGTTTGTAGTGCAGTAGCTGCAATGTCTTTGTGACTGAAATGGTCGCAAGGAGGTCAGAGACCACTGAGGACCATTTGAGACCTGTTTGCGACCAACCATTTTTATGGTCGCAAAGTGGTCGCAAGCAGTAGTGTGACTGAGGTATCAATAAACAATATTTTACCTCCAGCTTGCAGAGGTATCGCTATAAGTGTTGCAGCCTGTTGCATCCTTCGGCCACTGTCAGTGGTTCCAGTGATAAAATAAAATCTCTGAAAAACTAGGGTGGTCTGGGCACCCCCCCCCCCCCACCCCCCGCCCGAAGGGTTAGGTTTTTTTTTACTGGTGCAATCTGCCCCCCACTTGGACATATTTAGGCCTTGAAATTCCAACTGTTTTAAGACTTCAAGACTAACAAATAATTAAAACTAGTTTAAAAAAAATACCAGACAGGATCTTTTCCCCTGTTGATTTGGAAAACGTAGTGATAGCGTCATTCAACTAGAGGGGACAACGTAATTACGCTCACGGAACGTTATGTACGTTATTCCATCGCCAGAACTACGTTGCATTACGTGACGTTACATACGTCATGACACGGTGGCGAAACGCTGAACGTATGTTGGAAGTATGTTCGGCGTACGTTCTCCTGACGTTCTCATGACGTTCCCATTACGCCGCGTGGACGGTTCCACGGGCTTCAATGTGGGTCAACGTAGTGGAACGTAGTGGAACGTAGTGGAACGTAGTGGAACGTAGTGAGCAGCGTTTGACTAACGTCCGTCTAACGTCATTGACGTTCGCCAAACGTGTACAGAACGTACGGCGAACGCTTGACGCGCGCCGACGTAACACGACTTAACGTGACGTAGCTCGACATCAGTCTAACGTCATTCTGACGTCATCATAAGGTAACCCAACATACGTCAATGTAATGACAAAACGTGAGCACATCAGACTTACGTTGGCTCATTACGTCGTAGTGTGACAGGGGTATTACACTGACAGTGCTGCGTGGTGTAGGATTTCATTGGCTTACGCTGATAGTGCTGTGGGATTGCAGTGCAATATTGGCCAACAGTATCTTGTGAGTGTTACCTACACGGGGATGGACCAGACGGGATGGCCGAATGAGTTAGAGCATCCGTCTCCCGTGCTGGTAGATCGTGGGGTCGTGGGTTCGAGTCCCGGTCGAGTCAAACCAATGACTTTAAAATTGATACTTTTCGCTTCCTAGCCAGGCGCTCGGCATTATTAGGATAGGGCAAGGACTGGTGTGCTCAGTGTCAGGATAATGTGACTGAGTGGGATACCAGGTCATGGTGCCGGCGGCCTGGTTTCCCAGTGGGACAGCACTATAAAGTCGCCATGAGTGCGCACTGTCACAAGTCGGTACCCGTCCTGATATGACCTTAGATGTTGCTAGGACGTAAAATAACAACAAACAAACCTACACGGGGATTATCAAAATCGCGGAAACTCAGCGAAATCGCGGAGAATTTTCAACCCATGTATAATAAAGTGCCACTGACACACTCCGCATCTCAACCCAGATGGTACCACGAAAACCTGGAACGTGAGAATGCAGTGGCGATGCTTCAAAAGATTCCATTCGATGGCGCTTTCCTCATCCGGTCACGTGATGCGGCCAACTATGCCATCAGCTTCCGGTAAGTTTCTCCCACACAGCATGGTACTGGGTTTCTGCCAGAAAATTATTTCAGGGTACACAGAATGGGGTGTGTGTGTGGGGGGGGGGGGGTATTATTTTTCCACATCACTTGCTCAATTATGAAAACTGTTCTGATTACTGTCAGGGGCGTAGCTAGGCGTATGCGCGTACGCCAAAACGTCCACATCGTTTTGTAAAAAAAATAAAAAATAAAAAAATAATAGAGAGAGAGAGAGAGAGAGAGAGAGAGAGAGAGGAGGCATGTAGTAGTCCGGAGTGTCGAAAACTCAAGTCTAAAATGTGTAAAATCCGCCAGCTTAAGCTTAAGCTTCCCCCTAAACCCTCTGCCGAAATTACGAGTACACATTGTTAAAGGTCTAGCTACGCCCCTGACTGTTATACACTTACAGTCTAGCTAATTATTGCTGCTTGCTTTGTTTTCTCTGGCTTCTTGAAGAACCTTTAAAAAGAATTATCCCAACAATATGAGTGTACAAAAAGATGAAGTGGTGGAGACCAGTTCGGTTTGAAGGGCAATGGAAAATTGTTTATTCTTAGAAGCTCTGTGGTGCATTTTGGACACAATAATATGTCAGATTTATATAATATTCCTAAATGAAAACTCCGAAGATCAGTGTATGGTGATGATGGGGACACAATATTGTACTCCTTACGGCGAAACCATAAGGGTTGGCAACCCTGCAAGGGAGGGGGGCGGGGGGGGGGGGAGGTGTGAAGACTGCTGTCATAATCCCTGTTCACACACACACAACTAGATAAGGCGAACTAGATGAGGCGAACTAGGCGTGAAAGTGTGTCGAGTACACACATGCAGTACTTGGGGCGGTTTAAGGCGGAAATCGATATCTGCGCATGAGCATGTCCATACTAACCAGCGCCACTTTCGGTTAGTCAACGTCACCACGAGAGAGTGTGGGTTTGACCTAGATATGTATCGACTGAATCGTATTGTTTTGGAATGGTCAAAACTTCTGCTGGGCAGTGAAAACCTAAAAATAAATGATGAAAAAAATATCTGTGCACAGCTAGCGGTTTCATAGTCCAAATTATGTAATATGCGCTTTTGATCGACCGGAAAATCAACAAACTCAGGTCTCGACTGCGCATGCGTGTGACGTGCTTAAGCCACCTCAAGTGAACCGCTACCGTCCACACAAGCAAGATGGGCTGACTTAAGCTAGTTCGCTTCATATAAATTACCTCGCTACGCGGTCTACTTGAGGCGAACTAGATGAATCGACTTAGCCCTAATTTGCTTCAGCGCCGCGTCCACATGGCCAATGTGAGTCGACTGAGATGAAGCGAACTAGTTGAGGCGACTTAACGCCCGTGTGTGAACAGGGCTTTAGATTCTTCTAGTCTGACCGAATGCGGTGACCGAATCGTTAAGAACGCAGGCTTCCTGTGCAGAAGGTTGGGAGTTTGAAACCCGGCCGAGTCAAACCAATGACTTATGACTTAAAAAATGTATACTTGTCTCTAACTAGCCTGGCATTCGGTATTGCTAGGATAGAGAAACCACTGGTTAGCTCAGTATCAGGATAATGTGACTGGATAGGAAATCGGGTCATGATGCCAATGGCCTGGTCTCACAATGGGGCAGCACTATAAAGTTGTCATGAGTGTATGTACACTGTCTCAAATCTAAGCCCATCCTGATATGACCTCAGATGTTACTAGGACGCTTTTCTTTGCTCCTATCTGCCCGTGTTCTCATTTATATTCTTATTTTTATATTTTGATTGTTTTGTTAATAGAGCGGAACGAAAGATCAAGCACTGTCTCATTAAGAAGGACCAAGAAGGGCTCTTTTCAGTGGGGAATGCCATCTTTGACTCCCTTGAGGAGATCGTGGACTTCTATCGCAAGACCCCACTGTACCGCAAAATGAAACTCCGCTATCCAACCAATCAAGTTCTGGTTGACAGAATAGGACAGGTAGGCAATGTTAACAGATGTGTGGGATGCCGTCCTCTCCGTCACCCCATACAAAAACAATCACCAAGCTGTGTGTATAATATGTATGTGTATATATATATATGTGTGTGTATAAGCAATTAGACGAGTATACTTATCTGGAAACTAATTACCCATGAACTGTGTCCTCAGTTCACACCAACTGACACTACACAGCTAATGACCACTCATTGTGGTGTTCTCTGTGGCAGAGTGGTTAGAGTGTCTGACTTTTTTCTAGGTCGGACTCCTAATCTGAAGGTCCGTGCCCCCACCTCTGCTACTTTGGATTTCCACCGCTGTGTATAACTTACAGCGTCATCAAAGGCCGGTTGCTCTCATACCATGTCTATGTGGTGTGGGAGGTTAAAAATCCCTTGGGTCGGTAAAAGTGTAGGCTCGGGCTTTCTATCGACAAACTGTCTAATGGTGAAAACAAGTCTATTCAGACTTATCCATGATATGCAGTATAAATCTTCAATCATCTACTCAAGCGACTGGTCAGGCCTTCTGCCTCGCCTGGTGCTGCCACCTGGCTTATTCCTCGTCACCTGGCTGTTTCACGCCTGTACCGCTCGCTCCAAAACTCGAGCACCGGACAATAACTATATTATATATATATATATATCAAACTTCTGGGCGAGTACTGTGCGAAAGCCCCAAACCTATTTGATCAATACTCTCTGTCAATAACGACATGCCATATAGTTATTCTAACATCTGTCTGTGTCTGTGCCTGTGCATGTGCCTGTCTCTGTGACTGTGCCTGTGTCCGTCAGTCTCTGCCTATAACTTTAAACGTATAACGGATCTCTCTCTATAACAGCATCTTTCTCCAGTCCCATGGGTGGCCGTTATAGACAGAGTAGACTGTATATGAATGGTGATAAACGCTTTATGGCTGGACCGGGACGTGCATGTGCCTGTACCTGTGCCCATGCCTGTGTATGTGCCTGTGCATGTGCCTATGCATGTGCCAGTGCCTGTGCCAGTGCCTGTGTGCTCCGTCAGTCAGTCTCTGCCTATAACGGATCTCTCTCTATAACGGCATCTTGCTCCAGTCCCATGGGTATCCGTTATAGACAGAGTAGACACTATATGAATGGTGATAAACGCTTTATGACGGGAGCCGGACGTAGCTCAGGAGGTAGAGTGTCCACCTGTGAAGATGTGGGTCATCCGGTCGATCAATGTGCTCTAGAGGCATTGTTGCGGATTCCGAGGGACACCAGTTTGCGAGGGACACATCGCTTCTGCACATGCGTCAAAATCGAACAGCATCATCACTAACCTTATAAATTTAATATAATGTTTTTGGTAAAGATGTTTTCTATATGTGTACCAAACGATTTGTTTCTAGATGATGTAATTTAAGAGATATTTGACTTCTTGTGTATTTTCTGTATGAAGATTGCTTACGGCCATTGACAATGCCTTGAGTTTGACGCTACGCGCAGTGCAAAACGTTAGTTTTATTCAAAAATAATAGAATTCAAGAACCCTAACCGTATAAATTTAATATAGTCTTTATGGTAAAGATGTTTTCTATATGTGTACCAAACGATTTGTTTCTAGATGGTGTAATTTGGGAGATATTTGACTTCTTCTGTATGAAGATTTGCTCACGGCAGTTAACAATGCATTTGAATGGAAGTGTCCCTGTCAAACTGGTGTCCCTCGGAATCCGCATCAGCATCGTTAAATAAAAGAAGATTCACTTTAAACCTTTTATCGAATGTAATAAGCTCTGTAATGGTCCCCCCCCCCCTCCTCCAGCTGGGGGGGGGGGTCGGGTACCAGCATACCCCCCCTCACTGCGCGGGGCGGGACACTCCACTCGCTTGGAAGCTTTATAATATATATATATATATATATATATATATATATATATATATATATATATATATATATATATATATATATGAGTTATTCTCTCAAACTGGGCACTGTGGATAACTTACAGCGTCATCAAAGGCCAGTTGCTCTCATACCATGTCTATGCGGTGTGGGAGGTTAAAAATCCCTTGGGTCGGTAAAAGTGTAGGCTCGGGCTTTCTATCGACAAACTGTCTAATGGTGAAAACAAGTCTATTCAGGCTTATCCATAATAGGCAGTATAAATCTTCAAGAAAGAAATGTTTGGCTTCCACGTTCCGTTACGATGTTGATAATTAATTATTTCTTCTATTGATAGCAGTTCAAATAATTATTGTTGCCTCCGTGTATTACTATTACATAAGATATGTTAGCGATGCGCGAGAAGGAAGAACAGAGGCGGATGTGGGAAACTGAGGCGTTTATTGTGACGCCTCGGGCAATATACAGAGAACAGTGAAGGAACAAAAACATATGAGACAGTGTAAGGTAAACGGTACAAGCAGGGCAACAGAGGAGGTAACACAGGCTGAGGAGGCAGGGAGCAATAAGAGGGGCTCATGGGGAGCAACAGGCTCGTGAGGAGCAGTACAGTAAGGGGCTCATGAGGAGCAGAGGATAAATAGAGGAGGGGCTCAGAAGGAGCAGTGTCAGAGTTGGTAGAGGGGGGGCCGAGGAGCCCTCCGCCGCAGAGGGGGGAGGGTAGGAGGGAAGTTGGGTGGGTGGGTGGAGAAGAAAAGGGCAGAGAGGTGGAAGGCGGCTGGAGGCTGAGTGCCTGAGGAAGGCCGGCGGGCGGCCTTATAAGGGGGAAGGGAGCAGGGCAGGAGAGGCGTGAGTCGCTCAGGGCCGGGGGAGGGCGAGGGTGAGCAGCGGGGGGGTGAGTCGCTCAGGGCCGGGGGAGGGCGAGGGTGAGCAGCGGGCGTCGCGCGAGGCGCGAAAGCTGGGGAAAGCCCGGGTAGGGGGGGGGGGGGGGGGTGAGTCGCTCTCCCTTCCCTCGCATCAAACGAAATGCTTCGCATTACGACCGATGCGCGAGAAGGAAGAACAGAGGCGGATGTGGGAAACTGAGGCGTTTATTGTGACGCCTCGGGCAATATACAGAGAACAGTGAAGGAACAAAAACATATGAGACAGTGTAAGGTAAACGGTACAAGCAGGGCAACAGAGGAGGTAACACAGGCTGAGGAGGCAGGGAGCAATAAGAGGGGCTCATGGGGAGCAACAGGCTCGTGAGGAGCAGTACAGTAAGGGGCTCATGAGGAGCAGAGGATAAATAGAGGAGGGGCTCAGAAGGAGCAGTGTCAGAGTTGGTAGAGGGGGGGCCGAGGAGCCCTCCGCCAAAGAGTAAGGAGAGGGCTCGAGGCGCGCCCGAGGCGGGGGCGCGGGGCGCCCGAGGCGGGGCCCGAGGAGGCAGGCCTGGTTGAGAGGAGGGTCCGGGGCCTACGTGGAGGGGGAGCGGGCGGCCAAAAGAGGGAGGCCCGCTCCTGAGGCCTGGGGGGAGGAGGTCCGGCGAGGGTCGAGCAGGGGGGCAGCGAACTCCTCAGGGCTGGGCGGGGTGGAAGTCGGGGTCGGGTCGGGCGGTTTTATGAAGGCCGTGTCGTGAAGGTCGGTGGCTGGGGAGGGTCCCTCGTGGGGCTGGGCTGTGTCGTCTGAGGTGTGAGGTGCGAGGTGATGATCCCCGGCTTCGTCTGGGCGGCGTTTCGATCGGTGATCGGTAGGGGGCTGTCGGTGGAGGTCGCGGGGCTGTCGGCAGTGGTTGGGGTGAGGCGCCGGGAAAGGCCCCCCGGGCCGGCCGGGGGGAGGCCGGCGGATCAAAAATCCCCCGAGGCGCCCGGGGTCTGGCGCTCACGGGCTTGCTTGGTGCGGCATGCGGCCTCGCTGTGCATGGTGAGTATGCGCCGCACGTTGGCGCAGTAAGCACAGATATGCCGGTGCCTGTCTCCCCCTTCGCCGTGGGCCTCCCCGACGGGGGCCCGATCGCATGAGGCGGGATCGCGGTTCCATGCGGAGCAGGGGGCCCCGTGGGTGTGCCTATCGTAGGCGGTGCGGGGGTCGACCTGCTGCCTGGGGAGGTGTGCGCCTCGGGCCCCATCGTCGCCTCGGGGAGCTGTGAGGGGCGTGGCGAGGGCGTCGACGGTCAGCATGCTGTCGACTCGGATCGCGTTGAGTGCCACGGGATCGTGCCACCCTTGGGGGAGCCTTCCGTCCGCGATCCATGAGAAGATGGTCTCTGAGTACCGGCGGACGGCCGGCCATGGGTGGACGAGGTTGTCCCTCATGATGGTGAGGTGATGGTGGTGTAGGCCCTGGAGAGAGTGGGCGGGGAAGGAGGGGTGACTGACCAAGGTGAGGAGGGCGAGGTGGTACTCGTCCTTGGTGGCCTCCCCCAGTTTCACCGGCTTTCGTCCCGGGCCCCTCTCCACGAGGTCGGAGGGGAAGACGTAATCCGAGGGGACACCTCGGCGCCGGTCGGCGTGGTGCGCCTCGGCGGAGGCCAGGATCCCGCGGACTGCGTCGGCCGCGGATGCTGGGCTGTAGTCCGCTGTCTCCTGGCGGTATGCGGGCGGCGGGGCCGAGGTGGCGGCGAGGCGGTCGTACCCCTGGTACTGAGGATGAACCGCCCCGGGTAGAGTCGCCTGAGGCGGGGGAGGCGGTCGGCTCCCGATCGCGGCGTGGGCCCGAGGCGGTGGGACGGGCGGCAGGGTGTAGGCGGCCTCCCGCGTCGAGGCGGGCTGGGGGCTGTCCGGGGCTCCTCGGGCGATCTGGGTCTCGATGGCTTCCATGCGGGTAGCGAGCCGGTTGACCGCGTCCAAGACGGCGGCCACGTCGCTGGAGGGGCGGGCCGAGGGCGCCGAGGGTGAGGCCTGGCCCGAGGAGGATGCGGGGCCTCCCGGCGAGCGGCCCGAGGCGGGTCCCGGCGTGGTCATGACGGTAGTCCTGGTGCTGGTGGTCCTGGGGCTCCTCCGGCCTTTCCCCTTTCCGCGCCCGGGCATGGTTGATCGGTCCGAGGTGAAATCCCAAAGAAGAAAAGGGCAGAGAGGTGGAAGGCGGCTGGAGGCTGAGTGCCTGAGGAAGGCCGGCGGGCGGCCTTATAAGGGGGAAGGGAGCAGGGCAGGAGAGGCGTGAGTCGCTCAGGGCCGGGGGGAGGGCGAGGGTGAGCAGCGGGGGGGTGAGTCGCTCAGGGCCGGGGGAGGGCGAGGGTGAGCAGCGGGCGTCGCGCGAGGCGCGAAAGCTGGGGAAAGCCCGGGTAGGGGGGGGGGGGGGGTGAGTCGCTCTCCCTTCCCTCGCATCAAACGAAATGCTTCGCATTACGACCAATGCTACATGAATTAAATCTATCCCACAAAAGATATAAAAAATATACTTGCATATAATTCTGTGGTAAAGTGAAAATGTGAAAATTTACACATCGACACCATGAACTTACCCAAACTTTTTTTCAACTTTCTTTTCAACAATATCATCCCTGAAAACAAATACAAAATAAATGCCAATATATACATGTGCTGGCTTCGTGTTGGTCAATTACACAATACATGTTGAATGCTCCTTTCAGGAAAACAGCGACGGAGATTACGGTACAATGTACGTCAACCCCACCGAGTACGCATCAGATGTAAGTATTCATAATCATCATGCTGTTGGTCGCGATGCGACAAAGACTGCTTCCATTACTTGACTGCCACTCTCTTTTTCATGAAAGCTGCCTGCAAAGGTGTTGAAGTGCTGCTGGCTTTTGCAAGTTACCAGCGGCACTCTCTCGGGGAGCGAATAGAGGTATTATACGAGCATAAATACAAGGGTAGCATGTACATCCTATATTTCCTCTGTGCGCATTGGCGAAGTGCCCCCCCCCCCCCTCCCAGCTGTCGGGCAATTGCCAGGCAGGCGCCCCCCCTCGCATCACACACTGGAGGAAATTTGATGCTTTTTTTTGGTATATGTATATATATTTTACCTCGGTACAACGCCTCGGCTACTCGAGGCCGAGGGAGAAGGTAGCAACATCCGGTACAGCAATTAGCATATTCCACTCGTGAGCGGTGGACGTTTGCGAGTTTATACAGCGTTCTTTTTCTACAATAAGTGCAGAATTCGCAGTGAGTTTTGTCCACATTTCATTGTGAACATATGAAGATTAGTTTGTATGAGTTTGTCTATTATGGCAACAGTATTTAAAGAAATATAAGCGTTAAACCGACGTGTGTGCCGGTACCCGACTTTGACAGCGCCATTTTGTTTACTTTCTTGTCGGAGTTCCCGACTCGATTATCGCTACTGTTTCGTAGCGTTTTTATGACTTTAAACCCAAGAATAATGTATTTCTTGTGTACAACAATATTCTCTACGAATATTAGAATATTGGTGAATATATTAAAGAATTTATGGGCGGAAAGCCGATCGGGTGCCGGTGTGGCCGTCTCAGCTGCCACAAGGCTGATTTGCCATGCCCAACTTTCACTATTATCTCTGTTTTTAATACTTTCAGAGAAAATTACCCTTAAGTTAAATTAAATACTTCAGATCTTCCTCTTCAATTGCGCATTAATATATTTTTAATCGACTCAGTGAAAGCTTTTAAATTAATTTTGCTAAAATAAATGCTCTGCATAGACATAGCATTGCTGCAGTGTTTACCCTTCGCGGGTGGTAAAATACGGCAATGCTATGTCTATGTGGGGCATTTATTTTTGTAAAATAAGTTTAAAAGCTTTCATTGGATCGATTAAAAATATCTTAATGCGCGATTGAAGAGGAAGATCTGAAGTATTTAATGTAACCTAAGAGCAATTTACGCTGAAAGTATTAAAAACAGAGATTACGGCCTTTGAGACTGGCCCAGTTTTGACGCATGCGCAGACGACGCTGTTGGATTCTGACGCATGCGCAGAAGCGACATTTGGCATATCAGCCTTGTGGCAGCTGAGACGGCCACACCGGATTATCGCTATTCGCCTATTGTGTTAGCGGTTATTCTTATGAGTTTAAACCCAAGAATACAGGAGGATACGTATTTCTTGTGTAGATTTGTTTATTACATTATTTTTAATCGAATTTATTTAGCATCCAGTGGTGTTTTTCGATTTTTATGGAATTATTTTATAATTAAAATTGTGTATGTAGATGTTGGTGGTTGCCACATCACAGGTAAGATTTTTGGTTCAACAAGCCGCCCGTTGCCGAACGGAGAGCGATGTTGGCTGGAGCCTCATCTCGTTGGGATTTTTCCTCGGTTTCTTTTATGGATTCGCGTTGGAAATTAATCCTGGGTTTCTGTTGTGGATTCCCAATTTTTTAAGGCGTACCTCCGAGTTTCGTAGCATTTTCTCCAACTTGCTGGCGCAGTAGCCGCAGGAGGGAGAAGTGTACGGAACAGAGAGTGTGGGAGGGACCGATATACTGGTCCCTACCCCTCGTTTGGTTTTCGGCTTCCATACCGTTACCCTACGACATGACACATTAGCTTACACGCCTGTGTTGGAACGGTGTAAATACGTTCTCCAACACCAGTAGTTGCCGCCCGTGGCCGAACGGAGAGCGATGTTGGCGGAAGCCACATCACGTTTAAGCCGCCGTTGCACAACGGAGAGCGATGATGGCATCACGGTTATGCCGCTGTTGGCTAATGGAGAGCCATGTTGGTGGAAGCCTCATCTATATTTACCCGCCCATGGCCGAGTGGTGAGCGATGATGGCTGTAAGCCACATCTCGTTGTGTCGTCCCGTTCCAGAACGGAGAGCGATGTTGGCTGAAGCCATATTACGCTTATGCCTCCCGTTGCCTAGAGCGATGATGGTTGTGACCCCATCAGGTTATGTCACCGGTTACCAAACGGGAAGTGATGTTGGCTGAAGCCACATCCCATTTAGGCCGTCTGTGACCAAACGGAGAGTGATGTTGGTGGATGCCACATCCTGTTTGGCCGCATCCTGTTTGGCCACCTGGTATCAAACTGAGAGCGATGTTGGCTGAAGCCATATCCTGTTTAGGCCGTCCCTTACTAAATGGAGGGCGAGGTTGGCTGTAGTCACATTTCCTTTTGGCGCCTGCTACCAAGGATGTTGCCTGAAGCCACATCCTGTTTAGGCTGATGTCTCATCACCGTTGTCCACCTAGGACCGAGCGGAGAGAGATGATGTTTGTGACTACATTATTTTTGTAGCCCATTAAAAACGGAGAGTGGTGTGGGTTGAAGTTACATCCCGTTTAGACTGTCCGTTACCAAATGGAAGGCGATGTTGGCTGAAGCCACATTCCGGTTAGGCTGCTTGTTACCAAACGGTGAATGATGTTGGCTGAAGCCACATCCCGTTTAGGCGGTCTGTTACCTAATGGAGGGTGAGGTTGCCTGAAGTTACATCACTTTTAAGCTGAGCGGAGAACGAGGTTGGCTGAAGTTGCATCACGTTATGCCACTCATTGACAAACGGAGAGTTTTGTTGGCTGATGCCATATTACGATTAACCCGCTTGTGACCGAGCGAATACAGAGGTTGGTTGAAGCCACATTATGTACGTCCTGATATGAACTTAGAGGTTCTAGGGATAAAAATAAAAACATTTTGTTGGATGGCCACACTCAAACTTTCTATTGATGGTTATAGGGTGTCTGGCCTGAGAGATATTTTGGCTGCGAGCCATGGGTTGTACTGTTACTAACGGTGCCAGTCTGGATATGATTATAGATTTTTCTAGGAGGAAACAATAAACAAATAGTTGGTTGAGCACTCTATATTTCAATGATCCTGAGATCTTTGAGTTAAGGGTTGTTTGCTTACGATGGGAAGTAACCCCAAGGCTCCCGTTTCAGATGATAATTACTCGTTACCGGTAGTGATGGTTTAAGTCCTCCCTGGTATAACCTGTGTTAGGGGAGCTATGCAGGCCAGATGTCGGCCAGCTGGGCTAGAGAATCGGCTCATGAAGCTGGAGTAATGCTCTCACTCAATATCTCAAGAGAATAAGGAGAGGTTGCAAAGGGCCATGGAAATGGTTTTTTCCAGGAGGTAAAAATAATCGTAAGGTTTCCATAAATTGATGATTCATTCATTATGGTCCAGTCATAGTCGAGCTGCTGATAGGCAGTTACCGACCAAGTTATGAAACAGACCAAACTTTTGTCAGGTTTATTTCGAATGAACAACTATATGAATTTACTTGTTTACCAAGTGGTTTAGCTTGTGCTTTCCCTTCTTTACAAATCGTTAATTTGTTAGCTCATGAAAAGTGAAGGACAGGATGTTCCCGGACAGTGATGATTCATGTTTTGCTGTGCAGTCAAAAGCATCTGGTCAAAATGCAGTAAATGGTTTAGGTACCACATTTACGAAGTTAGGAGTTGCTGGAAAGCATATGACAGAACTAAAATGGATTTTGGAAGGCCGTTGACTTGATGAAGAACTTAGATCATATTAATGTTCTAGAGTTGAGAAGCAGTGTATTTAGGGTTAGGTGTTTAGCCGGCATGCCCTAATGCTATGTCAGGTGACAGATAGTACTACAGTAATGGCTTTCATTCGCAACATGGGAAGGACAATGTCCAACTCATATATAAGAGAGCGAAATTAAATTGGAATTGGGGAAGCCACATATATTTTGTTGGCATCATGGAATAATAACATTTTATAAAATTGTTCATGGCATCCAGAGCAAGATTTTTGGCAAGTGGATGTTGTCTCTTTGATTTGGGGGGAAAATAAATGTTATTACATTTTCCTAAACATTTAGCCGAATTGGCAGAGTAGCAAGGAGGGCTTTGATGGTCCCTGTTTGGGACATGCAGCCATGGTTGGAAGTATTAGCCTTAAGAGCTAAGGACTTTATCATTTTCCTACATGTAAGGGAACATTTTTTAAGCATTAATGATGCGTGGGGATGTGTTAACAACACCCCTTCTGGCATTCCATTCGAACACATAGTTACAACGCTTTGGTTTAGAGAAAGTTAGTCGGCATGATTATTTGGACTGGTCATTAAATGATGATATTGGTTCAATAATTTGATTGGTTTGAATCAAGAAAGAATAACAAGTTACATAAATAATTTTTATGCCATCCACAAAATAAATGGGGCATTTTTGTTTGTTTGTTTAAATACAGAAAGTTAAGCCAATGGAACCATCCCTTGCCGAGGTAGTCCGCCTCTTACGAATGATGCAGGATGATGGATTAGGTTATGGAGCCATTAATGCAGCTCGATGAGCTTTTTCGGTCATCTTACCAAGGATTGACAGAGAATTAATTGGGAAACACGAAGTCCTTCAGTGTTTCGGGAGGTCATTATATGAAAGAAACCCTCCTAAGCCATAGTATAATAGGTTTTGGGATGTCTCAGGTGTATTTAAGTTTTCTTGAAAATGGTCTAGTTAGGGACATCTATAGATAAACAGCTAGGCTATAAATTAGCTGTATTGTTACTTTGGGTAACCAGTCATAGGGCCCAAGTAATTGTTGACCTTTTTATTTACTGGCCTAGACATTGATGACAAGGAGGCCATGTTTGATTTGGAAAATTGTTAAAATCAAACAGTACAGGAGATCCCCTCTCCTTGATTCTTTTTAATGGGTTCCCACATGACAGGAAACTGTGTGTAGTGTCAGCCATTAGGGCTTATATATCCAAGATAAAAGGAATACATAATGCCAGACATCTTTTGGTAAGCTTCATAAAGCCACATAAGGATTTACCCAGAGATACGATCGCCAGTTGGATGATTCACATGCTCAAGTCAGCAGGCTTTGACATAGGATGCTACATTTCGCACTTTACAAGAGGTGCTAGGGTCTCGAAGACGAGACAATTGGGAATCTCAGTGAAGAGAATCCTAGCATATGCCGGCTGCAAGACGGCATGGTCGTTGGCTAAATAGGGCAACAAACGACTAGAAAAGACAGGCGGGGTTGTAACCCGCCTACTCACCAACTAAGAAGATGTGTGAGAATTTACAAAATTGGAATTTACAACTGAAAAATTACTATGTTTATCAGATAATAGAGGATAAAAATGAGGCTACGTAAAGTCTCCCTCGGCCTCGAGTAGCCGAGGCGTTTGTACCGAGGTAAAATAGTATAGTTAGACGAATCTTACCTTGGTACAGATGATGGATAACTCTTGTTTTCCCGAGGTACAAGCCTCGGATAGTCGTGGGCTAGGGCCCGCCCACCACACCCTGCCACGACTATTACGTTTGCTTGTGCCAAAAAGAAAACATGAGGAGTTCCAATCATTAAGCTCATTTTTATCCTGAATAATTAGGTGAAGATTGCTGTACCGGATGTTGCTACCTTCTCCCTAGCCCACGACTATCCGAGGCTTGTACCTCGGGAAAACAAGAGTTATCCATCATCTGTACCAAGGTAAGATTCGTCTAACTATACTATATATATACATGTATATATAATGTGCGATACAATTTATTATGTGAATATAAAGAATAGTCTCTAATGTTTTTCGGTGTTCCTATCCGGGCACCTCTCGCTTCCCAACACCCCTTATTCTCTGCAGGGTCCCCTGTAACCGGGCACTCTCTGCTTCCCGTCGCCTGGGAACCGACTCCAACGGTCTCCCAGCTTTCACTTCAAAATTTATCCCACAAAAGATATAAAAGTATACTTGTATGATTATATATATATGTGATGTATAACGCATTATACGAGTATAAATGCAAGGGGAACATATACTGTATATATATATATCTATTCCTCCTTGGTGCATTGGTGGTGCCCCCCCCCCCCACACACACACACCTCGCAAGTGTCGGGGTAATTGGTAGGAAGGGCTCCCCTCGCACCACACACACTGGAGGAATATATATAAAGTATACTTGTATGAATATATATATATATGATATATCACTTATTATATGAGTATAAATGGGCGGAGCTGAATTTATATTTATTTGTGCATGCTATTTATTATTCCCTTATCGTAAGTATCGTACTGCGGGCTGGTACCCATCATGCGAGGCTGGTGCCACCACCGCCTAGGTCACGTGCCAGTGTGAATGCTCTAACGTCACATGAGCTCCGAATTTTAAATATATAATATGTATAATATATATAAAATACATAATATAATATATAAACGTATAATATATGTGAAATATAAGCATTATATATAGATATATTGGCGGCGCTGCCTTTACTTCATTATTTATTTATTTATTTATTTTATTATTACTACATCTGTACGTATCCGATTTGCTCCGGGCCTATAGACGAGATCACGGTTCCGCATGCGCTGAAAACGGCGTTGGGAGCAAAGCAAAGGCGTACGACCATTGAGTTTGCCGATACGCGTAGGGCAAAACTGCCATTTTATTCTAAATTAATAGAAATACATAACAATTTGGCACAAACATGGATGGAAGGATGCAATATAATAATATAATCAATATGTTTAAGACAAAACTCTCCATAATTAAGCATTTTGAGCTAAGAAAGATACAATTTTAGTCACTTTACAGGCTGATGTTTACATCACCATTGATTAACCAGAAATAATTCTTGTTCTAAATATTAAAATGTCAAATGTGTCAAGAAAAACTTGTTTCAAAGAAATATATAACCAATATCTGATTAACCCTACTCATTTTCTATTTCTACAGATGTCATTAACCATGGGATATAAATAAAAACATGAATAAAATAAGTAAAACTGACTCTGGCTATGGCTCTAACACTAGTCTGAGTGCCCAGATTTGTCTAAACCTAAATACACATGTCATAAGATGTGCTGATTATATTGATGTAAATGCACTGCTGGATAAAAGATTAATATCTTAATTTATTATATATATTTTTTTAGTTGGTATTCTATGTTTCAAACAAGAGCTGAGATGAGCTGAAACTAGCACATTTCATAACTGCACCCAGTGTATTAGCATGTGCCATGTGCTTCTCGCGGGTTCGTTTTGCTCTGACACATCCCACAATGCACCGCGTGGCTGGAACGGTGATGTAGTCTATTGGTCTCTACTTCTGCCCAGAATTATGCACGAGCCCTGGTCGACTACCAGTCCAAGAACCCGTCGGAGCTGACCTTGAAAAAGGGCGCCATCATTCGGAACATTAAGAAGATCCAGGGGGAAAAATGGTGAGTAGTTAATCTAACTGTGACCTGGTTAACCAGTTTACCCTCCCTTGACGCATCAATACTTTTATTTTAGTAAAACAGTTTATTCATCACAATGTACATTTTTCAGCGCAGAGGCACTGGTCTTCCCGTCGTTTACATTACATTGTAAATAGGTAGATCAGCGGGTACTTAGGTTAGGTCATATTAGTAGATTATGAAGGAAGTTAGTGGGTTAGTGGGTTAGCCATAATAAGTTCAGTCTTATCGGCTAATATGGTGGGTCACCAGAAAACTGTGCTGTTATTATGGGTACGGCGTATGTAATTCACGACATGCCATGGGACTACATAGTATGGGAAATTTATTTTATCTCAGTTCAATGAAGAGAATCAGGTCATAAGAATCAAATGTCAAGGTAGTAAGTTTGAATCTCCCCATGACTCGGCACTCAACTCTTGCGATGTGAGTGTTTTATATGTGGGGTCGGGTGGGCCGGTCAGAAAAGGTGTGAGGTGCTGTCGGTCTGGCATCGTCTGGTGAAGAAGTGCCATTGGTGCGGCGATGCTGGGCAGATGTGACGTCAGAGGTTGGGTCAACAGGGAAAGCGGCTGGTGGCGGCACGCGCACCGGTGTCACCACCTGGAGCTAGTGCATTTCTGGCCGCCTACCGGATAACGCAGTATTTAAGGCTTCGGTGGTTAGGCCGTGTCTCGCTGAATGAAAGGTGGCAGCACTATCTGTCCCGTCTCGGTCCCGAATTGCCCATGTTGCCAATGCAACATGACCAATGGGGGTAGGTGGGAGAATGGAGCCCCCCCAGGTCCCCACACTATACCCGGTATGCTCTGCAGCCGTATGCACGAATCGGTGTTAGGGCCGTAACCGCGGCTAGGCTAGCTCCACACGGCTAAATGTGAGAAATTGGTATGCATGAATCGGTGTTAGGGCTAACCGCGAAATTTAGCCTAGGCTAAGCTAAACCATTTTCAAATCAGGTTTTACTGCTAGCCGGGGTGGTTAGTGTGCGTGTATGGATGTCAATCTATTGAATGCGATCATATTTAACAGAATTACATACACAATAAGTGAAATCTTATCAATTTAACCCTAAATTCGTACCAATATTAACACCGCCGCCGCATTGGCAGCGTTATTCATATCGTCGACTGGAGGGAATTCCCAAATCTATAAATAAACTCAAGGTTAGCTATCCGCCGCGGCTAGTACATTGGTGCATACCGATTCACACACCTCTCCAACCCGCCGCTACCCCAAGGTAGCTAACCGCGGCTAGTGCCTTAGCCCCGGCTAAGCCTATCACCGATTGGTGCATACGGCCCTGATATGGAGAGAGGGTGGTTAGCTGAGGTAAGTAATTGAGTGGGGCGGGGGGGGGGGGGGGGGGCGGACATGCAGGAGGACTGGTCGATGCCTTAAAGTTGCATAGTCCGATGGCTTTAAGCTACTGTTATTTTACTGAGATAAATATATTCAATTGATTGTTATAATCTACAGTACTTTAGTTTGAAGTAACTTTTGTTTTAAATGGCTGACTTTTGAGATACGTGACAAGGAAGGAGAGAAGCGGGGAGTTGGAATAAAGACATTTTATTCAGGTGACAAGGCAATAAGCAATATGAGTACAAAGAGGGTGAATGGTGTAACCTCATCACTAAACATAAATGTCATAAGCAAAATGAAAAGTCAGTGTGTCCAGGGGCCATGCCCGAGTTTAATGTTTATCCGGGGCATGATCTCAGAGGGGAGGGAGGTGGCCCGAGGAGCCCTCCACCTAAGAGGAGAAAGAAAGAAAGGAAGGGAGAGTAGGGTGGGTGGGTGGAGAAAATAGGGTCCGGGCCTGGAGGGTGAGGAGAGGCGAGTGGCTAGGAGCAGCTAGGGCGGCCGGTTATAAGGGCCGAGGGAGAAGGGGGGGGGGGGGGGAGAGTTATGTCAGCGACCTAATGGTCGCGGCAGGGGAGAGGAAGGAGAGGGGGGGGGGTCCTCCTTCCCCGCCACAAATCAAACGCAATGCGAGCATTACGACCGATACGTGACAAGGAAGGAGAGAAGCGGGGAGTTGGAATAAAGACATTTTATTCAGGTGACAAGGCAATAAGCAATATGAGTACAAAGAGGGTGAATGGTGTAACCTCATCACTAAACATAAATGTCATAAGCAAAATGAAAAGTCAGTGTGTCCAGGGGCCATGCCCGAGTTTAATGTTTATCCGGGGCATGATCTCAGAGGGGAGGGAGGTGGCCCGAGGAGCCCTCCACCAAAACTGAGGAGAGGGCTCGAGGGGCGCCCGAGGCGGCGATCCGCGGGACGTAGGCGTGGACCGAGGCGGAGGTCCAGGTCCCCTGCTCCATAATCTCGGAGAGGGGAACCCCGGCACGCTGACAAGCCTGGGCCGTCCCCCGGCGGAGGCTGTGGAGAGTGTAACCGTCGGGGGCGCCTCGGAGGATGGCAGTGAGCGTCCGAGGGTCCAGGGGGCGGCCGGAGGGCAGGATAAAGGCTGGATCGGCGGGGCAGGCAGGGGCGAGGGCCACCGAGGCGTTCCAGGCGGCGACGGGGCAGAGAGGGCGCCCGGGCGAGGCCGGGATGAAGAGGGCAACCGCCCCCGAGGGCAGCGCGATGGTCTTGGTGGTCCGGGGGGTAACGCGCAGCCCGCCGGGGGCGGGGGCGACATCGCCGCATGTGATGGTGTGCGGGCCGCCCCACACCTCGGGGCTGGGGGAGAGGAGGCTAGACTGCCGGAGCATCCCGTAGTACCCGAGGAGGAGGGCGGCCCGGGGGACGACGCCCGAGGGCCCGGCGAGGGCGAGATGGTGGGCGACGGCGGCGAGGATGGTAGGCGTCAGAGGCGGAGCGGGGCGGGCCACGTGGCCAGAGGCTCGCTCCCCGCCGCGACAGACGTCTCTGGCGAGGCGCGAGGTGAAGGCGCTCGGGTCGCCCCCGGCCGCCTCCAGCCAGGAGCGTGCCCCGGAGAGGGCGTTCCGTGGGGAGGCCGGCGCCAGAGGGCGGGCGTAGAGCGAGGCGGTGTAGGCGGCGACATCGAAGGGCGTCGGGACGAGAGGGTCCCAGTGGTGGCCCGAGGCGAACTGGACGTAGCCTCGGGCCTGCCGACGTCGGTTCCTCCAGGTGGAGGGGGCGAGGGCGGCGATGCGGAGGCCGTCCACGGCAGCGACCTCAGTGGCGGAGTACCCTGCATTAGAGGGTAGGATTGTAGGGGAAGTCATCAAGGTCGGCATCGGCGCGTTCAAGCCCGAGGCGTGCGACCTCGTCTCGGGCAACGCCCGCCCACCGACCAGGGAGGTGGGCGCGGCTCAGGGCGTCGGCCAGGACGAGGTCGACGCCGGGCTTGTGGAGGATGGTTAGTTCAAAGCACGCCTCGGCCGCCATGAGCCAGAGTTCCCGGGCGCACGTCCCGAGGGTGAGGTCGCGGGCCCGTCCCGAGTCGAGGGAGGCCGCGGAGGCCATGTTGTCTGTGTTGATGACCACGTTGGCCCCCGCGACGTCCGCAGGAAGGAGGGTGCGGAGGGCCACGACCAGGTTGACCGCCTCCAGCTCGTGGATTGCAGGGAAGCGGGCCCAGAAGGCCCTCGAGTACCCTCGGGCGTAGTAGCGCCTGGGGGAGTAGGCCCCGGCTCCGGTGAGGCAGGAGTCGCACTCGATGACGATCCTCCGGGTCCCCATCAGACGGAGGAGATGGAGGCCGTTGGTGGCGCGCCCATAGGCCGCAAACCATGCCAGGTCGGAGGGCGTCGTCCCCGAGGGTGATGGCGGCGAACCCGCGGCAACTGCGGAGGGCCGCGAGGAGCCGCGCCATGAACTTCCTCGCGGGAAGCACGCAGCTGCCGACGTGGTTGAGGCAGCCGAGGATGCTCTGGAGTTCCTGGCGCCCGAGGGTAGGCCGGGCGGCCCGGGCCTCGCAGTCGGTGACGAGCTCGTCGACTTTGTCGGGTGCGATGCGAATCGTCATGGCCTCGCTATCGACGGCGAATCCGAGCCAGGAGAGTCGCACCGCCGGAGGGTGGCACTTCCCGGGGGCGACCTCCAGGCCGAGGGCGCCGACGAGGGCAATGAAGCCGTCGAACGCCTTGCGGGCCCTGAGGTAGGTGAGCTCACACCCGACAAAGTCGTCCACGTACACGAGGGCGTGGAAGCCCTCGCGCTGGAGGATCCAGGCCACCGCGGCGGTCACCCTGATGCAGGCGGCGCCCGAGGAGCGGCAGCCGAAGGGGAGGGCGAGGTCGACATAGGTCGCGCCCTCAAAGGCGATCCCATATAAGGGGCAGGAGAGGGGGTCGGCCCGTAGCTGGCGGTAGGCCCTGGATATGTCCGCGGTCCAGGTGTAGGCCCCGGTGCCTAGTCGGATGAGGCTGCGGCCCACGTCGGCCACGGACGGGAGCCGGTAGGCGTGGGGCCTACCCAGGTACTCGCGGCGGGGTATCCCAGCGTTAACGCTGTGGCCAGGAGGGTAGGAGAGGTCGACGATGACCCGCCTCTTACCCGGGTCGGACTTGGGGCGGGTCATCATGGGGGAGACCTGGGCCCAGGGGGTAAAGGGGGGGGTGGTGAAGGGGCCAGCGAGGGCACCATGGGCGAGCTCGGTGGTAATGAAGTCGCGGAGGTGGACTTGGTGCTCGGGGGCCTCCCGATGGTTGGTGTATGTGGGCCGGGGGGGGGGGGGGGGGGGGGGGGGGGGGGGGTGCTGGCGGAGTAGTTGGCGGGGAAGCCATACTCGAGGAGGTCTACTAGGTCCTTGTCGGGGTGGTCTCGGAGGCGGGCACGCCAGGCGGGGATGTGGAGGCCTGAGGGAAGGGGGATGCGGGCGCCCAAAAAATTAGGGAGGCCCGTATCGCGGAGGGTATGGTAGGCTCGGGGAGAAGGTGGGGGGTGGCGGCTCCAGGCGGCGCCGGATAGGTGGGGCCATATGGAGAGGAGGGTGGGGCGGTAGGCGGTAGGAGTGGGGCCGCAGGCGGGGGCGGCGGGGAGGGTGTCCTGAATGCTGGGGTTGACGACCTCTGCGACGGTCTCGCTGAGGTCGCCGGGGGGGGGGGGGGGCGGGGGGGAGGGGGGTGGAGAGGGGGGGTGGGAGGGGCGGGGGCGGGGGGGGGGAGTGCGAAGGCGGCGGGGGGGGAGTGCGAAGGCGCGGGGGGGGGGGGGGGCGGCGGGGCGGGGCGCGGGGCGCGGAGGCCGGGGAGGCGGCCTATGTACGCAGTGTCGCCGGGGCGGGGGGTAGGGGGGTGGTTGGTACGGGTGGAGGGGGTGGGGTTGCGGCGGGGATGTGAGGGGGACGCTGGCGGGAGCGGTTTGGCGGGGGTGGGGGGTGTGAGGGGGGTTGCGGCGGAGATGTGAGGGGAGGCGCCTGGCGGGAGCGGTTCGGCGGCTGATGGGGGGGGGGGGGTCGGCGTGAGATGTGAGGACAGGGTGGTGGCGGTTGGCGGGGCGGGGGGGGTGTGTGGGGGGTTGCGGCGGAGATGTGAGGGGAGGCGCCTGGCGGGAGCGGTTCGGCGGGTGTTGGGGGGGGGGGGGTCGGCGTGAGATGTGAGGATAGGGTGTTGGCGGGGCGGCGGTTGGCGCGGGCGTAGCGGGGGTGCTTAGGGAGGCGGCGGGAGGTATCGGGTGTTGGCGGGCGGTCTGTGTCGGCTTGAGATCTGAGGGCGGTGGCGGTGTCGGGTGTTGGCAGGCGGTTTACGTCTCCGGGGGGGTGTGTGTTGGCGGGCGTGGGTGCGGGGTGGGGTGTGGTGCGGGGGTGGGGCCGCGTCGCCGCCGCCGGGCTAAAAATCCGGCGAGGTGATCGCGGGGGCGGCTGAGGCGCGGTCGCGGGTGCGCTTGGTGTAGCAGACCGCCTCGCTGTGGACGGTGAGGATGCGGCGCACATTCGCGCAGTACGCGCATGCGTGCCTCCTCCTCGCGCCTTGGTCACCGTGGGCTTCACCGGGGGGGGCGAGATCGCACGAGGCGGGTCTCTGTTCCAGGCAGGGCAGGGTATCCCGTATGCCTCTCGGGTATAGGGTGTGCGTGGGTCGGCGTTGGAGGAGGGGCGGGAGTGTGTGGGGGGAGGGGTGGGGCGGGCGCGGGTGGGGGGGGGAAGTAGTCTGGCTCCGCCCCCGGAGGCAGTCGCGGGGGCGGTGATCACGTCCATCCTCACGGTGTTTATAGCGACTGGGTCGCGCCACCCATCGGGGAGGCGGCCGTCGGCAACCCATGCGAAGATGGTTTCCGAGTATCGCCGGACGGTAGGCCAGGGATGTGTAACGGCGTCTCTGAGGACGGTGATGTTGTGGTGGAGTAATCCGGGGAGGGCGTCGGTGGGGAAGGAGGGGTGGGACTCGAGCATGCGGAGGGCGAGGTTGTACTCCTCCATGGTCGCCTCGCCTCGCTTCAGAGCCTTCCCTCGGGGCCTCTCTCAATGAGGTCGTGAGGGAAAAGGTAACCTGGGGGTATACCTTTTCGCCGCCCGCTTCCCTGCGCCTCGGCGGACTCCAATATCTCCCTGACCGCGTCGGCCGCGGATGCGGGGGAGCGGTCGGGGGCTGGGTGGATGGAGGCGGGGCGGGGGGCGGCGGAGGCGGCCTGCTGTGTGGCGTAGAGACCTCGCCTGAGGTATGGCTGGTATGTGGGGTGGACGTCGCTGGCGGGCGTCGCGGAGGCGAGAGGCGGGGGCGGAGAGGAGGCGAGGGTGCGTGGTCGGGGGGGCACCCCCCCAGTCCCGGCGGCGAGTTCCTGTAGCATGTCTGCGATGCGGTCGGCTATGGATGGGGGCGAGGCGGCCGGGGCCCGAGGTGGAGGCGGGGCGGCAGGGCCGGCATAGGTTGAGGCCCGAGGGGGGGCGAGGGCGATCGACTCGACCAGGGCTGTGAGGTGGTCGATGGCGCCGGCCTGGCATTGCATGGCGGCGGCCTGGGCGTCCATCCGGGCGTCGACGGCGCTGGCCCAGGAGGTGGCCTCCGACTGGAGGCTGGGGGCGGCGGAGGTCGCGGAGGCGGCGTCCTGTGAGGCGGCGGCGGCGTCGTGTGAGGTGGTCGAGGTGCTCCGGCCTTGGCGCGGTCCGCGGCGGCCCGGGGGGCGGCCCCGGGGGCGTGATCCGACTGGCATGACGGTGATAGTGTGAGCGTGGGCCCGGGAGGCGAGGTGGCGTGAGGCGGGAGGCGTCGTGTGAGGCGGCGTCGCGTGAGGCGGCGGAGTGTGACGGCCCGCGTGTGAGAGGAGAGCCAAAGAAAATAGGGTCCGGGCCTGGAGGGTGAGGAGAGGCGAGTGGCTAGGAGCAGCTAGGGCGGCCGGTTATAAGGGCCGAGGGAGAAGGGGGGGGGAGAGTTATGTCAGCGACCCAACGGTCGCGGCAGGGGAGAGGAAGGAGAGGGGGGGGGGGTCCTCCTTCCCCGCCACGAATCAAACGCAATGCGAGCATTACGACCAATGTAAACATGTCAAATTAATTTTTGCAAATATGCCAAAACTCTGACACCCTAGGCTTCTGCAGTAACAGGTTCTATTAAATTGACTCAGTATTCTCTTCTATGTGATGACACATGTTTAGTAAGTGCACCGGTATCTAATTTAAATATGTAGAATCAAATCCAGATAATTGTTTTGGTTTGGAAAATTGGATGCTTTCGTCACACTATGCAGCTTTAATTAAAGCAAAAAACCAAAAGTGAAATGAAAACTATGTATATATATTTAGCTTGGAGTGTGTGTGTGGGGGGGGGGGGGGCGGGGGGGGGTTATCCACTCAGGTTGTATAAGATGCATCTATCGCCGATTGATATGAAGTTAAAACCAAAACAATTATCTAGATATGATTCTATATATCTAACTTAGATACTGGTGCACTTATTAAATATTTGTCACCACACAGAAGGGAACACCGAGGTATTTTAATAGAACCTGTTATTGCAGAAGCCTACGGTGTCAGAGTTTTAGCTAGATAAAGGATTCACCCGGTACTCGCAGTACCCGGGTGAAGACCAGCCTTATATAAAAACGGTAGAAAAATCGGGCTAGTGAAATGAGTCTTTATGAGAGCCTAATTTCACAATCTAAGAAGCAACATTTATTCTTTGTATATGTATTCATGTTTACCCGCTACTTTTGAGTTGGAAAATATAATAAAACATATACTTTAATGCAATTTAAAAGTGAAATCGACGGCGTTCTCTGGCTGCCATCTTGTCTTTTTGCATTCTCGCCCATTTCACCAACTCTGTGCCTATATGGGTAGCCATTTGATACTGGAGCCACAGTTTCTAGTTCATGTTCCATACTAAACCTATTTTCGCCCGTATTTACACTACGTTGTCCTTCACCCGTGTACTACAAGTACCAAGTGAATCTTTTCTCTAAGTTTTAGCATGCTTGCCAAACTTAATTTTTCATGTTTGCACTTCAAATATCTCAAAGGTTAGTCATTTAAAATAAAGGTTCCCTCAAACTAAAGTCAGGTAAATTATAATGATAAACTTAATATATTTATCTCAGAAAATAACAGAAACTCTAAATCATCGGACCTTTCAACTGTAAATGACACCGCAAAGCGGTTCAGTCTAGCTTGAAATCGATCCATAATAAGTAATTATTCTACTCTAAATAGCAAGAGTAAAAACCATCAAAATATTTAGTTTTCATTTCAATAACTGCTTAACTAATCACATATACAGTGAAGCCCTCTTACAAGGCGATCGTTGAGCTCCACAAAATATCATGGCAAAAAAAGCAAGGTCGCGCTAAATCTGGGTTCAGTTTACTGAATTACCTTCTGATGCGCGAGAAGGAAGAAAGCAGAGGCGGGGGTGGGAAAAGAGACGTTTTATTCACGCCTCAATGACATACAGGGCAAACAGTGTATCAATGAAGTAGATAAGTCAAATGCACAGTGTAAGGTAATAAGCAAATGTATGAATGAAGTAAATAAGTCAAATGCACAGCGTAAGGTAATAAGGAAAGTAATGTCAAAAGTTCATGGTGTCAAATGGTAGCAGAGAGGTATATAAGAGTTCATGTGGTGTCAATGTCAGTGGAGTGAGGGGGGTGCCGAGGAGCCCTCCACCAGTAAGGAGGAGAGAAAGGAAAGAGTTGGGTGGGTGGGTGGAGAAAATGATGCGGGCAGGAAGACGGCAGGACGGTGAGTGGCTGAGGGAGGCCGGCGTCGGCCTTATAAGGGGGGGAAGGGGACAGCGGCGGCAGGAGGTGCGAATGCTGGCAGGCCGGGGGGAGGGTGAAGGGTGGCGAGCAGCGGGGGGTCGCGCGAGGGGTGAGCAGCGCGGGACAAAGGAGAGTGGCGGGGGAGGGGGGGGAAGTGAGCGCGGTCGGGCGAGGTGAGAAGGCAGCGCGACACGCGGGGCGGGGGAGGGTCTCTCCCTTCCCTCGCATCAAACGTAATGCTTCGCATTATGACCAATTAAGGAATTCTGAGTTCAATGAATCATCACGTCATATCAAGAATTGTGTTAAATCGGGGCACAGTATCTATACATGTGTTATATCTATGCAGGGACAAATAGTTTTGCGCCTGTCTTGACATGTTCTTGCCGGTGTGAAACCTCTATTTGCTCCCCGAGAGAGTGCCGCTGGTAACTTGCAAAAGCCAGCAGCACTTCAACACTTTCGTAGACAGCTTTCATGAAATGAAATGGAGAGCAGCAGTCAAGTAATGAAAGCAGTCTTTGTCGCATCGCGACCGACAGCATGATGATGATGATGATGATGATATATATATATATATATATATATATTTTCTGATACAAAAGCTTCATTCTACTGATATTATTACTGCTTCCTTAGCAGGTCCTGAATATATGACTTGAAGATTTAGAAATTGGGAAAATACAAACGCAAACGCAAGACAGTGGTGCCTAGACCGGCCTCTTTTTGCTAAGAAGTGTGTGTGTTGTTGTTTTACGTCCTAGCAACATCTAAGGTCATATCATGATGGGTACCAACTTGTGACAGTGCGCACTCATGGTGACTTTATAGTGCTGCCCCACAGGGAGACCAGGCTGCCAGCACCATGACCCGATATCCCACAGTCACATTATCCTGACCAGTCCTTGTCCTATCCTATTAATGCGAGCGCCAAGCTAGGTAGAGACAAGTATCAATTTTAAAAGTCATCGGTTTGAATCGGCTGGGATTTGAACTCTCGACCTTCCGCACGGGAAAGTTGTGCTCTACTGATTCGGCCACAGCATCTGGTTCTTTCTAAGAAGTAGCCACAGGTGTCAGCACACTAGTAGGAACAGTACCCAGGGCCGCGTTCAGGGTCCGTCTCGGAGGCGCCTCGGAGATGGCACTGACGTTACGCTAGTCTGAACTGCACAAGCAGTTTGTCGCCTCAAAAATGGCCACCCCCTTAGGCGGCGGCCATTTGCAATGGAAATGCTGCGTTGTGCTGGGTTGAAACTACTGGATACGGGGGCCATTTTCGAGGCGCTTTTTGTCTCCTGATTGAAAAGGGAGGCATCGCCGAGACACACCCTGAACGGATTTAAGCCAAAAAGCATCGCCGAGACGTCGCCGAGACGCCTCCGAGACGGACCCTGAACGCGGCCCAGGCTACTGTTTCACCCATTATATTAGTGGACTGTTCCACCGATTGCTCGCGGCCACCCCCTGAGGGAGCTTACACGCTGCCCAACTGGGCAGTGACAGATCATTCCTACTCTGACCTTTTTTTCCCTTTTTTTGTTGGGGGGGGGGGGGTCCATTAGTTGTTTAAGTAGGGGAAATTTCAGTCATAGACGACTGGTCTTCCTCATTCCACTGCTGGTCGATAGAAAGCCCAAGCCTACACTTTTACCGACCCAAGGGATTTTTAACCTCCCACACCACATAGACCTTGGTGGACTAAACCAGGGAGCTACCCTAGGGCGTAATCGATTAATCAACTCGGGTCACCCGAGCCACTTTTTGGTGCATGCGCACATCCTACATTCTCGGGTCGAATAATCGAATACGCTTCTCTACGCTCAGGGTGAAAAAAATGGTGGCTTAATCAAAAACCTTTGTTTTTTTTTTTAAATAACCGATATAATTACAGCAAAATAGGATTTAAATTGTTTTATGATGGCATAGTTTAGTGATATTTCCATTTCATTAATCTATGTTATTACCAAAAAAAACATGTATGACTGGTACCGGTGGCTGTTATCCTGCAGGATGGTACCAGTGCAAATGTGATGTCATCGCTCCTAGCCACCCCAGGCAAGAGGTGGGTTAGTGGGGTCGGGTTGTTTTGCACATGGCACGTGTATTTGTTGACTCCACTCGCGGTGTTCTATTTAAAATTCTGACGACTCGGGTGACCCGAGTCGCCCGGATCGTGTTAATCGATTACGGTCCTAGTGTTTGGAGCGATCTCAATGGCGGCATTCGACTGGGCCTCTCTATCCGAATATCAAAATATTTCCGAACAAATTCCTATTCGACAGGGACCGGAAGTGGGTTCATATACCAATGATTCGGATGTGTGTTGTGGCTCCATCCGTTCCATCCGTAAATCTTGCGGATACAAAGGGCCCAGTCGAATGCCCCCAATGTTACTCCTTTATTCCTCAAGCGGAGTAAGACATGACCCATCACACATGGCGGAGGCACTTCTTGGCTGCGGGAGTGATAAAGGCAGGGGATGCTTACACAGTTGGATAAGTGTTCTTTATCAAATAGAATGATTGGTTGGTTGTTAGAGTTTTACATCCTGGTAACATCCAAGGTCCTATCAGGACGGGTACCGACTTGTGACAGTGCGCACTCATGGCGACTTTATAGTGCTGCCCAAATGGGACTGGGATACCAGGCCACCCTCAGCAACACCTGATATCCCATTCAGTCACATTATCCTGACACTGAGCCAACCAGTCCTTGCCCTATCCTAATAATGCTGGTAACTGGTATATATAAGTTGGATATGTAGGTGAAAATCTAGATGGGTGCTTTGCTTTTGAAAAGTTGATGCTTTTATCTAACTATCTTGGGAGCGGGGAGCGGGACGCAGCTCTGGTGGTAGAGTGTCCAGCTGTGAAGGTGTCGGTCATGCTATCGATCCTGCTCAGTGGACCCATTTGCAGTTTGGGCTATTTTCCATTCCAACCAGTGGTCCACAACTGGTTCATCAAAGGCTGTGGTATGTGCTATCCTGTTTGTAGAAAAGTGCAATATAAAAGACCCCTTGCTGCTGATCAGAAAGAGTAGCCTATGTGGCGGCAGCAGGTTTCCTCCAAATAAATATGTCAGAATGACCCTGGTTGACATCCATTAGGCGATGATGAAAATCAATGTGCTCTAGAGGCGTCATTAACTAAAACAAGCTTTACTTTTTTTGTATTGCACTATGCAACTTGAACTGTCGGTCAGGTGGAATGGGGACACCGAAGAACAGAAGCAGTGTTGGTTCTCGCCTGACAACGTCGAAGAAATAGAATCTCCAACCGAGGATGACACATCTCTAGGGTCACTTCAACAAGGAGAAATGAATCTCAAAAACTGTTCCGTCCGTGAGTTATTTTGTTTATTTGTTAGTAAATAATTAAGTCAATATTATTATTACTGATCTATATATATTATACATTTTGAAAGTTTATTTTTAGATATTTCTAATTTTGGTAAAGTTTGTTTGTTGGTTGTTATTTTAAGTGCTAGTAACAGCTAAGGTCATATCAGGACGGAATTTTGGTCAATGATAATTTTATTCAGTGAATAAAGGTATATTTTCAGTGTCGATGCATTGGTCTTCTGGCCATATTATATTACATTCATTCACATATATAATATAGTGTACAATCAACAAAGATTTGCTACAAAGACAAAAAAAGAATAGTGCCGTTACACAACAGCATTGAGAGATTGAGATATTGATTGATTACCTTAGTATATATTTTATTATTATTATTATCTATTATATTAATTTATTATTAGTTATTACTCTACTGTGTTTTTCACACCTTTATTGTTGTCGTTATTTTAGTGTCTATTTCAGACCTCTACTATTATTGTTATTCTGGTATTTATTTCATACCTTTATTTTTATGTTTATTAATATTATAGTATATCTAAGGTCATATCAGGACGGGTCATCGTAAATACCATGGCCAGTCCGAGTGTTGACCTTTTAATTAAAATAAATTTTCGTGGGGTACATTACTCATTAGTTGATTAAGCAGGAGCAATTTCAATCACGGAGAATTGGTCTTCCTCATTCCACTGCTCCTTGCCCTATCCTAGTAATGTTAAATGCCTGGCTAGGGAACGACAAGTATCAATTTTGAAGTCATTGGTTTGAGTCGGCCATGGTTCGACCAAAGTGGGGGGGCGGACGCTCAACTCATTCATCATTGCTTCTGTCGTTTCTAAGTGACTGTGAATAAAATGGATGACCAGTATCCCAACCGGTTCCGCATCACATCACCGGAAGGAAATTCATTCGAACTGGCCTGCACGTCCGACACGGAAGCTGGAGAGTGGGGTGACGCAGTTCGTGAGAATATCCACAGACTCACTATGAAGGTTTGTTTGTTTGTTGTTTTACGTCCTAGCAACATATGAGGTCATATCAGGACAGGGTCACAGTGAAGGTAACCTAGCGCTTCATTCAGTTCATGTTGGGTCTTCACTGTTCGACTTTAATGCGTACATAGCAGCGTTCGAAATAAGAGCTTGTCCGTTTGTCCGAGCCAAGTGAGAGTCGACATGGACAAGCAGAATATGGCTTGAGTTTTTCCGTTGGACAAGTGAAAACTTTGGGCTGAAAAGGATGTATTTCACCATTTTGTTTGCTTAAAATGTAATTTACATTATTTATGACATTTGTTTCGTTGTTTTGATTTATTTGTGTAAGTTTTACTCCCATAACCATGGAGGTTAACTGAGATAATAAAGGGAAGTACTGTGGACGAGTGAAAATTCAGACGGACAAGTGAAAATCACTCGAGACATTGTCCTATGGACAAGTGACAAATTTGGCTCATTCGAATCACTGTGTAGAATTGCATTATACATGTTGCGCAGTGACATAGGTAATTCACTAAGACGGAGGCATGACTGGTATAATTCATTCACTCACTCAGACAAACAAGATAATGAGCAGATCAATTTCAAGAATTTAATTTGAAAAATCAAGGCGTATATAACCCGCAAGGCGAGCCTATCATCATGTGGAATGGAGTTCCTATCGAGAAAGTGTAGGGAAGTCTAGCTTCGTGTCAGTCAGGGACAATCGAGCAATGTATAAGTCAGTGACGGTATAACATGTGTGTCAAGGGGTAGTTAAGTTTGTTTGTTTCTGGTTTGTTTGTTGTTGTATTACGTCATAGCAACATCTAAGGTCATATCAGGACATGTGTCGACTTGTGACAGTGCACACTCATGGCGACTTTATAGAGCTGCCCCACTAGGGGACCAGGCCACCAGCACCAGGAGCTGATACGCCCACTCAGTCACATTATCCTGACACTAAGCCAACCAGTCCTAACAACATATATATATTATACTGTTTAATACAAAGCTGTACATTGTCATTTCCGAAGACGGACTAAGCATATATATATTATATGGTTTAATACATAGCTGTACTTTGTCATTTCCCATGATGAACTAGGCATATATGGCTTAATAAGAAGCCAAGCTTTCCATGACTTCCCATGATGAACCTAGAATACATGTACAGTAAAACCTTTCTAACTGACCACATCCACAGATCGACCACGCCCCTATATCGATTGCTTTAATTGGGTTCCAAATGATCGACCATACAGTACCATTATAACGATATTAAAAAAATTCCTTAAACCGACCATCTCCCTAAATGAACCATTTAAAGTCGGTCCCATGGTCGGTCGATTTATAGAGGTTTTACTGTATATACAAATAGGTTCCTAAGTAAAGCGCATATTATGACGCTATGTGCTTTAATAAGAAGGACGTCTTTGTTGTTTGCAGGCTGCGAATGAGTGGAGTCTGGAGCAGTTTGCCAAGAAGGAGCGTCTCTGCAAAGAACTATCTGACATCATCATCTACTGCCAAACTGTCGAGTTTGACCCCTTCAAACGTAAATAGCCATGAAAGCTTTGCTAGAGTTTTTTTTTGGTACATTAGTTGTTTAAGCAGGGGAAATTTCAGTCGCAGACGACTGGTCTTCCTCATTCCACTGCTCCTTGCCCTATCCTACTAATGCCGAGCGTCTGGCTAGGAAGCGACAAGTATCAATTTTTAAGTCATTGGTTGACTCGACCAGGTTTCGAACCCACGATCTACCAGCACGGGAGACGGACGCTCTACCTCATTCAGCCATCCCATCTGGCGGGATGGCCGAATGGTGGTTTGAGGGTGATTTTTGTTGTTAAGGTTGCATAGTCCAATGGTTTTGAAGTGCAAATATGTCAAACTTTAGCGCCATAGGATTCTGTAGTAACAGGTTCTATTAAATTGATTTGGTCTTCGTTTTTACGTGGCTATAAATGCATAATAAGTGCCTCATTATTTAAGTTAGATGCGAGTGTTTTGGTTTTGAAAATTTGATGCTTTCATCAGACTATGCAGCTTTAATGTTACAGTTCTTGAGGCTTGATTAGGCAGGAGAATTTTCAATCGCAGAGAATTGGTCTCCCTCGTTCCATTGGCCATCGCCCTCCCCTAATAATGCCCAGTGCTAAGCCTAGGTAGTGACAAGCATTAGTTTTTAAGTCAGGAATTTGAATCAGCCAGTGTTCAAACCCAGGATTCAAATCTTAGAGCGTCCGTCTCCCGTGTTGCTAGGTCGTGGGTTCGAACCCCGGTCGAGTCAAACCAATGACTTAAAAATTGATACTTGTTGCTTCCTAGCCTGGCGCTCGGCATTATTAGGATAGGGCAAGGACTGGTTGGCTCAGTGTCAGGATAATGTGACTGAGTGGGATATCAGGTCATGGTGCTGGTGGCCTGGTCTTCCAGTGGGGCAGCACTATAAAGTCGCCATGAGTGCGCACTGTCACAAGTCAGTACCCGTCCTGATATAACCTTAGATGTTGCTAGGACGTAAAACAACAACAAACAAACAACAATCAAATCCGACTTCTGACAGTGCACACTAATCACTTTATAGCATTGCCTTGCTGGGATACCGTGCCAGCAGTATCATGATTTGATTTATCTTCTTTTAGCATGTTGTTATTCCACTAGTTCACATCACCCTGACATCACTGAATGAGTCATCATATGCGAGTCATTGAGTGAGTCACTGAGTGAGTCATTGAGCGAGTCACTATGCGAGTCATTGAGCTAGTCACTGAGTGAGTCATTGAGTGAGTGAGTAATTGAGTGAGTCACTATTCGAGTGATTGAGTGAGTCACTGCGAGTCATTGAGTGAGTCACTATGTGAGTCTGAGTGAGTCACTATGCGGGTTATTGCGCGAGTCACTGTGTGTTATTGAGTGAGTCACTGCGAATCATTGAGCGAGTCACTAAGTGAGTCATTGAGTGAGTCACTGAGCAAGTCCCAGTCGTCCAGGGTCCCAGTCGCCCATGGTCCCAGTCATCCATGGTCCCAGTCATCCATGGTCCCAGTTCCCCCGGTGTGGCGTTTTCAGCCGTGTACCGTGTTCAGCCGTGTGCATAGACTCAAACTCAAGGCATTGTCAATGGTCGTGAGTCACTAAACTTATAAATTTAATATAATGTTTTTGGTAAAGATGTTTTCTATATGTGTACCAAGCGATTTGTTTCTAGGTGGTGTGGTTTTAGAGATATTTCACTTTTCCTGGATTTTCTGTATGAAGATTGCTCACCACCATTGACAATGCCTTGAGTTTGACGGTACGTGCAGTGCAAAACATTAGTTTTAATCAAAATTAATAGAAATCAAGAACCCTAACCTTATAAATTTAATATAATCTTTTTGGTGAAGATGTTTTCTATATATGTGTACCAAGCGATTCGTTAATAGGTGGTGTGGTTTTAGATATATTTCACTTGTTCTGTATTTTCTGTATGAAGATTGCTCACGACCATTGACAATACCTTGAGTATAGTCTAATCACACGGCTGAACACGGTCCAGGGCTGAAAACGCCACACCGGGTCGCAGTCGCCCAGGCTCCCAGTTGTTCAGTCACCATCCAACGTCCCAATCATCATCCATTCAAGATCCCAGTCACCCAAGGTGCCAGTCGTCTGACGGCCCCATGACCTAAGCCTAAATATATATTTTTTTAAGTTGGAGATTGTCCTTTGGATCACACAAATCAGGATCATGCAGGCAGTTTTGGTTTTTTTTAGGTTTTTTCCCCCGATCTTTTTGGTTAAAAAAATATATATATTGGACCACCCTAGACTGATAAAAGGATGATGTGTCATTCATGTACAGATCACAATGTTTTCAGTAAAACAATGAACAGCATATTCTCATTTTGAAATTGATTATATCGTGCAGTTCTAGAAGTTTCTTATGAAAGTTGAATTGCTGTTAGCCCAATGCATTTTAAACATTTATCAGGGGCGGCCGATTTTCTCAGGCACAGGTGGGGACGATCACCAATTTAAAAAGATTTTATTTGGCCTAATGATCCTAATGACGTGGTTTTTGTACAGGGGGCCCTCCCGCCGAAATGTCCTCACTGGGGGAGTCGACTGCCGAGAAGTACTGCAGCGTCAAGCTAGCTTCTCACATGAACCACTACAACAAACGCCAGTTGTGTCGCGTCTACCCAAAGGGCAAGCGGCTCGACTCGTCTAACTACAACCCCACTTCCATGTGGAACGCCGGCTGTCAATTGGTAGCCCTCAACTTCCAGACACCCGGTAAGGCTTTGCGGGTTTTAAAAAAAAATCTATTCAATTCAATTCTTTATTTCAGACTCAACCAGCATTATGGTAGTTACATAAATTGGTCCATAGGAGGTAGATATAAAAATTAATCTGAATAACATACAAGTAATAGTATGAATACTACAATACAAACCATTATCAAAATGTTGGGTCTACATACAGTAGTTTCTACCGATGCCTCCATATGGCAGATGTAAATCTGAGATTACTCTCCTATTTTCACAAGTCCGTGTATTAAAGCATTTTCTGACTTGTCAAGTCTAGTAATATATTTGAATATTAGATTCCTGATAACAGCCTGGAAGGCTGGCACATCAATATTGGCAAATAGCTGACTAGCACTGTGATACCTAGGTAGACGGAGTAATAACCTCATAATGTCATTACATGCTACATTCTGTTTTCTGATGCTATACATTCTATAATTCGACCAAATCTGGGAATTAATACCAGGGTCCGACACATGTGATGATTTGGAATTTTCTATTTCAAGGCCATTTCAAGGCTTTTTTTTATAGGAATTCTAGCGAGTATTGGTGTTTTATTGTGTGTAGGTATGTCAGATTATCTTATGCCGAATGGTGATTTCGAACTAATTTAGATCAGTGGGGAGAGTTTAATGGAATTCAAGGCTCTTCAAGACTAATTACCCAATATAGGTTAAATTCAAGGATTTCCAAGGACTTTTAAATCGGGAAGATGAAGTTCAAGACTTTTCAAGATTTTCCAGCCTCCATACAGACCATGCACTACGGCTTGTGACCGCTTGCGACCACAAAAAAGAGTTAGTCGCAAAGAGGTCGCAAGTAGTCGCTGTGCTCCTTGTGATCATTTTTGGCACAAGGAGGTTGCAGCTACTTCACTAAAAACTTTCTTGCGACCAAAATGGTCCAGAGGTCAGCGACCATTACTTTTGTGACAAGGACGTCGCCAGTGACTGGGTTCTTTGGTCCAAAATGGTCAGAAAATGTTAGCAGCATAAGTTGACTTATTGCATAAGTTGCACAACTTACACATACTGCCTATAGACCTATTTCATATGACGTCAGCATGGGTATTTAGGTCAGTGCGCGCGCCGCTTGGCTGCAGGACAACACACTGTCACACTGCAAACTCAATGGCTATGAGCAATCTTCATACAGAAAAAGTGAAATATATCTAAAACCACACCACCTGGAAACAAACCGCCTGGCAGACAAACAGAGAACATGCTAACAAACAGATTATATTAAAATTTATAAGGTTCGGTTCTGGATTTCTATTAATTTGGAATAAAACTAAAGTTTTGCACTGCGCGTATCGGCAAACTCAATGCGTTGTCAATGGCCGTGAGCAATCTTCTTACAGTAAAAGTGAAATATATCTAAAATCACACCACCTGGAAACAAACCGCTTCACACACAAACAGATAACATGCTTACCAAACAGATTATATTAAATTTATAAGGGTCAGGTTCTGGATTTCTATTAATTTTAATAAAACTAAGGTTTTGCAATGCGCATATTGACAAACCCAATGGCAGTGTGGCTTCGTTCTGCAGCCAAGCTGCGCGCGCATACACAATGTTTGTAAACATCGAAAGGGGTCTATAAGTGGAACCAGTTCTACTGCTTCCCGCCATCCCTTTACTGAAGACTCGCGAGACCCCTGAACTCGCGAGACCCCTGTGTGTTCTTTTATTTTTGGTGGTGGTGGCGGTGGTGGTGGTGTTGGTGTTGTTGTTGGTGCTGGTGCTGGTGTTGCTGGTGGTGGTGTTGGTGTTGCTGCTGGTGGTGTTGGTGTTGCTGGTGGTGTTGTTGGTGGTGGTGGTGGTGTTGATAGTGGTGTCGGTGTTGCTGCTCGTGTTGGTATTGGTGGTGATGGTGATGCTGTTTGTGGTGGTGGTGGTGAGTGTAATGAAGAGACGAGGCGACTGCTCCGATGTCCAAGTAGCAAGTGCTAGTTTAGTGTTATTTGATTTACCACATCACCTGCATGTCACGCGCATGCGTGTTCACCGCCGCTGGTACCGACCTGCGCTCTGTACATATCATATACTACAGTGAGCAGAGGAGCGGGGGTCGCGGGGCGAGGACCGGTGTCACAGTTTCAATGCCCAGTCAGTTTCCACCGCCTGTATAGACTCAAACTCAAAGCATTGTCAATGGTCGTGAGCAATCTTCATACAGAAAATACAGCAAAAGTGAAATATCTCTAAAACTACACCACCTATTAACAAATCGCTTGGTACACATATAGAAAACATCTTTACCAAAAAGACTGTATTAAATTTATAAGGTTAGGGTTCTTGATTAGTATTAATTTTGAATAAAACTAAGGTTTTGCACTGCGCGTACCGTCAAACTCAAGGCATTGTCAATGGTCGCTAGCAATCTTCATACAGAAAATACAGGAAAAGTGATATATCTCTAAAACCACACCACCTAGAAACAAATCGCTTTGTACACGTGTAGAAAATATCTTTACCAAAAACATTATATTAAATTTATAAGGTTAGTGACGATGATGTTAGATTTTGACGCATGCGCATGAAACTGACCGGGCGCTGAAACTGACCGGGCGCTGAAACTGCGACACCGGGGAGGGAGAATCACCAACATTTGTTGCCAGTGAAGTTTATTTTGTTGTTGCCTTCTGTTTGTTGCAGACCTCCCGATGCAGCTGAATCATGCCAGGTTTCTGGCTAACGGCGGGTGCGGCTACATCCTCAAGCCGGAGTTCATGAGCAATAACGATTACAACCCATACACCCCCACAGACGGGGTGGATCCAGTCAGCATCTCCATCACAGTAAGTGCGTTTGTGTCTGGCTAGTTGGGTCGGGTGGGGGGGGGGGGTAAGGGGAGGGGGGTAGGTGAGAGGTACACTTTTTTGGCCTTTTTGGGGTGTAAATTTGTTTTTGTCATCTTTTTTTGTGTGTGATGAATTTATTTACACTGCTCATAACGGATAAGTGCGCTAATACTTGTTTTCACCGCTGGGCAGCACTAGTCCAATTTGATTCATATCTTTTTCATTTTCTTTAATAATAATTTTGGTTTTCTTACTTCTTGTTTATGGCTTGTAACTGTTTGTTGATTGCAAACAGTCCAAAATCCAACATTCACTATTCTTTGTGTTAATCCATTTAAACATCATCTTTCTAGGTTACAGTCTTTTTTTCAATGCCAAGGCACTGGTCTTCCAGCCATGCTTAACTTCAGTCATGTGCATTATCTAATTACAAGAATAATTTTAGGATAATAAAATATTGTTATTACATTCATCTAATTGAGAGATTATATATCTGGTCAGTGTATGCATTTAGTGTATGCACTTAATATAGGTGGCGTCTCAGTTAGTTTTCTAGGCATGGTTATGTCAGCATAGTCTGGGTTTATGTATAATCCAAATTTTGCTAACTAAGTGGTTGCGGTGTATCTAGTTTGTAGCAAGTGTTCAGTGCGTGCATTAGTATAGGACAGTAAATGCTAAGGGGTGTATGGAAAGATTTGGTTGGTTAAAATGAGTTCGATGGATGTGTAGATTTATTAGTACAGTGGTGCTCGTTGTCAATGTATGTGTGCTGTTCTATGATGTGTAGAGTTATTAGTACAGTGGTGCTCGTTGTCAGTGTATGTGTGCTGTTCTTTGATGTGTAGGTTTATTAGTACAGTGGTGCTCATTGTCAGTGTATGTGTGCTGTTCTTTGATGTGTAGGTTTATTAGTTCAGTGGTGCTCATTGTCAGTGTATGAGTGCTGTTCTTTGATGTGTAGGTTTATTAGTACAGTGGTGCTCGTTGTCAGTGTATGTGTGCTGTTCTTTGATGTGTAGGTTTATTAGTACAGTGGTGCTCGTTGTCAGTGTATGTGTGCTGTTCTTTGATGTGTAGGTTTATTAGTACAGTGGTGCTCGTTTTCAGTGTATGTGTGCTGGTCTTTGATGTGTAGGTTTATTAGTACAGTGGTGCTCGTTGTCAGTGTATGTGTGATGTTCTTTGATGTTTAGATGTATTAGTACAGTGGTGCTCATTGTCAGTGTATGTGTGCTGTTCTTTGATGTGTAGGTGTATTAGTACAGTGGTGCTCGTTGGCAGTGTATGTGTGCTGTTCTTTGATGTTTTGATTTATTAGCACAGTGGTGCTCATTGTCAGTCTATGTGTGCTGTTCTTTGATGTGTAGATTTTACAGTGGTGATCGTTGTCAGTCTATGTGTGCTGTTGTTTGATGTGTAGATTTATTAGTACAGTGGTGCTCATTGTCAGTGTATGTGTGCTGTTCTTTGATGTGTAGGTTTATTAGTACAGTGGTTCTCGTTGTCAGTGTATGTGCTGTTGTTTGATGTGTAGGTTTATTAGTACAGTGGTTCTCGTCAGTGTATGTGTGCTGTTCTTTGATGTGTAGGTTTATTAGTACAGTGGTGCTCATTGTCAGTGTATGTGTGCTGTTCTTTAATGTGTAGATTTATTAGTACAGTGGTGCTCGTTGTCAGTGTATGTGTGCTGTTCTTTGATGTGTATATTTATTAGTACAGTGGTGCTCGTTGTCAGTGTATGTGTGCTGTTCTTTGATGTGTAGGTTTATTAGTACAGTGGTGCTCGTTGGCAGTGTATGTGTGCTGTTCTTTAATGTGTAGGTTTATTAGTACAGTGGTGCTCGTTGTCAGTGTATGTGTGCTGTTCTTTGATGTGTAGGTTTATTAGTACAGTGGTGCTCGTTGTCAGTGTATGTGTGCTGTTCTTTGATGTGTAGGTTTATTAGTACAGTGGTGCTCGTTGTCAGTGTATGTGTGCTGTTCTTTGATGTGTAGGTTTATTAGTACAGTGGTGCTTGTTGTCAGTGTATGTGTGCTGTTCTTTGATGTGTAGGTTTATTAGTACAGTGGTTCTCGTTGTCAGTGTATGTGTGCTGTTATTTGATGTGTAGGTTTATTAGTATAGTGGTGCTCGTTGTCAGTGTATGTGTGCTGTTCTTTAATGTGTAGATTTATTAGTACAGTGGTGCTTGTTGTCAGTGTATGGGCTGTTCTTTGATGTGTAGGTTTATTAGTACAGTGGTGCCCGTTGTCAGTGTATGTGTGCTGTTCTTTGATGTGTAGGTTTATTAGTACAGTGGTGCTCGTTGTCAGTGCATGTGTGCTGTTCTTTAATGTGTAGGTTTATTAGTACAGTGGTGCTCGTTGTCAGTGTATGTGTGCTGTTCTTTGATGTGTAGGTTTATTAGTACAGTGGTGCTCGTTGTCAGTGTATGTGTGCTGTTCTTTAATGTGTAGGTTTATTAGTACAGTGGTGCTCGTTGTCAGTGTATGTGTGCTGTTCTTTAATGTGTAGGTTTATTAGTACGGGGGTCTCGTTGTCAGTGTATGTGTGCTGTTCTTTGATGTGTAGGTTTATTAGTACAGTGGTGCTCGTTGTCAGTGTATGTGTGCTGTTCTTTGATGTGTAGGTTTATTAGTACCGTGGTGCTCGTTGTCAGTGTATGTGTGCTGTTCTTTGATGTGTTGGTTTATTAGTACAGTGGTGCTCTTTGTCAGTGTATGTGTGATGTTCTTTGATGTGTAGGTTTATTAGTACAGTGATGCTCGTTGTCAGTGTATGTGTGCTGTTCTTTGATGTGTAGGTTTATTAGTACAGTGGTACTCATTGTCAGTGTGTGTGTGCTGTTCTTTAATGTGTAGATTTATTAGTACAGTGGTGCTCGTTGTCAGTGTATGTGCTGTTCTTTGATGTGTAGGTTTATTAGTACAGTGGTGCTTGTTGTTAGTGTATGTGTGATGTTCTTTAATGTGTAGGTTTATTAGTACAGTGGTGCTCGTTGTCAGTGTATGTGTGCTGTTCTTTGATGTGTAGAGTTATTAGTACAGTGGTGCTCGTTGTCAGTGTATGTGTGCTGTTCTTTGATGTGTAGGTTTATTAGTACAGTGGTGCCCGTTGTCAGTGTATGTGTGCTGTTCTTTGATGTGTAGATTTATTAGTACAGTGGTGCTCGTTGTCAGTGTATGTGTGCTGTTCTTTAATGTGTAGCTTTATTAGTATGGGGGTCTCGTTGTCAGTGTATGTGTGCTGTTCTTTGATGTGTAGATTTATTAGTACAGTGGTGCTCGTTGTCAGTGTATGTGTGCTGTTCTTTGATGTGTAGGTTTATTAGTACCGTGGTGCTTGTTGTCAGTGTATGTGTGATGTTCTTTGATGTGTAGGTTTATTAGTACAGTGGTGCTCGTTGTCAGTGTATGTGTGCTGTTCTTTAATGTGTAGGTTTATTAGTACAGTGGTGCTCGTTGTCAGTGTATGTGTGCTGTTCTTTAATGTGTAGGTTTATTAGTACAGTGGTGCTCATTGTCAGTGTATGTGTGCTGTTCTTTGATGTGTTGGTTTATTAGTACAGTGATGCTCCTTGTCAGTGTATGTGCTGTTCTTTAATGTGTAGGTTTATTAGTACAGTGGTGCTCATTGTCAGTGTATGTGTGCTGTTCTTTGATGTGTAGGTTTATTAGTACAGTGGTGCTCGTTGTCAGTGTATGTGTGCTTTTCTTTAATGTGTAGGTTTATTAGTACAGTGGTGCTCGTTGTCAGTGTATGTGTGCTGTTCTTTGATGTGTAGGTTTATTAGTACAGTGGTGCTCGTTGTCAGTGTATGTGTGCTGTTCTTTAATGTGTAGGTTTATTAGTACAGTGGTGCTCGTTGTCAGTGTATGTGTGCTGTTCTTTAATGTGTAGGTTTATTAGTACGGGGGTCTCGTTGTCAGTGTATGTGTGCTATTCTTTGATGTGTAGGTTTATTAGTACAGTGGTGCTCGTTGTCAGTGTATGTGTGCTATTCTTTGATGTGTAGGTTTATTAGTACAGTGGTGCTCGTTGTCAGTGTATGTGTGATGTTCTTTGATGTGTAGGTTTATTAGTACAGTGGTGCTCGTTGTCAGTGTATGTGCTGTTCTTTGATGTGTAGGTTTATTAGTACAGTGGTGCTCGTTGTCAGTGTATGTGTGCTGTTCTTTAATGTGTACGTTTATTAGTACAGTGCTGCTCGTTGTCAGTGTATGTGTGCTGTTCTTTAATGTGTAGGTTTATTAGTATGGGGGTCTCGTCAGTGTATGTGTGCTGTTCTTTGATGTGTAGATTTATTAGTACAGTGGTGCTCGTTGTCAGTGTATGTGTGCTGTTCTTTGATGTGTAGGTTTATTAGTACCGTGGTGCTCGTTGTCAGTGTATGTGTGATGTTCTTTGATGTGTAGGTTTATTAGTACAGTGGTGCTCGTTGTCAGTGTATGTGTGCTGTTCTTTAATGTGTAGGTTTATTAGTACAGTGGTGCTCGTTGTCAGTGTATGAGTGCTGTTCTTTAATGTGTAGGTTTATTAGTATGGGGGTCTCGTTGTCAGTGTATGTGTGCTGTTCTTTGATGTGTAGGTTTATTAGTACAGTGATGCTCGTTGTCAGTGTATGTGTGCTGTTCTTTGATGTGTTGGTTTATTAGTACAGTGGTGCTCGTTGTCAGTGTATGTGTGCTGTTCTTTGATGTGTAGGTTTATTAGTACAGTGGTGCTCGTTGTCAGTGTATGTGTGCTGTTCTTTAATGTGTAGGTTTATTAGTACAGTGGTGCTTGTTGTCAGTGTGTGTGTGCTGTTCTTTGATGTGCAGGTTTATTAGTACAGTGGTGCTCGTTGTCAGTGTATGTGTGCTGTTGTTTGATGTGTAGGTTTATTAGTACAGTGATGCTCGTTGTCAGTGTATGTGTGCTGTTCTTTGATGTGTTGGTTTATTAGTACAGTGATGCTCGTTGTCAGTGTATGTGTGCTGTTCTTTGATGTGTAGATTTATTAGTACAGTGGTGCTCGTTGTCAGTTTATGTGTGCTGTTCTTTGATGTGTAGATTTATTAGTACAGTGGTGCTCGTTGTCAGTGTATGTGTGATGTTCTTTGATGTGTAGGTTTATTAGTACAGTGGTCCTCGTTGTCAGTGTATGTGTGCTGTTCTTTGATGTCTAGGTTTATTAGTACAGTGGTGCTCGTTGTCAGTGTATGTGTGCTGTTCTTTGATCTGCAGGTTGGGTGGGGTAAGGCGATGGATAACCAGAGTTGTTGAGTGCATTAATTTATTGAATGATTCCACCTACTGGAAACTTAAGATCAACTGGAGACTTAGATTAGCCCCCAGCCGAGTCAAACCATGTAGAGTTAAACCTCTTTAAATCGACTAACCAAGGGCCGACTTCAATGGTCCATTTAGGGAGGTGGTTGGCTTAGAGATTTTTTTTATCATTACAATGGTAGTGTAAGGGGCGATCATTTGGGACCCAAATAAAGCGATCGATATAGAGAGTGGTCGATCTGTGGAGGTGGTCGGTTAGAGAGTTTTTACTGTAGTTACCTTCTAAAGTGGTCAAATATGTGTCAAATGACAACTAAGTTTATCGCAGGTACAATTTTGAAGTGGTCAAATTTGTGTCGAATTGACAGCAAGATTTATTTGTCAGATGCAGTTTTGAAGTGGTTTAAACTTATGTCAAATGATAGCAAAATTCGACTCACAAGACCCTAAAGAAACTATTGGTTTGTGGATGTCGTTCGGTAGGTTTCGGCATAAAAGAAATGTGTTTCCAGTTGCAGACAACATTAATTGGTATCAATAAAAGATTCACCCCTACCCAGAGTAGAGGTGAATGACAACCATATCTAAAAACGACCGAAAATTATGTGGTACCAATCAGAGAAGATGAGTTCCTGGTTCCCTCATCCAGTGTTTATCAATATTGGCACAGAGTTGATGAAATGAGAGAGACTCCTAATCTGAAGGTCAGTGGTTCAATTCCCTGTGCCCCCATATCTGCCAATTTGGATTTCCACCGCTGTGTATAACTTACAGCGTCATCAAAGGCCAGTTGCTCTCATACCATGTCTGTGTGGTGTGGGAGGTTAAAAATCCGTTGGGTCGGTAAAAGTGTTGGCTCGGGCTTTCTATCGACAAACTGTCTAATGGTGAAAACAAGCCTATTCAGGCTTATCCATGTTAAGCAGTATAAATCTTCAACAAAAAATGTAAAAGGACAAGATAGCGACTCCAGAATGCTCTCGATTTGACTTTTATATTATATTTTTCAAATCAAAAGTACTAGGTAAATATGAAGAAATATGTGAAGAATATATTTTGTTTCTTTGACTAAGAAGTCATCTGCTTATTTCATTTACCCAGCCTTTCGCCACTTTTTCTAACAGGTTGTTCTTCACCCCTAATGTAGGTAAGGGGTGAATCTTTTATCTATCTAGATAAAAGATTCACCCCATGCTACTGAGTAGGGCTGAAGAACAATCCTATATAAAAAGTGGAGAAAATTGGTGTAAATGAAATGAGGACAGAAATTCTTAATCTAAAAAGCAAAATATATTCTTCACTACCCTCAACTTTTGAACTGATTAGTAGATTAGTCCAGTAGATCAGTGAACTTTAAAGTTTGAATTGACAGAGCCCACACATCCACATGGCAGCCATTGGCAGGACGTTGAGAGGTTTCTGGGTAATAACCCAATCTAGGCCAGGAAACAGTCATTTTCATTGGGTGAGGTAGCCAGGTGGTACAACCAGTTCATTTAGACATGGAGAATGTACTTTATGGACTCTATCACTTCAAACTAATTGTGTGTCCTTATTCCTTGATACTATGTGATTTGAACACTCTGGAGAGTATATGGTGAGGGAAAACATATACAATCGGATTATAGTTATTGGATTTTAATCAACATAAGGTAGGAATGCCAAACTAAGACCATCAACAGTGAGACACATTTTCTCCACCTTTCACATAGGGTTGTAAAACACCTCCGAACAGCAAAGCTTGTTTAATTTAACGATGCCTCTAGAGCACATTGATTTGTATCATTGGCTATTGGATGTCAAACATATGGTCATTCTGACATAGTTCTTTGGAGGAAACCTGCTGCCGCCACATAGGCTACTCTTTCTGATAAGCAGCAAGGGGTCTTTTATACGCACTTTCCCACAGACAGGACAGTCACCTCTGAACAGTGTCAGAGGTGAATAGTTGATATATTATCCACCTAGCCTAGTGCTCTGCATTACTAGGAGATTGCAAGGAGCAGCGAAATGAGGAAGGGAAATTGTCTGCAGTTGAAATTTCCCCTGCATAATCAACGACTGTAATTTTTTATATTTAATTAACCGTTCTAGGTTCTTGGAGCCCGACACCTGCCGACTCGAGCCCGAGACATCCCGAGTCCGTTAGTGGAAATCGACATTCATGGCTGCCCTTACGACTCAGAGTTCAGCAAGTCCAGCACATCCATTAAATGTGAGTTTTCTGCTGTTCTTGTTCATAATATGTTGGTTTAATGGATTTTAACGCGATTGCTAAATATATCAGGGTTTTTACAAGAGGGTAAAATGGGTAAAATTCCATAACCTTAAATTTTCTGATGGTATGACTCTGTACCCTCAAATTGTTGGGATACTTTTGTTTAATGGTTCTTCAAGGAACCAGAGACAACTTGACGGTGGGCGCAGTCACTGCTTGCTGTGTTCTGGCACAAACAGCAAAAGACAGGCCAGAAAAGATGGTAGATATTACAAATACGGAAACTAGCCATACTAAGTACTAAGGAAGTCGAAATGGCTATCACCATAGGGCACAGTCCGTCTGGGTATGTGTACTGGCACAAACCAAAGCAGAACCGGGCAGGCCACGGTCATGCATCCGATTAACCCTGAAATACAAAATGGCTAACCATACAACACAACCATCCCACCCAGTCGCAGTCCTGAAGGGTCCAGGTGTGTTGTGGCACACTGGTGTACTATCTAAGGACAGAGCGTGGGTGAAAGGATGCTGTAACAAACCGCAATGGGATGGGATCCTCTCCCACAGGCCTGTATGTCATCTGCGTAGATGTACATAGTAGGCTCAGGTTAGGAAAAAACACCCAAAACCGCAAAAGGTTGGCCCGAGAAGGATCAGGTAAACACTCTTGAGTGCGGGACCAGACCAATCCAGTATCACAGCTGTCCAGCATTGAAAACAAGCACCCTAATGGGAGCTTACACGTTATGGGCCGAATAAAAAACTTGTCACAAAAAACTAAAAAACAAAGCCAGCATCAATAATCAGTTAGACTATTAGTATACCACAATAATCATATCAGTGTTCATAATTGACCAAGTAATGTGGACAAATAATATCCCATCCCCCCCCCCCCCCAGCCCCATTCTACATACCCCTGAATTATTTTCTGGGGGAAACCATGCATGGCTCCCCCTGCTGCCCAGTGCATGTCTGGTGTGCCAATTCTCAACAATTCACATCTGGAACTCTGGCAGCTGTACTTACCATGCCCGACACGAAAGCTCTAACACCTAGAGCGGTCAGCAATCAGAAATGCTCTTGCGGCTCATGGATATCGAGCCTCAAACTCTACCACATTCCACAGCCTTTGTCGAGGTGGGGCTTAGCCATGTGCCCAAGCCGGCACGCTCCCTCAAGACATGCGAGACTTTGGTGCATGGCGGTCCAACACAATATACCCTACTCCTACGTCCCTAAAGGCCCTGTCACACTACGATGTAACGACGTCACCGTAGGGAGAACGTGAAAAACATCGAACTTCTCAGCGTAGTATGCAAATTTGGGCACAAGTTGAATGTGGATGCACCGTAGTTGATGAGAGTGTAACGTCGGTAAAGCATAGTAATAGCGTCATTCAACGAGAGAGGACAACGTAATTATGCTCACGGAACGTTATGTACGTTATTCCATCGCCAGAACTACGTTTCTTCACAAATATCTGTGGCTTGATGATCAAAAGACTGGCTGAGGGAAAGGACTATTCGTATTTGTATGGTCGACCCCCCCCAATAGCCGAAACCGGATGCGGTGACCGAATCGGTGAGAGCGCTGGCTTCCTATGTAGAAGGTTGGGAGTTTCAAATCCCAGCTATGTCAAATCAATGACTTACAAAAGTTATACTTGTCGTTACCTAGCCTGATGCTCTGCATTACTAGGATAAGGCAAGGACTGGTTAGCTCAGTATCAGGATAATGAGAATGTGGGATATCTAGTCATGGTACTGGTGGCATGGTCGCCCATTGGAGCAGCACTTATAAAGTCGCCATGAGTGTGCACTGTCACAAGTCGGTACCCATCCTGATATGACTTTAGATGTTGCCAGGATGTAAAAAACCTCAACGAACAACAAATCCAATAGATGATGTTTTGTGATCTGGCTTTTTTAATTTACCATGTCCATAATGAGTAAGCCTCATCGTGGCTTGTTTTCATCGCTGAACAGGAATAGTTTCAATTTGGTAGTTGCCTTGTCATCTTAGCTGTAAGTGACTAGCCTTAATTATGTTATTCTTTTGGTGCCACACTTGCAACATTTTGTTATATACCTACCCCATGCGCTAGTGTTAGTACACATACTCAGTTTACGCTGTGAATTTGTGTGGTCGGGGTTTGAGGTCACTTGAAGAATTGTTAGGAGTTAGGTCTTGAATGACGGTCGTGAGTGCACACAGCCTACATCAGACGACCTCACAGGCTTTCTTTTTTAGAAAATTACCTCTAGCCCCTTTATTGTAATTTTTAGGTTGGTGAAATTCATAGTCATTCGAGTTTTACCTCAAATTTGAGGGAATCCTGCATTAATTTCCTTTTTAGGCCCCACAGCCATGACTACTCATTCAGTGACTTTGTTTTGTGCATCTTAGATCCGAGATCAGGGGGAATTGGAGTTTGAGCTTCAATGTGTGTGTATTTTTGGGGGATGTGGGTGTCGTTAAACAAACAAACAAACAACTGAATCGTCGAACGGTCACTATTTGGTTCTTTCTCTCTTCGTAACCAGCCGCAAACGGGCTGAATCTAGAGTGGCACGAGTCATCAGTGTTCGACATTACCAACCCTGATGTGGCCCTGATTCGCTTTGCCGTGTACACATCCGACATTTTCGGCGACTCAATCCTCCTTGCTCAGGCCACCTACCCAGTCAAGTCACTCCGAAATGGTAAGTTCCACCTACTCATATGTGGCGTTCTCTGTGGCGGAGACTCCTAATCTGAGGGTCGGCGGTTCGATTCCCCGTGCCCCCAGCTCTGCCACTTTGGATTTCCACCGCTGTGTATAACTTACAGCGTCATCAAAGGCCGGTTGCTCTCATACCATGTCTATGTGGTGTGGGAGGTTAAAAATCCCTTGGGTCTGTAAAAGTGTAGGCTCGGGCTTTCTATCGACCAGCAGTGGAGTGGGGAAGACCAGTCGTCTGTGACTGGGATTTCCCCTGCTTGGGACAACTAATGTACCCAAAAAAAAAAAAAAAGAGAGACAAATAAGTGTTCACACTTCCTGTCTACCATTCGCTATATCGCATACACACACACAAACACACATACATGCTCGTTATTTCTAGTGGTTTTTTTTTTCGGGGGGGGGGGTTGCTTGAGTTTTGTTGTGATGGGTGCATTTATGCTGCCCATAACGGTTAAGTCTAATGACTTGTTTCGCCGCTAAACAGTAATAGTCTCATGGTTCTCCCTGTTCCTTTCAGTTGTGTAGCTGAGCCTGACTCAAAAGGTGATAACTTTTTTTGTTTTGTCCATTGTAACGATTGACACAAAACAGCACAGAAACGGTTGCGCTGAAAACACAAGGACATTTGCTTCAAATCAATATGTATTATATTGGGATTATGAAACACCATGTAAAAAACAAATCAGTTTATCCTGAGCAAATGCATAAGCAGATAGTATGTTGATGGTTACAATGGACAAAGTTTTGTCCCATATTGCTTAGCACCTTTTGAGACAGTCTCAGCTATCTACTGGATGCGTTCTTTCTCAGTTTGTAAGCATTCTCCCCCAACCCTCTGTGAGTTTGTTAGTTCTACAATTGGATAATTGTTTGGTTACCGATGGTTACTTTCCCTGACTGCCTTCACCTTGTTGTGTTAATGGTCATTAGCTTTTGATTTTAAGTGTGGAATGCCCAAACATTAAAGGAACGACAAATTCCTGACCTAAAAACATACAAAAAATATCTGTGCAAAATAAGGCGAGGAAACCCCCACTAAGCTGCACTGCAAAGGGGCATGTGATATGTCACAGCCCACCAGCGGGACGCCCAATGGAAGGTAACCATGGCAAAAGTAGCCAGATAACACACCACACAGCTACGTACAAGCCTATGATATGTAAATAGGTGTAGGCTAGTCTAGTAGTAAGAGTAGAAAAAATAAAACGCATATATGCCAAGAAAATCCAAAGAAATTAGCATAGATTACTAACCAGACCAACCAACTATCTATCTGCTGCTGAAATGCAGGCAATCAAATACCTTATCAGCAGCTACTGTGTGATAAGATAACACCGACACTACAGCTGGCCAACATATGCTATGGACAGTATAAATACAGCCTCAATAAAAAAAAATATTTTAAAAAGAAAGTTCAAAGTTTACCTCCTGTATGTATCATGGTTAACCCCTACAGCACTGTCTCGGTGCAAAGGGCTGCTAAAGAGGATTATACAGGGGTCATACCGAATCTGACATCAAATGACATGACGTTCAAGGACTTTCAAGAACCTGTCAGTGCAAGATTTCATGACATTTTTAAGACGTTTATTAAATTAATGTACCCTGAAACACGGCCGTATTCATACACGATTCACCATGTAAGATGTGAACTGTAAATAAGCATACAAAACAACAACAAATATATAGTCTTAATATAAAAATCAAGAGGCAGGATAACAAACCCACAAAAATCACTTTAAATACAAAACATCACCGATTAAAGGTTGGGCATGTCAATGAATATGAGCTTTACAAAAATATATAGTCATGATCTTCAATTTTCCAGGATTTTGAAGGATCCTTAGAAAAAATCCAAGACTTTCCAGGCTTGGGATCCTGAATTATCAAATTTCATGACTTTCCAGGTTATCAAGTAGTTGTACGAACCCTGTTATATAAACAAATGTCACAAGGCTGAGTTATGGACATGACCACATGAATTTGCTATCTACTATGCTGAAAATGTATCGTTCAAATACTTATCTATCAGAACTAAAATTACATATAATCGTCCATAATTTTATGACTTACATTTATTTTATTCTCTTGTTCCATTTATAAACTGTTATTATTATTTTATTTTTTTAAATTGTAAATGTGTTCCCCTCAAATCCACTAGGATACCGGTCAGTGCCATTGAAGAATAACTACAGCGAAGAAATCCCGCTCGCCGCTCTCCTCATCCACTTGGACATTGGCAACCCGGAGGTAAGCTCTAAACACTGAGCACACGCGTCTGCGGCAGAGGTCTAGGTTAAATTAGATTAGAGTGTTTGAGCTGTACGCTCAGGCCAAGTCAGAGACTCCACCATCAGAGTCCACTGCATGTGGTGAGGATGCTCTGTTCAGTTTTGTCATGTGCAGCAATGAATTTGAATTTGCTGGTATCTGCTGGGTGTATCCTAGAATCTGTGGTTCATCTGGTATTGCTGTTAACACCTAGTCATGCTGCGTTATGAACGATTGTACACAGCAGTTTGATTGATTTCTTATGTAAAGGCCCTGTCACACTACGACGTAACGACGTCAGCGTAGGGAGAACGTGAAAAACGTCAAAGTTCTCGGTGTAGTATGCAAATTTGGGCACAAGTTGAACGTGGATTCAGCATAGTTGATGAGAGCGTAACGTCGGTAAAGCGTAGTGATAGCATCATTCAATGAGAGAGGACAACGTCATTACACTCACGGAACATTATGTACGTTATTCCATCGCCAGAACTACGTTACGTGACGTTACATACGTCATGACATGGTGGCGAAACGCTGAACATACGTTCTCCTGACGTTCCCATTACGCCGCGTGGACGTTTCCACTGGCTTTAATGTGGGTCAATGTAGTGGAACGTAGTGAGCAGCGTTTGACTAACATCCGTTTAACGCCATTGACGTTCGCCGAACGTGTACAGAACGTACGGCGAACGTAAACCCTTACATTTGAGTTACGTCAAAAGTTTTGAAGAGGTTCAAAACCTTGACGCGCGCCGACGTAACATGACGTAGCTCGACGTCAGTCTAACGTCATCCTGACATCATCATAACGTAACCCAACATACGTCAACGTAATGACAAAACGTGAGCACGTCAGGCTTACGTTGGCTCGTTACGTCGTAGTGTGACAGGGGTATAAGCTGGCATTGTATTGAAGAGCTCACTCTCACAGGCCATTTACCTTAAAACAGTGTTGACGCAAGGCCATGAAACTCACATACTCAAGCAGAATATGTCCGAATGTCAGTGCGCGCTGACACCCGATGCACTCAGAGGGGCGGTTTACCCTTACTAAAAATGCACGATTTCTGCCAAAAGTGGCATATGGGTCACTCTCCTGAAAACAGGTCAGCATGGGATGGGATTTTAAAACATCAATAAAAAAACTTTCTACTTATTCTTGTCCTTATACTTTTCATATTCATGTTCAGATTTGATGTAAGAAATAAGGGAAATAAAATAAACTGTACAACTTTGGTCCTTTTAGTTATGAAGTGTTTTTGTACCAAAAACCCCATTTTACAGTCAGCCATTTGTAACATGACATATGGACATGGTTGAATCCTTACTAACATCTTGTATTGCATTGATATATCAAACAAAACAATCCCAAAATCAAAAAGGAAGTATTTATTAACATGTATGCAGGCTTAAATTAAAAAAGATATTATTTGATGTCTTCAGAAATAACATTACAAATTTTCGTCACAGATATAACCAGTGGTGTCTGGATGCCACACAAATATTGTACCCTAATTATTCAGTGAATAAAGCATGGCTGGGAATAACTTTTTTTTTTATCAATATAAGGATTGCATATTTCTGTATATTATGCCATGATTAATATGCTTCTAAGTATGAAATTATTTAATTCTGCTTAGATTTTTATTAAGCAGACTGTATGGTGTCCTAAACATGTGTTACATCTGAGCAACACGTGTTATACTGCCATAAGACATAGCTTAATCATGGACTACACCTTTATTTTTTATCTCATCAATTTATACTTTACATAGATGTAAATGGGAGATTTCCAGCTTTCATTTGCAACCATAAAATGTTAAAAATTCAAATATTAGCTTTTAACTCTCCATGTGACACTTCTGGCCAGTTTTCAGGAGAGTGACCCATATGCGAAATCAAGTTAAGACCTCTAAGCCCCGTTCACACGGCACAACTTTATGCCGATTTAGATGAAGCCAAATAGATGAAGCGAATTAATGTTGTGTCCACACATGCAGTACTTTTAGCCGGAAATCGATATCTGCGCATGAGCAAGTCCAGACTAACCAGCGCCAGTTTGGGTTCATCGACGTCGCCACGAGAGAGTGTGGGTTCGACTTTAAATTTGCTGGAAGGTCAACAAACTCAGGTCTCGACTGTGATGTCCTTAATCTGCTTCATCTAAACCGCTACCATCCACACATGCCACTTACGCTGATTTTAGCTAAATCGCTTCATCTATACTACCTCGCTAGGTGGTTTACTTGAAGCGAACTAGATGAATCGATTCGCCCTAAATCGCTTTAGCGTAGCATTCACACGGCGAATGTGAAGCGAACTAGACAAGTCGATTCATATGAATCGAATTAACTGCCCAGTGTGAACGGGGCTCAATGGTCCCGGTGATGCGGATTCCGAGGGACACCAGTTTGCCAGGGACATTCCCATTCAAATGCATTGTTAACGACCGTGAGCAAATCTTCATACAGAAGAAGTCAAATATCTCCCAAATTACACCATCTAGAAACACATCGCTTGGTACACATATAGAAAACATCTTTACCATGAACACTCTATTAAATTTATAAGGTTAGGGTTCTTGAATTCTATTAATTTTGAATAAAACTAACGTTTTGCACTGCGCGTACCGTCAAACTCAAGGCATCGTCAATGGTCGTGAGAAATCTTCATAAGAGAAAATACAGAAAAAGTCAAATATCTCTCAAATTACACCATCTAGAAACAAATCGTTTGGTACACATGTAGAAAACATCTTTACCAAAAACATTATATTAAATTTTTAAGGTTAGTGACGATGCTGTTCGATTTTGACGCTTGTGCAGATGCGAGGTGTCCCTCGCAAACTGGTGTCCCTGGGAAACCGCAACACCGCCAACACCCAGCATGATGTAGTGGATGTTCCTCAATGCATGGGGAGATGTTGTTATGCAACTTACCAATGTATAGCACAAATAAGCATTCCTAAAAGCAACTGTGTGCTCTGTTTACTTACAGAAAGACTACCAGGAGGTGTACACGACGATCCAGAATCTGCATAAGAAGCACGCCGAGCTAGAAGAAAAGATCGCTGACTATGAGCTCACTGGGAACCAGGCGATGGCAGCCAAGCTGAGGAGAGACCTCGCCAGTATGAAACGCCAGCTGAACGACGAGAAGCACAAGCGTGATAACAAGTAAGCCCCGGTGTAACGATTTCAACTTCCCCCCTTCCCAAGTTCCCCCCCCGGGAATCTGAAAACGTTTTTAACTTCCCTCCGGGGAAATTAAAAACGTTTTCAGATTCCTGGGGGGGAATTTAAAAACAGTTTTCAGATTCCCCCCCCTATTTTCAAATTCCCCCCTCCGGGAATTTAAAATTGTTTAAAAAACTTTAAAAAACGTTTTAAATTTCAGACCTATAATTTTTTTTTTTTAACCATCTTGGAGACTTTTTGTATCATTTGTGGTTAAATATGTTTTATTGTACTAGAAATAATTTCCATTATGCTATTCTCTGTATATTATAATATTTGTCATGAAAAATAACAAAAAAAATAACAAAAATAAAGAAAATTCCCCAAAAATGGGGGGGAGGGAAAGTTAAAACAAGGGAGGGAATTTGAAAACGTTTTCAAATTCCCCTGGGAGGAATTTGAAAACGTTTTCAAGTTCCCGGGGGGGGAACTTGAATATGGGGGGAATTTGAAATCTTTACACCGGTGTGAAAGTTCAAATTGAATCAATAGTAGCTCCGCAACTCTAACTAATTTGTAGTTACTTAATTACACCCAGTGTAGAGCTGCTTAATTATATTAAATGTGTAGTTATTTCAATGTTGTATGATTTTATTATTTAACTTTGTATGGTTTAATTATTTAATGATCTGTAGTTTAATTATTTAATTTTATATATGATTTAATGTTATGTAGTTTAATTATTTAATTTTATATGATTGAATTATTTAATGGTATATGATTCTATTATGTGATTTCATATGATTCAATTATTTACTTGTACTAACAGTTTTATATAATTTAATTATTTAATGTTATATAGCTTAATTATTTAATCTTAGATGATTTAATTATTTAATGTTATATAGCTTATTTTTCAATGCTACATAGTTTAATTATTTAATTTTAAAGGACTTAATTGTTTAATTTATATAATTTCATTCTTTAATTTTATATACATTTTATTTAAGTTTTACAATTTTACAACATTCAGTAAATAGCAGTATATCATAAGTTAGATCGTAAGTAAAATAGATTAATTAATGGCCCCTGATAATCAGCTTTAAAAATTCTACTAACTCTACGAAAATAAACGTATGTATACATGTAGGGAGGATGCGTGGCAAACTATAACTCATATAGCTCGACCTTCCGGTCAGAGGTTTAAAATGGAAGTGAAGATATTGAATTTCCCAATACATGTAGAACTGCTAACATACCTAATAGACAGAGGCTACAATAATTATTTGACTTGCTATCAATAAAAGAAAGACTTAATTATCAGCATCGTAATGTGGAGACCAAATATGTGGTGCCCAGTTTTGGAGAATAACCCAAATATTATCACTAGCGCTGAATTCTGTCGTTTATATTTTTTCAGGATAAAGGAGAAGAAAAAGAAATCATTCAACAGAAAGCTTTCACCGATAACATAGTGCGACCAGCACCATGTGGTTAACTGAAAGTGAAAATATAGAGTAAAACCCCGTTATAACGTGTCCCAATTTGTATCACTTGTCTTCCAGATTTAGTGGAAAATTATACACAGAAATGATAGATTATGGGATAGCATGTGTAGGAGTTGGCATGAGATGGGCAGTGTTAAAACTAAGGCCCCCAAAAAACAATTGGCGATCGTCCTTTTTGCTCACACAAATCAGGGTCGGATGGGCGGTTTTTATTTATATTTTTTCCCCCTGGCATATGACGTAGACGTATTATGTAACCAGATGCGATGGCCGAACGAGTTGAGCATCTGCCTCCTGTTCTGGTAGGTCGTGGGGTTTGAACCTCTGAGTTCAAACCCTGGTCGAGTCAAACCAATGACTTAAAAACTTATATGAAAGTTGAATTGCTGCTATCCCAACACAGTTTTAACAGTTTAAACAAACTAAATTTAATTTGTTTAATTCAGGGGTGGGCGATTTTTCAGGCACGGGCGGGAACGGTCTTTTTGGGTAGGGGCCGAAATATGTTTAGGGAAGGTTGTAACTATGTAAGTTCTGTGCGTGAGAAGCCTGTATTGTTGGCATTGGAGGTGTTTTTGCAGCGTTCAATACAATTAGATCAGACCTGCCATGGAAATCACTAGATTTTGTTGGTGTTTTATGTCTGAGCAACATCTAAGTGCATATCAGGATGGGTGCCGACTTGTGACAATGTTCACTCATGGAAACTTTATAGTGAGTACTGTCTCACTGGGAGATCATGAACCGATATCCCACTCAGTCATATTATCCTAATACAGAGAAAACTAGATCTTGGCCTATCTTGGTAATACCGAAAACCAGACTAGGCATTGACAAGTATCAATTTTGTATAGCATTGATTTGACTCAGCCGGGGTTCAAACCCACGACCTGCCACATGGAAAGTCAGCCAGTGTTTTTCCCGATTCGGCCATTTCATCAGCCAAAGCTAAACTAGCTCAAGTGAAAGAATGTGATGAGTAGATTCAAGTCGCATAACCTGGGGCCCTGTTTTTGAGTTAATATCAATCAATCAATAGGATACAGCTATAATAGGCCTTGGACCTGTTAGCCGCTCTTAATTAATAGAAATCGAGACAGTTCTTCAGATGTGGTGGATTGTACCAACTGTCATGCACTGCATGGCTCCAAGATGTACGTGATGCTTGACCAGTATGCATCCAGTCGAGACTTGAAACAGTTTACCATCTCTGCTGCTATGACACTCTCCAGCAAGTCATTCCACAAGTCAACCACCCTAAAGCTGAAAAAGTTGTGTCATAGGTCCAGTCTGCAGTACCTCTTCATTTGCTTCAGGGAGTGTCCTCTGGTTCTGGTGGTGGGGTCTCTGATAAGGGGGCTGTCTGTTTTGTAGATACCATGGATATATTTGAATACATCAATCATACCTGTCTGTAGTAGGCCCTACCTGCTTGGGATCTTTAAACAATGCATACGTTGTTAATAAGGTGCTTCAATGAATCCATGTACAAGCTTCGTTGCCCTTCTTTGGATCTTCTCGATTGACTCAGTATGCCTATCCTTCTTGTGGAGTGGTGACCACACAACATTTCCATATTCCAAAAGTGGACACACAAGGGATGTGTACAGTCTGCGCACAACACCTTTGTCTAGGCTTCGGATGATGGCCAATATATTATCAGCACAACAACGTGTAACCTACTCTACTTTAGTTCAAGTAGCCTAATGTTGATGGTAATTGATTAACTTTGGAGATATTTGGAATACAAGCAGGCAAACTAATTTGTGTGCAGTTGAAGCTAAGTGCAATATAATGAAATATGCCGTTGGTATTGCTATGTTATGTAGGTAGAAAATAGTGTGATGTCTCATAGGACGGGTCATAGGATTATACAAATTGATAGATAGGCTTAGGAGTATTTTAATAGCCTAACTTTACTTCAGACTAAATTCGATGTTTCTTGAGCAGTAGAGCCTACCGATCTCTAAGGTAGATATGCCATATTACTGGATCACAGTGAGTGTTTGTGTTTGTTTTTCAGCGATATGTCAATTTGATACCACGAGTTGTTTCTTTTTCTGCCGTTGGCTGGGATCTGAACATGATTTATTTGCATGGTTGTCAGGTTTTTTTGTTTTTGTTTATTTTGTTCAAATTGTTATTCCAGTTGAATAACATCTTGTTTTAGAAGCGAGGCACTGGTATTCCGGCCTTAACAATTATAGTACACATGAACTATTTATGGATGAGATGATGAGATGGTATGAACAATATAGACAATAGTAGGTTAAAATGAGGCATTACAAATATAGTGGGGATCTTATTTTGCACATATAGACTGGAGAATGGCCATTTACTTTTAGACTATATCAGTGATTTGATTATCATACCTGTGAGGAGACATTAATATAATGGGCATGACTTGCTGATACAGGTAGTCGTGGATTTTGGATCATGCAAATAATGGTTGCATGACTCATTTAAATTGTCTTGGTCAACTATAGCTTTGTAGGTAGCATATGTTTTATTAGTTTAGTCAGGTGTTATAGGCTGGTGGGTATACTTTGGTAGTTGTTATTTCTTTTACTCTTTTTGCCAGAATCCATCACACTGAGAAGCAAATCAAGGGTTGAGAGTGCTTTGGTTGTGAACCTGCCGTTCCTGAAGCCAATTTGTTCATCTGCTAGGTAGTTTGTTGCTTCAAAAAAATATTTTTATTTGATCATGAATGAGTTGCTAACTATTTTACAAGTTATGGGTAGAAGAGAAATTGGTGTGAGGTCATTGCATGTTTTAGGGTTGCTGACTTTTGGGATAGGTACAACTGTAGCAATTTTCCGATCATCTGAGAAAATACCTGTCTCAATTGATAGGTTTACTATATCGGTGAATTCTTTGATTAATATAGTTATTGCATCAATTAGTATCATTGAGCTGAGATCTTTAAGTCCTGATGATTTGTATTCAGACAAGCCCTTAATCTTTTTAAGTACTTCTTTCTTAGTCACCGCCCTCATGTGTACAAGGTTCATATCCAATATAATCACCTGCTGATCTGCGGTCCACTTCAACTGACAGAGAACAAGGTGTGAGTTATTCACTGCGGTAGGCCTATCTTAGGGGACATTCAAATATATTGCGTAATGCTTAGGGGCTCAGGGGATGTAGGCGCAAACGTTATACATGTGGTGTATGGTCTAACCTTACGGAGCGTAGTTTTGATTTGAATGATGTTATGTAATAGTTGAACGCCCCCCCCCCTTTACCCAAACTCACAAATAACACATTGGCTAGGGGAATCAAAGTTTGTTTATATGATAGTAATATGAATTGTCGTATGTAAAGGACCATTTATATATGTTGATTGAAGATTTATACTGCATATCATGGATAATTCTGAATAGACTTGTTTTCACCATTAGACAGTTTGTCGATAGAAAGCCCGAGCCTACACTTTTACCGACCCAAGGGATTTTTAACCTCCCACACCACATAGACATGGTATGAGAGCAACCGGCCTTTGATGATGCTGTAAGTTATATATATTATATATATATGCAAACGTTTATTATAAATTGGAGCTTCTGCTGATTTGAAAACTTACGTCATTTAATAATCGATTTCTTGCTGTAATGTGTTTTGTCCCTGGCATCGACCATAGTTTTGCCTCGACACCAAAAGGCTCCTCGTTCCTAAAATCCGATATCGGGAAATAATTGCATAGCATATATTGTAAGACTGCGAATTTAGAGGTTACATTTTTCGCGGAGCCATTTCTTCCAATCTGGTAATCACAAGTATTTTTTTATTGAGTAAGGATTCTGTAGAATAACTTGCAGTCAGATGGTGTAGTATGTTATATATGTGACGTATAAGATTTATGCGAGTATAAAGGTGTGAAAGGGAATGTGACCTATATGATCACCCATATGTTGTGTACTACTTTATGGGTGACCCCTTTTCACAGTTGGGTCAGGTGCTGCCACCACCCCCAACGCTACCACTTGGGTGAAATACTGTCAATCGCACACTGGATATGAAATATATGTGTGTGTGCATATATATATATATATAGAGAGAGCGTCAACAAGAATATTTTATCAGAGAACATGACAGTGGTTTATGTTATATCAACATTTTATTAAACCATTAGTACATTACACCTCCACCCCCATCCAGAGCTTTGTGCAACCATGACAATATTGAAAAATGTTGAAAACGTTGGATGACCCCTTAGAACAGTTGAAAATCAACATCTTAATATGGGAAGAGATGATACATGGTTGTCCTTTTTAGCCTTGTAATATTTTATGTATTCAGTTAAACAACAAACACCTATTTTTGTCATTACTACTTAAACTTAGTGCATATACCTTACAACCTTCCGTCCTGATATGACCATAGATATTGCTAGGACGTAAAACAACAAACAAAACATTGCAACCAAATATATCACCGCTAATCCATACGCACCTTTCTCTTAGAAAATTAGCAAATCCATCAAATGGAAATATTTATGTATAAACTACAGCAGTTTCATGATTGGCAGTGGCTCTTATTTCCAGCAAAACATCCATGCTCTTTATCAGCTTGCTGCCACACCAACCCCATTAATGTGGTTAGTCAGATAGGCAACAACAAAAAAAGGAATAGTTATAGAGGTGTTGATTTAAAGCTGCATAGTCTGATGAAAACATCAAATTTTCAAAACCGAAATAATTATCTGGATTTTAATGGAAATGCTGATGCATTTATTAAACATTTGTCACCACATAGAAGGGAAGACTGAGGCAATTTAATAGAACCTATTACTGCAGAAGCCTATGGTGCCAGAGTGTTGGCACGCTTGCCAAAACTAATTGTGCATGTTTGCACTTCAACTATTTCAAAAGTTTTAGTGTTTTTTTCTTGGAAGATTTATACTGCCTATCATGGATAAGTCTGAATAGACTTGTTTTCCCCATTAGACAGTTTGTCGATAAAAAAGCCCGAGCCTACACTTTTACCGACCTAAGGGATTTTTAACCTCCCACAGCATAGACATGGTATGAGAGAAACTGGCCTTTGATGACACTGTAAGTTATACACAGTGGTGGAAATCCATATTGGCAGAGGTGGGGGGGGGGGGGGCATGAGGAATTGAACAACCGACCTTCAGATTAGGAGTCCGACCTGGGGAAAAAAGTCTGACACTCTAATCACTCTGCCACAGAGAAGACTAGTTAGCTATTTTAAATCAGTTTCTTCAAGTTAATGCATGGTAGGTAATAACAATCAACATAATGACAACCAGAAAATGACACAAACTCAAAACCAGCACACTATATGCAACTTTAAAGGGACCAGATATAGGTCGCTGAGACACTACCCGTACTCCGACAAATGCTCTCCAAGCATACGTTTGCCAGTTTTCATTTTATGCGGGGGGAGGGGGGGGGGGGGGGGAAGAGTGCTGACATTGGTTGCTTCTGTTGTGTTTTATTTAGTCCAGCAGCACTGACACTTTTAGACAACCATATAGAGAAAAAGATGTTAGAAATTGCAATCTAAAATGATAAATATAAAGTTTAAATGTTTATTTATCATAAACAGCTACTTTTTGTGTAAATAATTGATTAAATCATGGAGATTGATAATAGACTTTAAAAGTTGAATTGAGAGCTTTTTGTGGCTGCCATCTTGGTGGTTGCCATGGCTTCCCCTGTGTGTGGGGAACCCCTCTAGGTCATGTGATGAGGGAATCCCATCTATGATGTCATTCATACATCACAGACCTCAACTCTCCTCCCACATGTTCAGTGGCATGAACTGAACAAACTAAGCAAAGGTATGTTTGGAGAGCTTTTGATGCTGGATTCGTTTGTATATAGACACGCACAGACATGTATAGTAGCTATCTTAGCTTCGAGTATTTTCAAGGTAATTACTTAGAAAAACCTGGATACTTGTAATATTTCTATAGTGTTCTAACAATGAAAGGAAATCCATAATGATATTACTAAATCGTTGACTATGTAACTTACCTGTATATGTATCGGAATTTGTTTTGTTTTTTTAACAGGATTTGTATTTCCTAACGAGTGATATAATAAACGAGTATTTACATATATTACATGTGTTCTTTTAATTTATCTTTTCGTAACCAAGAGATTAGACTGGCGCCTGTTTGTTAGGGTTTTACATCCTGGCAACACCTAAGGTCATATCAGGATAGGGACTGACTTATATTTAGTTATAACAATGCACACTCATGGCGACTTTATAATGCTGTCGCATTAGGAGACAAGACCGCCGGCACCATGACCTGACTTCCCACTCTGTCACATTATCCTGATACTATCGATACTGAGCTAACCAGTCTTAGCCCTATCCTGCTAATGCAGAGTGCCAGGCGAGGTTGCGACAAGTTTCAATTTTGTAAGTCATTGGTATGACTCGGCCGGGTTTCGAACTCCCAATCTTCTGCACAGGAAACATGAGCTTTATCGATTCGACTACCACATCCGGTGAAACGCCTGGCTAATAAAGGACCTGTATTATATCTAAAAAAAAAATTAATATGCATTTTTAAACACTTGATATTTTTATCCTGATTAAAATAAAGGATGAGATCAGGCAGGTCAGACCTAAAAAGGTGGGTCATTTCCTAAAAGTCAGGAAACCGCCGATCGGTGAGAAATTCTCAGACGTTGCTTAGGTGGTAGAGTGTCCACCTGTGAAGGTGTCAGTCATCCTATCGATCCTGCTCAGTGGACCCATTTGCAGTTTGGGCTATTTTCCGTTCCAACCACTGGTCCACAACTGGTTCATCAAAGGCTGTGGTGAGTGCTGTCCTGTATGTGGGAAGGTGCATGTAAAAGACCCCTTGCTGCTTATCTGAAAGAGTAGCCTATGTGGCGGCAGCGGGTTTCCTCCAAAGAAATATGTCAGAATGACCATATGTTTGACGTTTAATAGCCGATTATAAATATCAATGTGCTCTAGCAGCATCGTTAAATAAAACAATCTTTCCATTTCCCTGTATATACAGGGCTACATGTCACATGCGAGTACAGGGTTCATACACCTATCCAGCCACCACATTTAAGGCCCTTTTAGGGCTTTCCAGGTAAGAAATTCACTTTTAAGGCCGAGAAAATGACATTATAATGATTATATACGTGTCAACTCTTTACGGTCTTACTTCACCAGGTTTCTGTATGCTATTTTCATCAAACAAAAGAAGCAATGAGAATTAACATATTTATTAATATTATACTTAACAATTGTCCCAGATTAGTTCATAAGCCACACACCTAGCCATTCAAAATACTGTTGTCAATCAAATTTGTTGTCTACCCCCCCCCCCCATCACACACACACACAGTTTTTTTTCTAAAAACTCAAGGTTGTTTTTTTGGCATTTGATTAATTTTCAAGGCCTTTTCAGGGTATTTTCAAACTTACGGCCTTTTCAAGAGACACCTTCACATTCAAGGCATTTTCAAGATTGTGCGAACCCTGGAGTAATTTTGAACCCTCTGACGGGAAAGCCACCTGGTGGTTCATTACAGAACTAACCTCCCAACCTGAGCAGCTCGCCATCTTACATTGGGTGTCCTCACAGGGACCCACGCTTTTATCGCGGAACCAGAAAGGGGCGTGGTTTGGCCACCCTTTGGCAGTATCTGTCAATCAAAGTAAGAACCCTAACAGGGCGGGAATGCCTACTCCCTGTGTGGGAGTTCGCAATCCCTGTCTCGGGAGTCAGATCTATCAAATTTATACTTGGCGCTTAGCGGTCGGCATTACTGGGATATGGCAAAGAACAGTGGAATGAGGAAAACCTATTACCAGAAGTTGATAGATCTGCTTCTTAAGCATTCAAGGCGAAATTATTTTTTTAAATGACTCATATATGCTAACTAACACATCCTTCATTATTCGATGTTTTAACTCATTTACAATGCCACCAATCGGTTTGATTCAACGCTAAATTAGCATATGGGGCCTAGTTTCGACGTATGCAGCTGTGTACCACCTGAGATCACAATTTTTCTTTATTATTAAAACGTATGATGTTTCATAGTGTTTTATTCGATTGCGTTTTATTTCAATAGCGGCATATTCCGTCTCTGTACCACTTGAAAATCCCAAGCCAGACCCCTGAGTGTCATCAATTATTTACACAACGCATAGAGGAAGCGTGCCATGCGTGGATTTGTTTTGTTTGTTGGAGTTTTATCTCCTAGCAACATCTAAGGTCGTATCAGAACAGGGCCTTGCATGGATAGCACTCGGTTGGTCTTCCTCCTCCTCCCTGTCCCACCAGTTAAATGTGACGGAAAAGTTGTGATTCCTACTGATGGAATAAGACCAGATATGTGTGTGTGTGTCAATCAATCAATCAATCAATCAATAGGATACAGCTATAATAGGCCTTGGACCTGTTAGCCGCTCTTAATTAATAGTATGTGTGTGTGTAGATGTGTATGTGTGTGGGGGGGAGGTGTGTGCGCGCGCGCGTGTGTATGTGTGTAGGTTTGTGTGTGTATGTGTGTGCTCCATGTGTGGGTAGGTATGTGCATGTGCGTGTAGATGTGAGTGTGTGGGGGGGTAGGTGTGTGTGTGCGTGTAGATGGGTGAGTGTGTATGTGTGTGGGGGGTAGGTGTGTGCGCGTGTGTGTAGATATGTGAGTATGTGTGTGCGTCATGTGTGGGTAGGTATGTGTATGTGCGTGTAGATGTGTGAGTGTGTGTGGGGGGTAGGTGTGTGTGTGCGTGTGTGTGCGTAGATGTGTGAATGTGTGTAGATGTGTGTGGGGGTATGTGTGTATGGGGGTAGGTGTGTGTGTGGGTGCCTGTGCGTGTGCGTAGATGTGTGTGAGTGTGTGTGTGTGCCTAGACGTAAGTGTGTGTGTGTGTGTGTGTGTGTAGATGTCTGAGTGTGTGTGTGTGCCTGTGTGGGTGGGTGGTGGGGGTTACGTGGTGGCGAACAGGTAGAGCAGGCCCTTCAGGTAACCCACGATCTCGTTACCGCCCAGCTTCGACTCGCCATACACCCGGTCCACGAACGAGATGGGAACCTGAAATGTCAACAAACTAGGTCAAAAATACAAATACAATACAAAAATAAAATAGATTATGGTGGTGGTGATGATGATGATGATGATGGTAGTGGTAATGGTAATAGTGGTGCTGGTGGTGGTGGTGATGATGGTAGTGGTAATGGTGATAGTAGGTTTTTTGTTGGGGTTTTACATCCGAGCAACATCTAGCACTCGACATTACTTTGTTTTAGTTTGTTTTTTGTTTTACATCCTAGCAACATCTAAGGTCATATCAGGACGGGTACTGTCTTGTGACAGTGCGCACTCATGGCAACTTTATAGTGATGGGGAAGGAGCAGTGGAATGAGGAAAACCAGTTGTCTGCTATTGAAATTTTCCCTGCTTAATAAACACATGCATAAAAAAATATATCAAATAAATTTAAGTAAATGAAAAACATACAAACATACCCAATTCCCCCCTCGACCCTCTCATTTCCATTAAAGGGCAAATCAGCCTTCCCACTCTTTTTCAGACTTTTTTAAAATGGCTTCTCAACTATTTTTTAGGACCATTAAAACTGTTTTTTAAGGCCCAACATGAAGAAATTCCACAGCTTTTTCAGCATGCAATAACTCCAGGTTCCGAGTATGCTCCACTTGTCCTATTGTCCATCAGGTGGGGAAAGTTCCAATGTAATCCTTGCAGGACAGCCAAGGTTTGCCCAAAATTATTGTCTGTCTACAGTAACAATGAGAAATTATTTCTAAATGACACCAAATGTCACCTTTCAAAGAAACAAATGTATAACCTTGATATAAGGACAGGTTGCAAAACAAAAATTCATAAGCCTATCTAGAGTTACTGCATACAAACAATTACCTTGGCCTAACAACAAAAATCACCTTACGATGCAAGTTACATGGTGAAAAGGTCAGGCTAAATGAAGTTAGATTCCATGCTTGGTGCTAGTTAAGAATCAAAATTTCATGTTTTTGTGTAATTTTTAAATGACATATTTTTATAATACTTTTTGTATAATTGTAGGACTTTTTCAGTATTTTATTTTTGCATTTTCAAAAGTTTGTACTTTTAAAGTTTTTTTTATGACCAGTACGAACCCTGTAAATTGGACGAAAATGTATTAGCTAACATTTCTGAAGAAGGATAACATTTCTTGGTTTATACCTCTCCAATTGTGAAGCCGAACTGACGTGCCCGCACGATCAGCTCCATCTGGAAAACGTAACCCTTGGATACGCATGCGTCAACAAGCTTCTCCAGTACGGCCCTCTTGTACAGCCTGGGGGTCAAAAGGTCAAAAGGTCAACACATAATCAATACCTCCAGGGTTCACACACAAAGTTGACCACCTGGGCCGGTATGCTTGAAGTTGTTGTTTGTTGTTGTTTTGCGTCCTAGCAACATCTAGGGTCATATCAGGATGGGTACCGACTTGTGACAGTGTCCACTCATGGCGACTTTATAGTGCTGCCCCACTGGAAGACCAGGCCACCAGCACCATGACCTGATATCCCACTCAGTCATATTATCCTGACACAACCAACCAGTCCTTGCCCTGTCCTAATAATGCCGAGTGCCTGGCTAGGAAGCGACAAATATCAATGTTTAAGTCATTGGTTTGACTCGACCAGGGTTCGAACCCATGAGTTCGAATCCCACGATCTACCAAAATGGGAGGTGGGTGCTCAACTCATTCGGCCATCCCGTCTGGTGATTAACCCGGTGATAGGCGCTATCCCTGGGTTAGCTATCCTGAGGATAGCGGTGTGAGTCAAGTTGTGTGCATGAATACGAAAAGTGGCAGGGAGGGATCGCTATCCTTATGTTTATTTTTAGATTTGGGAATTCCTTCTAACTGGTACCAGCATGTGCTGATCTCAGTCAGTCATTTCAGCTTTTGTGGTAAGGCTATTTATTTTAAATTTTAGGTTACTAACTGGTACACATACTTCATTTTAGCATGCTCATAAATAACTAAATTTCGTCTAGGCGGTATATAGTCACGCTCATAAATAACAGAATTTGATCTGAAGCAGTGAATAGTCGATCTTTGCTTCTTTTTTTGGGGGGGGGGGGGTTGTCATTTTATTAATGCCCGCAATGTTGACAGGGACTGCTGCTCAGTTGCCGTTTTAAATTTTAGCACTTTATTAGTATTATTAAGTCACGCTCATAAATAGCAGAATTGGCTCGGAAGCAGTGTAAATACTACAGCTGTCCTCGCCGGGATAGCGCTAACCCTGCTATGAAACAAGGATAGCATAACGCGGTGTAAAATATTCCCATATACGGCATAGGGGGGAATGCAAATGTTCTATTACTGATGATCGGTGTACGTGACCAGGCGCATGTATATATATGTAAGGGCTGGTGATGCCTGAGTGTGATGTAAATAGACATAGTTGTGCTCGCAGGTCTGGGTGTGGGTGCACTCAGGGCCTACCCCGTCTGCTGGGATAGTGATCACCACACTCAAAGGTCAATGGTTGGTGGTGGCCATGGGGTGGTGGTGGGCAGACCACTGGTAGCCATGGGGACCAGGAATGCTGGATCCCTATTGGTAGGGCCAAGAATGCTTGTTTTCCATTGGAGGAAAGGGGTGGGGTGATATTCTACAATGAACCCATGTAACCGTATAAATAATAAACCAGGGCTTGAGTCTCTCTTCTTTACACTTTATACTCTTCCTTTCTCTTTGTCTGTATTGATTTCACTATAGCCTGCCTACACAACCACAGATTCGAGCTTTGACCATTTTACAACGTGTTCCGGTCAACAGGATAGTTCTAACACCGCTCCATGCATACCGTTTCTTTACTACTATCCCGGAGATAGCGGCTATCCCCAGGATAGGAGCCCTAACCCCCGCTTCATGCATACGGCCTGCCAGATTCATGAACATTCGAGAAAGTTTTCAAGGAGACACGCAACATTTCGATACAAATATTGTATACAATCTACTCAAAAGTATGTAATGTTGAGAAAACAATCCCACAAAAGTATCTGACAGGAATTGGTTCAAAAACAAATTCAACTCCAACTATCATGTGACATGCTATAATCAGGGTTCATAACATTTGTGAAGAAGGATAACATTTCATGGTCATACAAAATGTTGGCCACCACTGAAATGCTAGGCATCATCGGATCCAGCAGTGACAGGTTCTATTAAATCTACTTAGTATTCGCTCCTATGGAGCAATACATGTTTAATGATGAGTGAGTATCTAAGTTGGAGAATTAGGATCAAATCTAGGTAACTTTTGATGTAAAAAATGTTATATCGGATGCTACAGCCTTATTTTTACAATTGTATTTTGTGACGTGCTTAGTTAGAGCAGTTAAAAAGACCTGAGAACTAGAGATCTAAAGGACTATAAAACGAGAGAGAGAGAGAGAGAGAGAGAGAGAGAGAGATAGAGAGATAGACAGATGGAAGGAGCGAGGCAGGCAGGCAGGCAGGCAGGCAGGCAGGCAGGCAGGCAGGCAGGCAGGCAGGCAGGCAGGCAAACAAAGAGAAAGAGAAAGAGGGAGAGAGAGACATAGATAGACAGACGGGGTATTCTCAACTATATACAAACTACTGCCTGTTATGTAGAATTTACGGTAATTATTTCTTTAAATAAACGTTACCTGAAGCTGCCGGTGAGGTCAGAGGCGCCTGGTGTCAGTAGTACCTGAGCCACGTAGTTAGCGCCACGACTGGAAGCGAAGGAAGGCCATTAAAGGGCCAGTAACATGAATGACACAAGCAAGGTTCATACAAAAGGTTAGCGCCACGACTGGAAGTGAAGGCACATCACTAAAGGGCCAGTAACATGAATGACACAAGGAGGGTTCATACAAAAGGTTAGCACCACGACTGGAAGCGAGGGAATGTCATTAAAGGGCCAGTAACATGAATGACACAAGGAGGGTTCATACAAAAGGTTAGCGCCACGACTGGAAGTGAAGGCACATCATTAAAGGGCCAGTAACATGAATGACACAAACAGGGTTCATACAAAACGTTAGCGCCACGACTGGAAGCGAGGGAAGGTCATTAAAGGGCCAGTAACATGAATGACACAAGCAGGGTTCATACAAAAGGTTAGCGCCACAACTGGAAGCAAAGGCACGTCATTAAAGGGCCAGTAACATGAATGACACAAGCAAGGTTCATACAAAAGGTTAGCGCCACGACTGGAAGTGAAGGCACATCATTAAAGGGCCAGTAACATGAATGACACAAGGAGGGTTCATACAAAAAGTTAGCGCCATGACTGGAAGCGAGGGAATGTCATTAAAGGGCCAGTAACATGAATGACACAAGCAGGGTTCATACAAAAGGTTAGCGCCACGACTGGAAGTGAAGGCACATCATTAAAGGGCCAGTAACATGAATGACACAAACAGGGTTCGTACAAAAAGTTAGCGCCACGACTGGAAGCGAGGGAAGGTCATTAAAGGGCCAGTAACATGAATGACACAAGCAGGGTTCATACAAAAGGTTAGCGCCACGACTGGAAGTGAAGGCACATCATTAAAGGGCCAGTAACATGAATGACACAAGGAGGGTTCATACAAAAAGTTAGCACCACGACTGGAAGCGAGGGAATGTCATTAAAGGGCCAGTAACATGAATGACACAAGCAGGGTTCATACAAAAGGTTAGCGCCACGACTGGAAGTGAAGGCACATCATTAAAGGGCCAGTAACATGAATGACACAAACAGGGTTCATACAAAAAGTTAGCGCCACGACTGGAAGCGAGGGAAGGTCATTAAAGGGCCAGTAACATGAATGACACAAGCAGGGTTCATACAAAAGGTTAGCGCCACGACTGGAAGCAAAGGCACGTCATTAAAGGGCCAGTAACATGAATGACACAAGGAGGGTTCATACAAAAGGTTAGCGCCACGACTGGAAGCGAATGCACGTCATTAAAGGGCTAGTAACATGAATGACACAAGCAAGGTTCATACAAAAGCTTAGCGCCACGACTGGAAGCGAAGGCACGTCATTAAAGGGCCATTAACATGAATGACACAAGCAAGGTTCATACAAAAAGTTAGCGCCACGACTGGAAGCGAGGGAAGGTCAATAAAGGGCCAGTAACATGAATGACACAAGCAGGGTTCATACAAAAGGTTAGCGCCACGACTGGAAGCAAAGGCACGTCATTAAAGGGCCAGTGACATGAATGACACAAGCAGGGTTCATACAAAAAGTAAGCACCACAACTGGAAGCAAAGGCACGTCATTAAAGGGCCAGTGACATGAATGACACAAGCAGGGTTCATACAAAAGGTTAGCGCCACGACTGGAAGCAAAGGCACGTCATTAAAGGGCCAGTAACATGAATGATACGAGCAGGGTTCAAAACAAAAAGTTAGTGCCACGACTGGAAGTGAAGGCCCGTCATTAAAGGGTCAGTAACATGAATAATACAAGCAGGGTTCATACAAAAAGTTAGCACCATGAGTTTTTATTACATTTGGCCCGTAACCACATATTTAAGGACCTTCTAGTACCAGGTACTTCATTTTTTAAATTATCCATTTAAGTTCCCTTGTAGGTTTCTAAGGTCCAGTATGAACCATGCATTAATACAATCTCATCATCGTTGCTACATTGGCTAATATCGACTAGGTTTAAACTCTTTTACCCAACCGGCAGGGAAATAAATAAAGGTTCCAAGTCTCCAGATTTGGTGGGAGATCTCCCAAAAAGATAGCAAAATAACCCAAATCTCCCGCCTTGAATTTGTAATCTCCTGACAAATAGTCATTTTAGCTTGTGTTTAAATTATTGTTTTTCACACATTTTTCGTCAAAATGCCTCATTTTGCATCACATTTTCCCTAAATTTTCCAGGGGGATTTCTGTTAATTTGTAATCTCCTGCCAAAGAACCATTTTAGCTCGTTTTCTTGTTTATTTTTAAGCCTATTTTTCGTCAACATGCACCGGAACACACTATTTTGTATAACTCACCCCCACCCAAGAAAAAAATATTATGGGGGAGAATCCCAATAATGCACCGTCCCCCATTTGTCCACGCCATTTCTCCCTATTTACAATGTGTGTATTAGGGACATCTCCTTGCTCAGTCTTATCTACTTGGCATCTCTGTAAATAGCACCCGTGTATTAAGTCATACAATACCTAATCAGCTTTCTCTTGAGATCCCAGCCGTACACGCCTCCGTCACCGACGTATCGCGTCCCAGACACGATGTCAAAGTCACCATCCTTCTGTTTCCTTAGCAACCACACACACACAAACATCACATTACTCAGGGGTCAGAGCAGTCTCTAACAACAAACGCATGCATCTACAACAAGCAATAAATAATAGCATCTCATCGCTAATGGCAGAACACTCTCCAAGCAGAGTCTGTACTGACTGGTTATAACTTATATGCACTAAGGTTATGCTTGAAGAGCACCTGACTTCCGGTAATTTCCAGCAATTCACTGACAGTGCTAAGCCTATGAAAGATTATCCGCGTTTTCGCGGAAATCCACCTCTTGGATAGAGGACTGCGACCGACTGCAAACCCATCGCTGGCACCGGACGGGACGGCCGAATCGGTAGAGCGCAGGCTTCACATGTGTAAGGTCGGGAGTTTTACTCCCAGTCGAGTGAAACCTATGACTTACAAAGTTGATACTTGTCGCTTTCTAGCCTGGCGCTTGGAATTATTAGGATAGGACAAGGACTGGTTGGCTCAGTATCAGGATAATGTGACTGAGTGGGACAGCAGGTCATTCTGCTGGCAGCATGGTCTCCCAGTGGGACAGCACTAAAAAGTCGCCATGAATGTGCACTGTCACAAGTTGGTACCCGTCCTGATATGACCTTAGATGTTGCCAAGCTGTAAAAACCCAAGGAAACAAATGTACAAACGTAAGGAACCGTGTGTAAGGATGTGATCAAGATGTTTCTTGACCGATTGTAAAACAATAACAATGAGTGATGATCCCGTATGGCACTCGGCACTCTGACTCCCTACACCACCAAAAACTCATTGTTTTACCACACATAGAATCCCGCCTCCCTCCACACACACACACACACACACACACCCCTCCTACTATCGCCATGTCAAGCAAAAACCCTAAAACCAATCGGGCCTTATTATTGCACAAGAAAATAACGAGCAAATCTTAATCCTAAACAAAGTATTTTATAATGGAATGTTTTTTACCAGAAATAATATTTCTATAGTGTGTTGAACTTGCCACTTGTCATCAAATATCACGAGAAAGTGAAATTATTTTTCTAGACTCATTTTTACAATAGATGAGACACATCGTACAAAGAGATGTCAATCTTTTTTCTTGGAAGATTTATACTGCCTATCACGGATAAGTCTGAATAGACTTGTTTTCACCATTAGACAGTTTGTCGATAGAAAGCCCGAGTCTACACTTTTACTGACCCAAGGGATTTTTAACCTCCCATACCACATAGACATGGTATGAGAGCAACTGGCCTTTGATGACGCTGTAAGTTATACACAGCAGTGGGAATCCAAATTGGCAAAGGTGGGGGAATGGGCAATTGAACCACCAACCTTCAGATCAGGAGTCCGACCTAGAAAAAAAGGCAGGCACTCTAACCACTCCGCCACAAATTGACATGGATAAGAGCTGGATATTTCTATTTCAAGAAGAATATCTACAATAGCTGAAGAATATTTGTTTTAAAGCATCGCTAATAATAATATTTGTTTAATTATTTCTAAGACTAGATACTTACCGAATGAATTCTGGAATGAACTTTGGCTGAAAAGATAGGAATAATTGTGTAATTACCATCAACATCAGCGACCTCTATAAGGTTAGGTCGGGTGGTATCAGTAGGTCATTCTTCTAGACTGGAGAAAGCTCACGCCATACATCCCCAGGCTATTTTAGGGATGAGTTCAATTTTGAGAAAAATGTATCAAATTAATAGCTTGCCTAAATATGACAGCCAGATGTTAAAGTATTTGTCAATTATTTAGTATTTAGGTGATTTGTAATGTTTCTATTATTACTGTACCTACTTCATCAGTTAGTTTCTATCGGTGTAAGGCAAAATACATAAAATATATATAAGCTTGTGTCTCATTATTATTTTTATTATTATTATTATTATTATTAACAAGCAAGAATCTGATATCCGTAAATTTTCCAGGATTATCTGGATGATTGGTTCTCTGGGTTGTTGTTTTCTTTCGAGGAAAATCATGGAAATAACCGAAAATGCTAACATGACTTTATGGCGACTTTATAGTGCTGCCCCACTGGGAGACCCGGCCAACAGCACCATGACCTGATATACCACTGATACATTATCCAGACACTAAGCTAACCGGTCCTTGACCTATCCTTATAATGGCGAGTGCCTGGCCTGGAAGCGACAAGTATCAATATTTTAGTCATTGGTTTGACTCGACCAGGGATCAAACTCGTAGATCTATACATTCATTGCTCAACTCATTCGGCCATCCCGTCCGGTCCATACTTGGATGGAAGACTGCCTAGGGAACCGATAGAGCCTACCAAATGAGCAGTCGATAAGAAACAAGTAATTTAACTATCTTATTACGTAACGTCCTTACGTGATGTGACAGATCAGCGTCCATGATGATGACGTAATTTCCGGTTGCATGCTTGACGCCATGAATGTAAGCGGTGCCTAGCCCGAGTTTTCCTGCCCGTGGTCTCAGCACCTACATCAAGACGTGCGCCAACTATCAGTCACCAATATAATTAAAGAGTTGTCATTAAAGCTGCATAGTCCGATGAAGCATCAAATTTTAAAAATCAAAACAATTATCTAGATTTGATTATACATATCTAACTTAGATACTGATGCACTTATTAAGTATGTGATCCCACATAGAAGGGAACACTGAGTCGTTTTAATAGAACCTGTTTCTGCAGAATCCTATGGTATCAGCATTTTGGCTTGCCTGCCAAAATTATTTTCACATGTTTGAATTTCAAATATCTCAAAAGGTAGCCATTTCAATTCAAAGTTATTTCAAACTAAAGTAAGGTAGATTATAATGATCAATTTAATATACTTATCTCAGAGAAATGTCGGAAATTCAAAACCATCGGACTATGCAACTTTAAGTCTAGTTAATCTTGTTCGATAAAGACTTTGTGATGGAAAACCGACGATTTTATTCTTTTGATACTGTCGTGGGGATGATGAAAATGGGAAATATTGCGCCTAGAGCGGGACTCGAACCCACATCTCTATGCATTCCGGGCCAGTGTTCTAACCATTACACCACCTAGGCTCCCTGATATCACCACACTACCCACGCCTACCTGTCTATGTGGTTCCTTGCCCGAGAGGCCCGCGCAGTCTACTACAATACCAATCACCACCTCAGTCTTAGACAAAAAAACATTAAAGTGTTTTAAGACAAGATCAGTTCTTTATTAAAATGTTCTTGTTAATAGACCCGCTAGTTAAGCTAGTGACATCTATCGACAGAATCTGGAACCACTCTATTCAGGTACATTCCCAGAGTGCATATGAGTTCACATGCTATCTCCGTAGAGAATACATAGAAAAATAATAAAATTCCTGATTATATTCGCATATTCATATCACAACAGGTATCAAGCTCTTATCCTTGTAATATATATTTAAGAAAAGACAACTATATTGTATTTTTTTTACTGGAATTTCACCACCGCTCTCTTCACATGTATTACACCACACCAGTTAAGCTAGTGACATCTATTGGGAGAATCTGGAACCACTCTATTCGGGTACTTTCCAGCTTAACTGGCAGGGGTCTATTGAAGTTTGTTTTAGGGGTTTGAGGTTTTGTGTGGGTTTTTTTTTTTTAAATGCCTTACGATACTGCCAAATTGCCAGCTCTCTCAATTTGTTTAATTCCCTCTTGATAATAAATCTAAAGTCTGACGACAAATATTATTCATTACATTCCAGTATGTTGGCTCTACCAAATTACAGTTGATTGCTTGTTGGAGTTTTACGTCCTGGCAACATCTGGCATATCAGGATGGGTACCGACTTGTGACAGTGCGCACTCATGGTGACTTTATAGTGCTGTCCCACTGGGAAAGCAGGGTGCTGGCACCAAGACCCACTCGGTCACATTATCCTGACACTGAGCTAACCAGTCCTTGCCCTATCCTATTAATGCCGAGTGCGAGGCTAGGAAGCGACAACTATCAAATTTGTAAGTCATTTTCTTGATTTGACTGGGAATCGAACTCCCGACCTTCTACCCTGCAAGCCTGTGTGTCCGGTGTACAAAATTACATGACACTGTGTAAGAACCATCATCATCACTAACACCAAATGCACAGGAACTGTGTGTAGATATTATTATTAAGTGCTTTATGGGTGTTGTCAACATGTGCTGCATGGTGATATGTCTAGATTGCAATACCTCGCAACCTGGTCAGTCTGATAGAACTGATATCGGACTAGCTACCCGTGCGATATCACTTTGTTGCAAGATCAATTAAATGTTGAAATATATTGACCATTAGCTTCTATTCATCAAAATTGCTAACTTTGAAAGCTGCTGAATGAAACACTTCATTGTCCAGAGATGGGTTTTGATTTCATCGAGTCGAGTATCGACTTTGCATCGGACAATACTGAGGTCTTCCGGTCTCAAGCGCCATATCGGTCAATAAATGTTTGATGATGATGATGATAATAATAATAATCATCATCAGGGATGAAAGTGGTCTCTGGCAAAAAAAGTGAACAACAATTTTTAAATACAGATGAACCTCGATCCAACGGACTAATAGGGCGGAGCAGTTGTCCGTTAAAGCCGTTTGTCCGTTGCAGCGACAACATTTTCCTGGGGGTACGAAACCATGGTGGAGAGATGAGCTTCTTTTGCTATGATCGTATAGTGGTACTCAGAGTAGCTATTACTCTGAGTCAGAGTCTTCAGACTCAAAGCCAAGGAAATCTGAAGCACTGGTGGTGGCTACTGAAGTATTGCTGGTGGAAGGCTGGGGTTCAGAAAATAACTAGTTCTCTTAAATTGCGCAAATGTTTAGATATTCACTCTAGTGGATTGTGTCTGCTGGATCCGGAATCCGTTGCATCGGTGTCCGTTGGATCGAGGTTCATCTGTTGTTATTTCCCAATGGCATTTTTCAAATAGTTATTTCCCAATGGCGAAGGAAACGAACTGTTCAGTTGACCACATGAAAAGGCAACTTGATAAATTCCTGGAAACGGTTCCAGACGAGCCTCAGATTCAAGGCTACACTGGACAAAGGAGAGCAGAAACCAACAGTTTTCTGGACATGGCCCGATTCACAGATTCCCTGCAGATGCAGGAAGGTGATGGCTGCGAGACCATCCCAGCAAGCGGCCATCCATGATGACCCAGGAACTTGTCACAGAACCAACACAAGAAGCACAAGAAGCAGAATCAATAGCCAAAAGCAAAAATACATACAATCCTATGCTTCCCATAAATCTTCTCTAGTTGTTTTGCGGCTTCTAGAGTGCCATCCGGACTGTTGTCATCGATGATGATTACTTCATAATCATAATCACTGAAATTTAAAAACATCAAGAGTTAACCAAAACTATAACAAAAATTACCAACAGTATAACACACTACCGGTACTAGTAGATCTACAAGAACCCTGCCCGCCAAACAAAAATCACAATTCCCACCTGCATATCAGTAATATTGTAGTTATACTAGAGTTACTTGTAAGTTGTGGTATTACTAAGATTCTTACGAATCTACAAATACAAAGGTAAGGAGCAGGGGAGAGGCAAACCCGCGCAGGTCCGGAAGTAGCCTCAGTTTTCGAAGTTGGAGGGAACAAAAAACCTACTAACTAACTTTTCAGGAAACCTACCCCGACCATTTCCCCCTTTTTTCTGAACATATTTAATTTTTATCTTCGAGTATTCATGGTTCATAACAAGGTGAGGGCGGGTATCTGAAGTCTCTTATGTTAAATTACTCGCTTGATTGTATCTCATATTGCGTTTCAACAATGTTTTGTTTTATTAGCAATCTTATGACATTCTAATGTTTCAATAACACTTTCGCTATAAGGGGTCTGTGCAACCGATAGACCACAGTTCAATAACACTTACACTATACGGGGTCTGTGCGGCCCGTAACCCAACTGTTACAGTAACTTTGTACCTTAACTAATCATCTTCTAACCAACTTATCTAGACCATTCTAGCACTTGGTTCACTACAGAATAGTTCTCTGTACTTCACTTGGATCCTCTAAGGACTTATGGTAGAACTGTGTTAAGTTCGCACTGTGCCTCCAGGATACGTTACGTATAATCGCATTCAAGCTTGCTCCAAACGCCCTCACCGAGGACGCAGAAGCTCCGCTGGTGCTGTGACCTTTGTACTTCGAGGTATCAATTGCTGACAATTCCAACACATTTAATGTCCATCTCGCCAATGTAGCTCTAGAGAGTGGGCCATGTGGCCCAATGTAAGAAATCAACAATTGTTTATAATCTTTCCTAATCTTGGCTGTCCTAAGTAGATAGCTTTTTAACGTTTTTACAACACATAGCTTTCGATCTTCCTTAAATTCTGAAACCTGATTGAATCCAGTGGTACAATGCAATCATCCTCAATCCGCATCCTGCCTATGGACAGGCTGAGAATGGTTTTTCCTCTTTGTGAAGACAAGCAAATGTAGTAACGTCAATTTGTAGGACAGCATTTTAAAATTTAACATTGGATTACTGTTAAGGTTCTGGATCCAACCTAGAACTGTGCCGGCATTCCAGAACATATCATATCTAGGCTGAGGTGGCCTCTGTTCATGACAGCTTTTGCAAAGCCATTTGACCAAATAATGTTCACCTAATGTGCCACCGTTCACACGCGGGAAAATAAGTGCACATCTCGCTGTATTTATCACCCCATAACCTACTTCTATCTCAAAATAAAGTCTCAAGTATTTTAGGACATCCACTAGTGGGGGTTCCAAGACGCTCCCCCCACGTTGCAAGGCCAAGACACCGCCTCTATTAATATGGGTCTTGTAGCTCCTCCTTGTGGAAGGTCTTCACGTATGAGTGAAATACTGTAAAGTTTTCTTATCTATGTTGTACCCCTCTAGCGTTCGAGCTAGAAGAGGTACGCCGTCAAAGGTGACTCTGTTAGCCCCCTCTCCTGGAGGCTCTCCTCCTAGGTTGTTCGTTCCAACGAGGTTCCCAGCGTGTTTTGGGAACTGTATTTTGTCTCTTGCTTCTCGCTGAAGGAGTGGGTGCCACGGTTGCGCCGGCCAATGCGGAGCCACCACTATCACTCTTGCTGCATCTCTCTGGATCTTGTGTACTACTCTGGGAAGCAGAGAGAAGGGTGGGAAGCAATAAATGTACATGTCTGACCACCTGAACGAGAACGCATCTGTTCTCAAATTGTCTGGTTCTGGTTCCTAGCTGACATATTTTGTTATTTGCGCATTTAACCATGATGCAAACCTATCTACTTGTGGGGTTCCCCAGGTCTTACAAATTTCTTCAAATATAGTTCTATTTAGTGACCACTTCAAATGATCCTTAAATTTTCTTGATCTTCGATCTGCCAAAACATTTTCCACTCCTGGTATGTGTGATGGTTAACCAGTTGTTCTGCCTTTGGTCCCACTCCCAAATTTCTAACGCCTCTAGGAGGCAGTCTTCTGATTTGGTACCTCCCATGTTCTTCACATAAGCTAAAGCTGTTGTACTGTTAGTTCTGACTCTAATGTGGGTGTTTTTTCTCCTGCATAAGCTTTTGAGTCCGAAAGCAATGGCCCGCAATTCTGAGGCCTTTATGTGAGTTAATTCTTCTGGGTGCTAACTTCCCCCAGTCTGCTCTGAGCCCGTATGTGCTCCCCATCCCTGATGTGAACAATTCAACATCTGGGTCTTCTCTTCTAATTTTTCTTGGATTATTTAGGTTATCTTTCCACCAAGTTTTTGTATCCTAACTCAGATATCCACATAGTATCTTCAAAATTTCCCTTGGATCATTTAAGAGCTTTTATTTTGTCTCTCTCTAGACTTTTAAAGTGGATGCCTGCGTATTCCACTGCCGGTGCATAAGCCACCATCAGTCCTATTAGCCCGACCACCTGTCTAATTATCAGTTTACCTTCTTCCTCAAGGATATCTTTGATTACCTCTAGAATTTTTTGTTTCTTTTCTAATGTGAGTGAAACATGCATTTCCACTGAGTCGATTTCAAACCCCAGAAATGTTAAATACTGTGTCTGTGTGAGTACCAATTTCTCTAAATTTACCTTAAATCCCAACTCAGTAAAGGTGTCTACCAGCGTTGAAATGGCTTCTTTGCATTCTATCTTGTTTTTACCTATTACAAAACTGTCATTCAAATATGGGAATCCCACATATCCCTTATCTCCCAATTTTACATAAATGAGTTTCAGTAATTTGGTGACAATTCTAGGCCCTGGTGATAGCCTGTTAGGTAGAACTTAAAACTTGAGTAGACTATTCCCCACACGGAATCTCAGATATTTACGCTGTGATTTGTTTATGGCCACTGAATAATAAGCATCCGTTAAATCTGCACTCGCCATCCACATGCCTGGTTCAATTAAATCCAGAGCTGTTTTCAGGTTAAACATTTTAAAGTGTTCGTACTTTACTATCTTGTTTAATACTGTTAGATCTAAAATCATTCTGAATTTTCCATTAGGCTTAGGCCGTAAGAAAATATTCGACACCCATTGCTTATAATGTTCCTGTACTGACTCTAGTACGCCTTTCTCTATTAAGTTTGTAACCTCTGTAGTAACAAACTATCTCTCTTCTTTATCCAATTTGAAAGGAAATGGTTCTCTCTCCTGTACTGGAACCAACAAAAAGGGTTTCGTCACGCCTCTAACACAATTTAAGATCCACGGGTCTGATGTGAGAGACTGCCAGTTGCCTAAGTGGTTAACTATATTACCAGCCACAAATTTACAGTTAGAAACATTCAATTTCTTACCAGGCTTCAATACTGCCGAGTCACCCACCTGGATAGGGTGGCTCACTTCTGAAAACCCCTGTGTGGGGTTGCTTGACCACGCCCACGGTCAGTGTTTGGCGTGTTGCTGTATTGTGCATAATCCTTCGTGGAGCGACTGAATCGCTTCTCAGGGGGTTGATGTTTCAACCCCCAGCTGGGGAAGCCCCTGCCAATATCCCCTCTGAATCGACTACTGGCTGGAAATTTGTTGTAGGGGGCTCCACTGCATGTACGATTGTCGAAATGTTGATGCCTCTTCCCTCGGTAACCAGTGTTGGCGTACATACAATTATCTGATGCCCGTACCGATTTCATCAGTTGTTTGTTTCTTTCACCGAGGTTGTCACCTAGTAGGTAGCCAGTTGCTCAGGCAGATCTCCATAGACATCGTGCTTTGGTTTGATCAGCTCCTTACCGAGACGTGAGTTTACCACTTTTTGTACACTATGTTTCCTATCAATTCTAATTTGGCTGTGGGTGCGAACTAGCATTTTTATAGCATTTAACATGTGCAGAGCATGTGCATTTAGTTTGGGGTCAGCCGAACCTCTCTGTAGAATTATATCCATGAGTGGGGCAATATCTGTGAGCACTCCCACTATCCCCTTGGATGCTGTCAGAAGCGAGCTCTCGCCCTCCCTTCTGCCCTCAGCACAACGGATCTCTTCATTGAGAGCTTGAATTCGTGCATCAGGCACATCAGCTAACCCTCCATATTGACGGGAAAGCTCTGTGATCGTTTTTAGTGCCTTGGGTCCTCCTTCATTGGGCCCTTCGTAATAGTGGTGAATTACACCTGCCATACTCTCACTGATAGTGACTCACGGTGCAACTGGCTTCTTCAAGTTTGTATACACCTCTTTGATTTCTGTTAACAAAGCACCCTCGTGCAGGCCCGTAGCCAATTTGAACTCACGTTTCACTTTTGTCGTCATTGCTGTTGTTGCTGTTGTTTGTGTAGCCTCTCCTGGCTTTGGTTTGACCATCTCTTCAGTCAAGGGCTTGGGAGGTGGTGGTGTTTTGAAACTACTGAAAGGGGACTTCGACACTGTCACTGTTGCAACAGTCGCTGTTGGTGCCGCTGCCATTTTTTCTTGTCCCACATCAGAATTCGACGTCGTACGAGTATTGACAATGGCCTTCAGCCACGCCAGTTGTTCACCCATATCATTGCTCTCGGCCTCACTGCCATCGTCATCATCATACGTATAATCCTCATCAGGGTAATCCTCTGCCTCATCGTATTCCCAATACTCATTATTGCACGTGCCACCACGCGCCGCCATAGTGACATCTTCATGGCTGTACTGCCATGAGGCACGCGCCTCTTCTTGTATGCTTAAAACCTCTGCCTTTGCTCACTCAGCCTCCTTCCTCATAGAGATCATCTCGGCATACATGCGTTTCATTTCAGAGAATTCATTGGTCTGAGCCTCTTCCCTGTGTGTGTGTGTGTGTGTGTATTAGCTGTGAAGCCCGGTGGGCTGGATTCAGCCGTCTTGGCCCACACCTTAGGCTTGGCATCAGTCGCCGCCTTTTTACGCTTGGGCTTAACATGCGTGTCAAGAGAATCAGGGTCCTTTCAGTTAACCCGAGCGTGATAGCCAGCTCTAACGTGGGCTCCTCCAAAGGCATCGTAGACATCATACGAGCCATCAACACTCCAAACACTCCAACATCGACCACTCCACTTGCTCACCATGGTGTTAACGGGATTCTTGCAAAATGGCCGAGAGTGTGTCCAGAGCAGCACCTCTCAGTCTTAACTTGAATGATCTGCAACGACACAGCGTTAGATTAGTTTTAGAACGGTTACCCCGTTAGCACACGAGGGGCATTATTTTCATACAACTTATACCAATTAAAAACCCAAACTTACCTAAATTAATTGGTGTGTCTCCTCCACTGGCTGCTGCTCTTCTGCTGCCGAGTTGCGTACTGAGGCTACTTCGGACCTGCACAAGCTTGGCCTCTCCCCGGTTACTTAACTTCCGGTATTTGGAAGATGAAGTAAAAACTTACTATAACAGTCAATCCATAATTATGACCACAATAGAACAAATATTTCTTTTCTATAAGTGTCTATTTTATCTAACTAACAAGGAGTCAACGGTTCAGTTAACCCCCCCCCCCCCCCCCAGGGCTGTCTCTCTGACAGTGCTGCTAAACAACCCTACAGAAAAAGTGTCAGAAGGCTTGGTTATTGATATATGTTATTTCCCAATCTAAACAACTAAATATATTGTTCAGATATCTATCTATCATAGCCTACTACTTTTGAAGGGTTGACATTGATTAAAATCATGTAGGTTAATACAATTAAAAACTCGAATCGAGAGCATCCAGCAGCCATCTTGTTGCTTCTTATTTTTTCATTCTCTCCCGGTCACTCAACTCTATCAGTCTATGCCAATATTGAATATAGATAAAACACTGCACCTTGTCATTGGTGACTGGATAGGCACATGCATAACAAAATTAGAATACTTTTTTTTCTTATCTGACTGGTCTAGAATTAAAGAGCTTAATATACAGATAAAAACACTTCTTAGTTTGAAAAAAATAATTCACTATGGACAAAGTTATTGCGATTTGAAGTTGTAATTAATTATGGGTTTTTGTACTGTAATTATAGTAAGGCAAGTGAAGTAAATAAAGGACCACTTATGCCAACTTTTTCAGGTAAACTAGATGAAGCTATTTTATTTGTTATTCAAAACTTATGAAAATTAGCAGATTTATGCTTTCAAGTGTGCTGATTTCAGATCTGGTCTCAGTTTTAGAATTTAAGGATTCCCCCTTGGATAAAATAATGATTTATATGGCAGATCGCACTAAAATCTACAAAACATTTGGCCAAATCAGATTGATTTTTTTGTTATGAATTGCTCTTTTTGACATTGTCTTATTAAAAATATGCTTGACTAATTGATTTAGCAATTGACAATTTAAATTCCTTTATATATGTAGAATGGAAATTGGTTAGCAGAACTCCCCTCACATCCTTTCACTTTTTATTATATTTGGTCAACGTTCCACTTTTAATTCAAAATTAATACATTTTATACATTTAATCTTGAAAAGTTATTATCTCAAGAACAATAATATATATAGCCTAACTGTTTTTGGATTTGGGCTTGTAATTTCAATGCATACAGGAAGGAATACAAATATTGAACCCAATGCATATTTTAGAATTTAACTGCAGGTACCTCCTGCTGTCCAAACCACAACACTTTCGGCCGTTCAAAACACACCAGCGATAGGTCCAGGCTGGTTTGAACCTAGATAAAAGAGTCACCCGGTACTTGTAGTACACGGGTGAAGACCAGCCTTATATAAAAACGGTCGAAAAATCGGGCTAATGAAATGAGTCTTTATGATAGCCTAATTTCACAATCTAAGAAGCAACATTTATTCTTTGTATATGTCTTCATATTTACCTGCTACTTTTGAGTTGGAAAATATAATAAAACATATACTTTAATGCAATTTAAAAGTGAAATTGACGGCGTTCTCTGGCTGCCATCTTGTCTTTTTGCATTCTCTCCCATTTCACCAACTCTGTGCTGATATAAGTAACCATTTGACACTGGTGCCAGGCATTCTACTTCTTGTTCCATACTAAAGCTATTTTCACCCGTATTTAGACTACGTTGTCATTCACCCCTGTACTGGAAGTACGGGGTGAATCTTTTATCTAGTTTGAACCATGATTACATGATTTAGAAATGTGTAAATTACACAGCTATACTAGTTTTACCTACTGCTATTGCCATTTACTTAGCTTTTCTGATGATGCAGATCCTCAGAAAAAGTGCTCAGAATCAATTGTCAGGAGCGAAAGTTACATAATAATGTATGAAATTATGTCCCAAATCTTTTGAATGTATTGCCACTATATTGTGAGGCCTTCTGGGCATGCACAAAGCTGCCTGCTTTGCAACCATGGTAACTTTGATTTGGTCACAAAAATGGCAGTCAGACAAGTTGGCTATTTCAATATGCCACCAAGTGGAAATGCGGGTACCTAGACTGGAACAAGGACATCTACATCTTGTTTATCATTTTTTATCTAGGACTAGGTTGGGGTGAGTCTTTTATAAATCTATCACTGATTGTGACATTTGTGGACATATGTTGACATTATTCTTTAAACCCCTTTCCAAGAGAAATGGGAATAGATGTTTTAAGGATCACATGTGCTAGCTACAAAAAAGTAAATTCAGCGACAGGTGTCGCGGTTTCAGTTCTCAACCAGTTGCAGTTCTCAACATCGCTTCTGCGCATGCGTCAAAGCATCTGTGCATGCGTCAAAGCATCATGTGCGCATGTGTCAACATCATTCCGATTCAAACCATCGCCGATCGCCACAAATTGCTGCCTCATACTGTCACTATAGTGTCAGTGTCACTAACCTTATAAATTTAATATAATCTTTTCGGTAAACATGTTTTCTATATGTGTACCAAGCGATTTGTTTCTAGGTGGTGTGGTTTTAGAGATATTTCACTTTTTCTGTATGAAGATTGCTCACGACCATTGACAATGCCTTGAGTTTGCCGGTACGCGCAGTGCAAAACATTATTCAAAATTAATAGAAATCCAGAACCCTAACCATATCAATTTAATATAATCTTGTTGGTAAACATGCTTTCTATATGTTTACCAAGCGATTTGTTTCTAGGTGGTTTGGTTTTAGAGATATTTCACCTTTTCTGTATGAAGATTGCTCATGACCATTGACAATGCGCAGAAGATGCTGCTAGATTTTGACGCATGCGCAGAAGCGATGTTGAGAACTGCAACTGGTTGAGAACTGAAACCGCAACACCGGCATTGAAATTGGGTAATGTGGCAGCACTGGTACAGGTACTAGACTAGTGCTAGTAGTGGTAGTGTAATCAATATCAGACTCTTGACTATCCAAATCAAATTTAAGAACTACAAAATTGAACTATGTTTGGCACCAGAATTATGTCAAGATCGATCAATTAGCAATAGCTCGTAGTGTGCTATTTTGCATAGCTTTATATTTCTAAAACCCTGTATTTCAATGAAAGTATAGCTGTTTTTACACAGGCAATTGTAAGCCGATTTAGACAAAGCGAATTATATGAAGCGAACTAGTGTCGTGTCCACACACGGAGCGGTTTAAGGTGGAAATCGATATCTGCGCATGAGCAAGTCCAGACTAACCAGCGCCAGTTTCGGTTAGTCAACGTTGCCACGAGAGAGTGTGGGTTCGACCTAGATATGTATGGACTGAATCGTATTGGTTTGGAACAGTCAAAACTTCTGCTGGGCAGTGAAAACCTTAAAATAAGTCATGATGAAAATATCTGTGCACCTCTAGCAGGTCAATAGAGCAAATTTACCGGAAAGTCAACAAACTCAGGTCTCGACTGTGACGTCCTTAATCCGGCTCATCTAAGCCGCTACCATTCACACTGGTAACTTGGGCCGACTTAAGCTAGTCTTCTGGACTACCTCGCGACGTGGTTTACTTGAAGCGAACTAGATGAGGCGAATCAGCCCTAATCCGCCTCAGTGCCGCATCTACACGGCGAATGTGAGCCGAACTAGACAAGGCGATTTATATGACGCGGCTTAACTCGCCCGTGTAAACACAGCTTATGATTATTTTGTCATTTGACTGAGACTGAGTGTGACAACCCGGCCCGATATCGATGGTTCTTGTATTATCGCCCAGGAGGACGTGGACAAGTTACTAGTTAGTGCTCAGTTGTCGTAGAAAAGACAAAACTCTTGCAGCACAACACTTACTTCTCTGACATGTACTTGACAATCAGCCATACTATTAGCGGCAAATTCTCCCGTTCGTTATATGTAGGCAGCAGAATCGAGTATTTATTACTTCGTCCCATTCTGACACTACCGGGTAAACACTTCGAGTGTTACGCTTATGCCCCCTTGTGTAACACACAGGAACTACCCAAAAGATCGTGACGTTAGTACGGCTTTTGGGCGCCAGGTGACGTATGAGCCCGTCCTCACCAAACCACCACAGTGGCGGGGGAGAAGGCCATTTATTGATTGTTGGAGCTTTATGTCCTGGCAACATATAAGGTCATATTACGACGGGTACCAACTTGTGACAGGGCACACTCATAGTGACTTTATAGTGCTGCCCTGTAAAACAAGACGTCTTGACACGTTGAGATGTGTACAGCGAGTGACTTTTTATTGGTTGCCGGTGTGGCGGTTTCAGCTTGTTCCCGTGCTCAGCCATGTCCCGTTGCTTCTGTGCATGCGCGGATTTCGCATCAACTCGGGTCACCCGAGCCACTTATTGGCGCATGTGCACATCCTACAAACTCGGGTCGAATAATCGAATACGCTTCTCCGCGCTCGGGTGGACAATTTTTTCTTTTTATTTTAATAACCAATAAAACTAGAGCAAAATAGGATTTAAAGTATTTTATGATGGCCTAGTTTACCTATATTTCCATTTAATTAATCTAAGTTATTCTTTTTTTGCACACGGCACATGTATTTGTCGACTCCACTCGCCGTGTTCTATTTGAAATTCTGACCACTCGGATGACCCGAGTCGCCCGGGTAGTGTTAATCGATTACGGCCATGCTTATTAGATTCTGACGTATGCACAGAAGCGAGGTACACGTCTGAGCACGGGAACACGCTGAAACCGCCACACCGGTGTCGCAGTTTCAGCGCCCGGTCAGTTTCCACCGCCCGTATAGACTCAAACTCAAGGCATTGTCAATGGTCGTGAGCAATCTTCATACCGAAAATACAGCAAAAGTGAAATATCTCTAAAACTACACCACCTATTAACAAATCGTTTGGTACACATATAGAAAACATCTTTTCCAAAAAGACTGTATTAAATTTATAAGGTTAGGGTTCTTGATTTGTATTAATTTTGAATAAAACTAAGGTTTTGCACTGGGCATACCGTCAAACTCAAGGCATTGTCAATGGTCGCTAGCAATCTTCATACAGAAAATACAGGAAAAGTGATATATCTCTAAAACCACACAACCTAGAAACAAATCGCTTTGTACACATGTAGAAAACATCTTTACCAAAAACATTATATTAAATTTATAAGGTTAGTGACGATGATGTTAGATTTTGACGCATGCGCATGAAACTGACCGGGCGCTGAAACTGACCGGGCGCTGAAACTGCGACACCGGCCGAACCAGTTAGGTGGAGATCAAGTGGGAAGCGGACAAGGCCGTCATATTGAGTCACAAAATAATAACAAGCTGGAGACCGTGGAAATGATTATGACTGCCGTCGGTGTGGTCGTAGGCATTGATCTAGGAACTGCCCGGCATGGAAGTTTAGGTGTAGGAAGTGTTCGATAAAAGGTCACTATACAAAGATGTGTGCGGTGAAGGTGAGAGTGATTGAAGCATTTGATGACGAGTATGCTGACAGCTCGGGCTATGAAGCAGAACTATTTGTGGGTATGGTTGGAACGGTGAAAGTTGCACCGGACTATGCATCTGTATTTGGCATTCACCATATACAGTTGGCGAAGGACTCACGGTGGGTACATGCAGTTGATATAAATGGAGAGTTAGTCCCTGTGAAGCTGGATACAGGAGCAGGAGCAAATTTATTAAATAAGGAGGACTATGGTAAGCTACGGGATAGACCTAAAGTGCATAAGGCCGGAGTCAGGCTCAGTGATTATAATGGACATGACATTCCCGTGGTCGGCAGGAAAAAAGTCGGAAGTCATCCACTGAGGTTTATCATTGTCAACAATGGCCCAAGCATCCTAGGAGTGGAGATGGGGTACGTCCCTCAAGTGACCGAATCGCAGCAATACTAGAGATGGAGAGGCCTAAGAATAAGGCGGGCATACAGAGGGCTCTAGGTTCAATTAACTTTGTGGGGAAGTTTGTTCCCAATCTTGCAAGTCGATGCAAGAACCTCAGGGAGTTACTGGGGAAGAGTGTAGTGTGGCAGTGGCAGGCAGCACATGAAAAGGAGTGGCAGGAGATCAAGTACATTCTGTCCACCATGCCTGTACTAGCATTCTTCGATCCAGCATTAGAGACCAAAGTATCGACAGATGCATCAAAGGATGGGCTGGGGGCTATGCTCCTCCAGCTGCATGATAAGGAATGGAAGCCTGTGGCATATGGGGCCAGAGGGTTGACTGAGTATGAGAAAAGATATGCTCAGATTGAGAAGGAGTGCCTGGGCATCGCATACAGGTGTGAGAAGTTCCACCATTACATCTTTGGGCTAAAGAGTGTGATTCTAGAGACAGATCACAAACCCCTCATTGCACTTAGCCAGAAGGCACTCATTGACATGACACCGCGACTCCAAAGGCTGATGCTGAAGCTGCAGAGATACAGCTACATCATGGAGTGGACACCTGACAGGTTACTGTACCTGGCGGACACGCTGTCGAGAGCAGTTGGCAGTGTAGAGGTAAAAAGTGAGATTTGTGAAGAAATAGAGGCACATGTCCTAGCAGTGTATGAGGGCCTTCCTGCTACGAATCAACAGCTGCAGAAGATTTCAGAGGAGACAGCAAAAGATGAGGTGCTCCTCGCTGTTCTAAGATGCATCACAGAGGGGTGGAGAGCAGGTGAGTGCATGGCATATGCACACTGTAAAGACAAACTATATGTGGTAAAGGGGGTCATTCTGAAAGGTAACCGAATGGTCATACCCAGGAGCATGAGGAAGGAGATGCTGGAAAGACTCCATGTTGGGAATCTGGGAATAGAAAAGCAGAAGCGTATGGCTCGAGATTGCTTGTATTGGCCCAACATAAACAAGGACATTGAAGGGGCTGTGCAAGAGGGTGGAGTGTGTCAGCGGTACCGCTCTGCGCAACCCAAGGAGACCTACCAGCATCTGGAGGAGCATGGCGCTCATGGGCCATGGGACAAGGTGGGGCTGGACCTGTTTCACTGGGGCGGAAAGGACTATGTGATCTGTGTGGATTACTGGTCCAACTATCCAGAGATCGCACTCTTGACACACACAAGCTCAGACCAAGTTATAATACATGTCAAGACCATGTTTGCGAGGCATGGGATAACACGAGTAGTCATGAGTGACAATGGGCCTCAGTTTGCAACGAGTGCATTTAGATGATTCGCCAAGGAGTACGAGTTTGAGCATCTGACAAGCAGTCCAGGATACCCCCAATCAAATGGGCATGCTGAGCGTGCTGTGGGAATCATTAACCTGGGAGGATGGAGGAGATATCTACCTCACCCTTCTTCAGTACAGGAAGGCTCCCAGAGAGATGGGTAAGTCCCCGGCTGAATTGCTGATGGGCAGGAAGCTTAGGAGCCAGCTACCTGGTATGACGATGGGGAAGTCTGAGGACAAGAGAGAGTGTGGAGATAGTAAACGAGAGAAGATGAGGAGCAAATAAAAGGAATGATATGATCAAACAGCGAAAGACTTGCCACCACTGGGCAGAGATGAGGTGGTGCGAGTGAGAGAGAAGCATTAGGACAGAAGGGCAGTAGTGCTAGAGGAGGTGAGACCAAGGTCATATCGAGTCAGAACGGAGGATGGCGGGGAGTACATCCGAAACCGGAGGCATCTTCTTCAAGTCAAAGAACCCTACCTACCTGAGTATGAGCATCATGAGGAGGACACAGGAACAGGAGGAATTGGAGAAGAGCCAGAAGAACCGCCCGCTGCAAATGCAGCAAAGGTGGCTGCCCCTCCAGGAGACCCAGGGAACACAGTGAGGGGTGAAACCCTTCCTCTGCGCCAATCGACCAGAGTATCCCGACCAGTGATCAGGATTGATCTATAATAAGACACTAGACTACCATGTTGAACAACTTAACATTGACCACACATAACGTATATTTATGTGTGCGTTGTAACATAGCAGTGAATATATGGAAACTGCTTCCTAACAGGTCGTTTGCCTTTTATAGTGGTTACAGCACATGTTTGGACCGTCCTACTTGTCCCATCTCTTCGTTAGGACTGGCCTACCCAGCAACTATATAAGGAGCGTAGTCACACACTCTCGGCACTCTACTCCCAGATAACGATGGTGTCAACATCTCCAAGTTAGTTAGGCCTGAAACCTGATCTGGCTAGTTACAGCTTATGGGATGGATTCAACTTGCTGAGCTTCTACAATATGGATCAATGGACCTGAGGAGGATTGGTGACTGTGGTGTCTGCCTTTTCCCACATCACTGCTGCTTAGCCTGACATGCACATCCATCATCAACTGAGACTCTATACCTGTATGGTTGTCGACGGCTCACAGACAATGGATCATCTATATCTATCAACTCCTCAAGGCAACTGAGACATAGAAGAAGCACCAAGGGGACTGAGGGTATCTTATCATCCATATGGACTACACAGACAGTTGTGAGTGTAATATCATACCATTGAGAATTTATATGTAACTGTACACTTTGCAATTTAGAATATATGTGATAAGTACATATTTGTGTATCGTTATTTGTCTTCTTTACTAAGAATAGAAGATGTTCCAAATTCTCTTTTCTCCTCACTATATTAGCTAGTCTATTAGATTAGGCATCAGTTATTATACGTGACAGAGAAATTGCGGGCTTGACCGGGATACTGTCAAAGTTGTTCTCTTGGTTGTTGCAAAGAATCTTAACAAAATGTCTCAGTATAAAGCCTTTCTAGAGTTACCCTCTCTACAGAATATAGAAAAGTTCAGAAGGGTTGAATTGTTAGAAATTGCTCGGGAGTTAGACTTAGATGTGAGAAGGTCTAGCAGAAAAGCTGAACTAAACAGAGCTATTGTTGAAATATTGGTTGATGATGAGTTATTGCCAGAGGATGTGTTGGATGAATTGGGTCGCGGATCAATCGTAAGCGAACGCAGGCCTAGTGTGACTGGGATATAAGTCTTTCATCTCAAGAAGGCATAATGCTCGCTCTCGCTTGGATAATTTGAATGTCTTTAGCAGTTGGTTCTTAAGATGGGTGAGTGGCTGGGCTGATAGTGGACTGGTGAATATAGATCTAGGTCTACGTGCCATGTCCCGATCAAGGACCGAAACTACATAATGGAATTTTATTTCTTCTGCAGTTAAGTTGCGCAATACAAACTGCGATTCCACATGCCAGAACCAAATATCAGGGTCCTCAGGCCAAAATGGTGGCAATCTTAGGCTTACAGCATGTAAAAATATCCGTTTTTTCGGTTCAGATTGATATATTGGCATAGAGCATTACTATTCTCGGGCAACGGAGTGGGGACCAGGATTATGTAACAGAGAAGCAATGGGTGCCCCACCCGCTGTGACATAAGAGCCTATGTGGAAAATGTGATAACACATAGTGACCGAGATTGTGATGTGATGTTCATATTTAAGAGACAATTAATGATTAGTGAAATGTTCCCTCCATGCACCAGAAACAGTGCAAGTGGAGGGGAAGGACATTTAATGTATGTTTATTGTAACTGTCCGCAACTACCTGTAACCATGGGGATGGTGGGCAAGCACACCCAGCCATCCTGCATACATTATGGACACCACCTGCAGCTGGGGGTTGAGTGACAGCTGCCCCCTATTAGGGCATCACCCCCCAGGCTGTAGAGGGTGTCGTATTGGCTGGTTGTGGGAGCCCAGTCACCTGCATTCCTTATACCTGACACACAGACCCGACTCTGGGCACTCTTGTCCAGGACTCCAGACACTCTGTCTGAGACTCCACTTTCTATACACAAACTAGAGCATCTATTCCAAAGGCACTGAGCTGTGTGCAACAACCATGGGAGTCAGATTCAATGGGTTGTAGGCACTAATTCTTATACACACTAGCAAGAGACATGAGGATCTGTGAGGGCAGTTGGTAAGGAGTGAGGCTGATAGGGCGCTAGTAAGTGAACAGGAGTTGATGCCAATAAAGCACAACTTCTTCACTGTCAATCTTGCGCGACTTGTCTTCCCCTTTCTTCCTGATGAGTTTGTTGAGAGAGACACCAGATGGGAACTGACAGCCAGTGGTCAGAACACACCTCGGGAGAGTAGTGGTATCCGGGGCTCTGACGGCCGAGCTCCGCAGATATTACAAGCAGTTACAACAGCTTCCTCCCCCATTTTGAAAAGTAGGCCTACCGGAAGTCCAATGCCTATACACTACAGGGCACTCTCCTGGAGAGTATCATGTCATACTACTTAAAAAAACAACAACAAAAAACGTGATAATACACCGCAATAATACAACTAACTTTAGAGGTGTTCAATGCAAATGCACATAGAAACTACCATGTACACACATACCTCCACTGTTGGTGAAGGTAAACTAGGGGTCACCAGTATGGTAGATGTGCACTCACCTCTAGTTGTGTCCGCTCCGTCAGTCATGTGAGACCCCCGTCAGTGCTGGTTACTCCATGTAATACCCCTGTCACACTACGACGTAATGAGCCAACGTAAGCCTGACATGCTCACGTTTCGTCATTACGTTTACGTATGTTGGGTTACATTATGATGACGTCAGAATGACGTTAGACTGACGTCGAGCTACGTCACGTTACGTCGTGTTACGTCGGCGCGCATCAAGGTTTTGAACCTGTTCAAAACTTTTGACGTAACTCGAACGTACGGGTTTACGTTTGCTGTATGTTCTGTACACGTTTGGCGAACGTCAATGACGTTAGACAGACGTTAGTCAAACGCTGCTCACTACGTTCCACTAGGTTGACCCACATTAAAGCCGGTGGAAACATCCAGGTGGCGTAATGGGAACGTCAGCAAAACGTACGCCGAATGTACGTCCAATGTACGTTCAGCATTTCGCCACCGTGTCATGACGTATGTAACGTCACGTAACGTAGTTCTGGAGATGTAATAACGTACAAAAAGTTCCGTGAGCGTAATTACGTTGTCCTCTCTCATGGAATGACGCTATCACTATGCTTTACCAACGTTACGCTCTTGTCAACTACGCTGCATCCATGTTCAACTTGTGCCCAAATTTGCATACTACGCCGAGAAGTTCGACGTTTTTCACCTTCTCCCTACGCTGACGTCATTACGTCGTAGTGTGACAGGGCCTTCCTTAATGGCAGGCGTCGCCAGTCTTATACCCGCGATAAACCCCAGGCACTCACATTTGATTTAATCAATTAAATGCCCACGTCAACACAATGGATGCGCTTTTGTTTGGAAAAGTGATCAAAAGTCAAATAAAATGTTTGTTTTATACAAAATCAACAAAACTTAAGTTGGTAGATAGTTGTAAATGTCCTTCAACATCGAACACTGCCCGATATCGCCCTCCTTCGACAATAGCTGAGCTACTGAAGGTCGACCTATAGTCGGGTTAGGCCTAATTTAAGATATTTGTTTTTAAAATACCCGACTTATACTCGAAGTCTATTTATATTTGTGCGTATACGGTTGTTTTGCATTAATTATGCAGTACAAACATATATTAGCCCATTTTCTATGGGATAAGTTCAAATATCCTAGAAGATATATTTCTGCTGCATAGTTTGATACTCAAGAGTGCAAACAGAAATGGTCATCATTTTCAAAAGGACGGCGACAAAACTTTCCATGGCCAAGTAGGACTAATATAATAATAAAACAAATTTAAGAGAAAAAAGTCTTATCACAAAACTGCTTATGGTCCTGGAAAATACTTTGATCAATTTCCAAAACACACGAACCATATCAATTTAAGTATTTATAGCAACTCCAGACGGTGCAAGAATTTCTATTTGCATTGTGTAGCTGAGAAAGACCAACGCAAATTTCACAAGATAATAAAACAAAACATTTTATTTATTTAGTTTAAAACTAGCTTTAATCAAGTGAATATACATATCTGAATAAGACGTTGTACAAAAACCAAATTATTCTTGTCTAGATATAGTTAGCTCTTAACTATAAGCCAATACAGATAACTAGTGACCTTAAACATTAACCTTTAAGGGCCCGTTTACACTTTTGACGGTGCAACCCAACGCTCTCATTTAGACTTTACGTCGACATTTGATGGCACAATCGTTGACCAGAGTTCAACTATGTTGAACTTTCAAGGTCAGCGCTTCCATACATTGGCAGTTCAGACTGACACTCAGAATATCCCAACTTTCACTATTATCTCTGCTTTTGATTCCTTTCAAAGGAAATTGTTCTTAGGTTAAATTAAATACTTCAGATCTTCATCTTCAATCATGCATTAAAGTCGCCAGCTATCCGCCGCGTGGAAAACAAACGAACTCGGGAATGCGCCGGCGGCGATTTGTATATTCGGGTGTAATCGATTATTCAACTCGGGTCACTCGAGCCACTGTTTTGTTTACACTCGGCGATTCGACGCTGATCGAGCTGCTACGTTAATATCGCTTGGAATTTAAGGTTAATTTAATTAAATTTCATTATTTTAGTATGTAATTCTGTTAAATATGATCGCATTCAATAGATTTCGGCGTAATCGGTCCCTAACACTGCCGGGCACAAGCTGAGAACCAGCGAATCTTGTTACTGTGTGAGCCTGTTGCCGGCACAATTTCAGCCAATCACAGCGGCGATTTGTATATTCGGGTGTAATCGATTATTCAACTCGGGTCACTCGAGCCACTGTTTTGTTTACACTCGGCGATTCGACGCTGATCGAGCTGCTACGTTAATATCGCTTGGAATTTAAGGTTAATTTAATTAAATTTCATTATTTTAGTATGTAATTCTGTTAAATATGATCGCATTCAATAGATTTCGGCGTAATCGGTCCCTAACACTGCCGGGCACAAGCTGAGAACCAGCAAATCTTGTTACTGTGTGAGCCTGTTGCCGGCACAATTTCAGCCAATCACAGCGCAGCTTTTGCATTGCAAATGGCCGCCGCCTATGGGGGCGGCCATTTTGAAGACAACAAACTGCCATTGCAGTTCAGACTAGCAGTGCCCTGGGGCCGTATGCAGGAGTCAGTGTTAGGGGGGTAAAACGGTGTTTGGCGGGAATTCCGGGTTAGCGGTGAAAAAATGGTATGCACGAGTCAGTGTTAGGCCTAACACCAAAGGCTTAACCGGTGTTACCTTACCCCTAAAAAATATTAGGTTTAGCGAGTTTATTAGGCCCAAATCTATTCAATGCTGTCATATTTAACAGAATTAGATACGCAATAAGTGAAATTTATTCAAAATAACCCTAAATTCGAACCCTCCTTAAGGCTACCGCCGCATTGACGGCGATATTAATACTTATATTTTCGAATCGACGAACGTAAAGTAAACAAATCGCCACCGCCGCCGCATCGACCTCCCTATCCATACTGGCGGCGGCGGCGATTTGTTTACTTTACGTTCGTCGATTCGAAAATATAACTAGTAATATCACCGCCAATGCGGCGGTAGCCTTAAGGAGGGTTCGAATTTAGGGTTAATTTGATTAAATTTCACTTATTGCGTATGTAATTCTGTTAAATATGGTCGCATTTAATACATTTATGCCTACAAACGCAGAGGGATTTCCCAAATCTATTAATAAATTCACGTTTAGCTATAATGTATGTGTTACGCGCTCCTGCATACGACTTGACAGAGTTCTCGAATTCGGTGATAGCTAAACGGTAACAGGCTCTAACACCAAAACCCGCTAACACTGACTCCTGCATACGGCCCCTGGTCCCATACTCTCCCCACACATACTTGGTTCATTTAAACATAAAAACTAAACAAGATTGTGCTTGGAGAGCATTTGTCGGAGTACGCGCAGTGTCCCAGCGAGCTATAGCTGGTCCCTTTAAGATCTTTTTAATTGAACCAATGAAAGCTTTTAAATTTATTTTGCAAAAAATAAATGCTCCGCATAGACATAGCATTGCTGCAGCACTAATCTTTTTACTGTGTTGACATCGAGAATAGGTCGACCTTGGCAACTTCAGACTTTCACGGCCACCTTCCACCTGTAGCACTCCCCACTGTTTTGCGATGTCACACGGCGCCAACCGGCGTAAAGTTGATGGCGTCACACGCCGTCAAAACTATAAACGGGCCTTTATCTACTCTTCCACAAAAGCTTAAATCTGCATAAGATATGATTTTTGTTGATAGGGAATATCATACATTGCTGATAAACGGCACATGGTATAACATGTTTTAGTGTTGCTTTTCATCGAATAGTGGTTGTTGTATCTGATATATATGTTATACAATGTCTAGAAATCAGGCATGTGATTGGGTGCAGGGAAAAAAACCTGAATTTTTTTTTAAGGTTATCGTGGGAACTCACAGCATCCCACTGAGCCATGAGAGAGATGCAAATAGTGTATTTCAGAGGTGTTTCGGCGGCCAGAATTTCTTTTTTTAACGGCCACAAAAAAAAGCGGAATTCTAGTTAAAATCGGAGAAATCACATGCCTGAGAAATATAAACGAAGCATAATATTTTCAAACCCAAAGCAATGACCTGGATTTATTACGTGAACTTATTAAGAATTTATTGCTGCATAAAAGGAATACCATATCACTAAAGTGTCAGTGCGGCAAGATATGCATATCAATAATGTCCACCACCCCCCTCTTTCTGTTTCAAATGTCTCTTAAAGTTAGCTATTTATAACAAATGTTACTCCAAACTAAAGTAAAGTATATTATAATGACCAACCTAATATATTTGTCGGAGTGACTGTTGTCACGGTACCGTGTTCCTAGCGCGAGATTCTAGTCACAGTACCGTGACGACTAGATTATTCTACAATCACGGGTCTGCTCATGGTTATGCTTAGGCTTAGGGTTGGGCTTAGGGATAGGGTTAGATATTTTGGGTAGACATTGACTGAAGACTGCTGATCTATAAGAATTGTACCGTGACGCTAGACTGCTGATCTATATCAATGGTACTATGATGACAGACTGCTGATTTATATCAACGGTACCATGATGCTAGACTGCTAATCTATATCAATGGTACCATGACGCTAGACTGCTGATCTATATCAATGGTACCATGATGCTAGACTGCTGATCTATATCAACGTACTAAGACGCTAGACTGCTGATCTATATCAACGGTACCATGACGCTAGACTGCTGATCTATATCAATGGTACTATGACACTAGACTGCTGATCTATATCAACGGTACCATGACACTAGACTGCTGATCTATATCAACGGTACCATGACGCTAGACTGCTGATCTATATCAATGGTACTATGACACTAGACTGCTGATCTATATCAACGGTACCATGACACTAGACTGCTGATCTATATCAATGGTACTATGACGCTAGGCTGCTGATCTATATCAATGGTACTATGACGCTAGACTGCTGATCTATATCAACGGTACCATGACGCTAGGCTGCTGATCTATAACAATGGTACTATGACACTAGACTGCTGATCTATATCAACGGTACCATGACACTAGGCTGCTGATCTATATCAATGGTACTATGACGCTAGACTGCATAACATGACTGAAGCCACTTTACTTATCCACAATTAAGATCGTTTGTGACCAAACATCTAAGCGTGATCTTTCATTAAAGCTGCATAGTCCGATGAAAACATAAAATTTTCAAAACCAAAATAATTATCTAAATTTGATTCTACACATCTAACTTAGATAGTGGTGCACTTATTAAATATTTGTTGCGACACAGAAGGGAATAGTGAAGCAATTAAATAGAACCTGTTACCGCAGAAGGCTATGGTGTCAGTTTTGGAAAGCTTGCTAAAATTAATGTTGCATGGTTAGCCACTTAAAATAAAAATTACTTCAATGTATATTATAATGAACAACCTAATGTATTTATCTCAGAAAATGTTAAACACCCAAAACCATCGGACTATGCAACTTTAAGAAACATACAATATTGATGTAAGGAATGCATAGTAAAATCACATAAGCACACCTTTAAACGGGGATGAAAGTGGTCTCCGGCAAAAAGAAACCGCGGAAATAAAGCGAAGACCATGGCGCCACCTAGTAGGTCCCGGCAGAACCATTGGCGAATTTCCGTGGAAACGCGGATTCCCCCCTATATGATCCAGTCCGGGATTCGCGGGAAAATACCAGAAGTCAGGTTTCAACTGTCCTTATTGTGACTGTAATATTGCCCATGCCAAACTCTTTCTTGTCTGTTTGTTGGAGTTTTACATCCTGGCAACATCTAAGGTCATATCAGGACAGGAAGAACTCTTCCTTGTTTGGGTTTTTTGTTCTAGCAACATCTAATGTCATATAAGAACGGGACTCGGACTAACCAATTGCTGTCATGTATATTGGCATCTTATGAACATGAATTGGTGAATATAAAAAATTGTGGAAATCCGCTAAATCGCGGAGATCTTTCATCACTGTTCACTGAAATCAAACCAACGAATAACAAATAAAATTTCTAGTTCTCATACAATCTATAATTTTAACACTGATCATTCAATTATTTATTAGCTCATAGTTATAAAAAAAGCTATATAAAAACGCCGTAGAAATACATATAACTTCCTGATCTTGCATAATCTGTTAAATACATGACAAACGTAATAAAAACCTGTACATGACAATGCACAGCGCAATGGTAATTATCATATGTCCTGGTAATTATCATGAGGCCTAAACAAATTATTGATGTTTCCGGTTGCCAACTGACCCTGTTAGAACCCCCTGGCTGGATTTTTCCTCCCGCTCTGAGGAAAGAAAATTGCACTCTTACGTTAAGAAATGATATTGGCTTAAAGCTAAAAGAGACAAAAAACATGCACTAGCAGGTCTTGTATGAATGGTTTATATACTACTCATCTACACCGACCTTGCGAAGTACTATATTACTATTAGGTGACCCCAGTGTAAATTTCAGTTTGAGAACTGGAAGTGCAGTTTGTGCAGTGTGTGGTTTGACAAACAATTAAAAACAAACAAAAAAAACTACCGACCCCAAAGAATTGTCCCTTGCAACCGGAAACATGAATATTTTTCTTTTTGGCCCAATATATCATATATCATATATGTATACTAAGTTATTCACTAAACTAGCATACAATACTTGGCCATCGTGTGTGATAACACACATGGTTTCACATCAGGCTAACAAAACTGAATCTTGACCATTCCCACCATTCAGTGGAACATCAGTATTCACCTCACCACTATACACGTGACTGTTCATCGCCCTGTATACCTGTCAACTTCTGTCCTTTGACAGATAGCCTCCATCAGTCAATTATACTTCAGTCAGGAACCAAACTGAAACTGGCTGTTTCTATTGGGTCTCCTTGTCAGGCTTGCCGCGCGAGCAGGTGGAGTCCTAACACAGCTTCATGTGGACGAACCTGTTCAAGAACATCGACATCCACCCGGCCAGACAGGATGGCCGAATGAGTTAGAGCGTCCGTCTCCCGTGTTGGTAGACCGTGGGTTCAAACCCTGGTCGAGTCAAACCAATGATGTAAAAATGTATACTTGTTGCTTCCTAGCCAGGCGCTCAGCATTATTAGGATAGGGCAGGGAGCAGTGGAATGAGGAAGACCAATTGTCCGCGATTGAAATTTCCCCTGCTTAAACAACTAATGTACCAAACAAAAAAGGAAAAAAACTGTTATCAGGGTTCATAGTCAAAGCAAGTCAAAATTCAAGGAGTTTTCAAGCATTTTCCAGGTCAACATTACCAAAATTCTAAGACCGTACGAGTTAAAAATGACAAACTTTCTTTTTGAATATGCTGAGGCTATCGCTTGGATCTCGTGGCTACTGGATTCTTGCTTCACCAGATATACACTTTTTTAAACCAATATTTTAGGAGTTTATATTTTATTTGACATAAAATTATTATTTCCCAGGGCTTTCAAGACCGCAAGATGATTTTCAAGGATATTCAAGCACTTGAATACATTACTTTATTTTTCAGAGTTTTAAACGGTTTTTCCAGGAATGTACAAACCCTGTGTTATGCAAATATACATTACACTGGATTTCCTTCTTTTTGACTTAGGAATTTTCTTAATAATCATGTTTGAACTTTACTATACTATAATATTGTTTTCATTATTAATATTAGGAGCTAATACACTATAATTGTCACACATTGTCTTTGATGGTACAAAAGTCATGGTGGGCTAGGGAAGCTGTCCCGTGTTTCAATGGTACAGGAGTCAAGCTGGGCACGGGGACCTGTCCAATTACCTTGTTTGCTGTATTTCACGGGAAAGCGCTGAGTGGCGCGTCTTGTCATACATTGTCTTTGTAAAGATTGTAGAGTTCCAAAGAGCAAACTGGACTGTATCACCTCCTGTAACCTTACCCATGTTCTATGAGTTAAATTTTACTGTTATTTGGTACAAGTGTAACCACTTCAAAATTACATTTGTTGATTTTACACACATATGACCATTGCAGATTTTCATGTAAATGTCAATGTAGGCATTATAAATGTGATTAACAAAACTGACATAATAAATACTATTAACCCATTGCCATAAATATACCACTGGCACCGGGAACGGCATTAAACCATCAGCAACCAATCAATTAATCAATCTTTGTTCTTATTTTAAATATCATATATATAAGTTGCAATAGATGCGCAATAATATACACATGCAGCTCATTCAATTATGCAATAGATGCGCAATGCATAATATGACAGCATCATTAGACTTATTTGTATTTGTAAGTTAACGCATTTCTAAGATTCTTATAAATCTACGAAAAAGATGGTAAGGATCATTCATTATGAACAGGTGCCTCTGCACATATAGGCTCCACCAAACTCCAGTGCAGAGATCTTAATCGTCTGAGAGTCCAGCAACTGCATCCAGAACCAGCGCCTCTTGTACACCTCCACCTCAGCTGTCGCCTTGAAACTTTCAACGCACAGCTTCTGAAAGCCGTTAAACATGGGACCGTAGAGGCAGGTGAAGGTGGACTTGTGGGCCGACACAGCGAATACCAGTTTATAGTTCACTGTATTAATGACAAGGCGAATGCTACCTGCGCAAGGGTCTAACGTCTGCGTCATATACGAGTCATCCGACCGAAAGTTAATATCGATGGACTTGGCCGGGTTTCTGTAGCCACCAAGGTGCCCTGACAAGTTGATGGGCCCGAAGCTGACAGGGCCGAAAGCAATTGCAAATGACACTAGATCGGCCCTTATCCCTTGGGTCCACACCCAGGAGTCCGGAAATGACTTGCCCCAGTTCTTCTCCATGTGCACTGAACCGGAAGTGCCCGAGATCACCTCGCCAGAGTCCAGGTGGCGCCACCTGTACGATATGACTGGCGAGTGGATACTATAGACGAACCAGAAGAGCGGTGTGAGAGGGAGTCTACGCAGCCAGCCTTGAGGTCCCTCCTCGGCCCGGTCCCAAGGGAAGCTGGTCCCGACGTGGGCCTCAAAGCGCACCCCATCCACAGTGATGTCAATGTATGCAGCCGTCGGTGTCACCTCGACGTAGCCAGCCTGTCTGAGATCCCACCGGAAGTTTGCCGGGCTTTTCACATCCGGGTCCCAGCTAATTGGCCTTCCGCCGCGTTCTGTGAGGTTTAGCGCCGCCTGGGTCGGAAAGGCATTGTACATGAGAAGATGCGAGGTATTCGCATCATCATACATGAGCCCGGTGAGGATGAGCCTGCTCGCGGACTTGGAATCCTTTGGCAGCACCTTTCCGAAGACCACTCCGAAGGTGCGTGCGTTTTGCGTATCCGTAAACCGCATGTACCATCCCTCGAAGAATGGTCCATTTTCGGGGAAATGGTGTGGATCGTACAAGCTCGCCTGGCTACAAACAATGATGGTGCAGAAGAAGACCAGTTGGGAAAGTTCGAAGCCATCCATGATGGTTGCTTCACACAAACAAAACCGCACTGTGTAGATAGTTTGTGGATGTGTGTGAGCGGCTGGAACTGCCACTGGGTGTGGCTTGTGTGTCTGTCACAATGGCTTGATGGGTCTGGATAGCGCGACAAGACCTGAAAGTGGGGAGTGACCCGCAATATTAGTAACATGCACCCACCCAGTAAGAAGTGATACTCAGTTGGTACCAAGCAGCCATTGGCAGGTTATCTACAATAACATGTATAAACTATGGGTTATCGCTGCGATTTCTTTGGTTAAATTCTCTTAATGAAGGTGGCAGAAATCAATCGCGACATTAATGCAGTGAATGGGTTAACGACCAGGATCCTTATCTTTTCTTTGTTTTCTATCGCGGATGGATGGTTGAGTGTAGGAGTTTTACGTCCTGGCAATATCTAAGGTCATATCAGGATGGGTACTGACTTGTGGCAGTGCACATAGTGCTGCCATACTGGGAAATCAGGCTATCATTACCATGACCCGATATCCGACTCAGTCACATTATCCTGACACTGAGCTAACCAGTCCTTGGCCGATCCAATTAATGCTGAGCACAAGGCTATGAAGCGACAAGTATCAATTTTCAAGTCATTGGTTTGACTCGACCGGGAACCGAACTACTGATCTCCCGCACGCTAGGCTCGCGCTCTATCGATTCGGCCACCACGTCCGGTATAAAGGTGGGAGGTATCAATTGTGACATTAATGCAGTGAATGGGTTAACGATCAGCTTATCTATGTTTTATCGCGGAAACAATCCGTACTATCAGCGATTAGAATCACGGTGATTTCAAGTGAGGCCAAGGAAAACCATATAATGGATTCCTTCAGTGACGCTTACCGTCATTGTAAACAGTTTATAATTAAATTACCCGCGGAATTTATACTACTCGCCAAAATAATATGCATAAATTCATAACGTTGGACATACTAGGCATTCTTAACTAGCAACCTTAGCTTTATTCTTCATTTAAACAAATGTCATTATCGGAATATTATCGGATGCCAACTGTAATTTAGTTTGCTTGTTTGTGTTTTATATCCTGGTAACATCTAAGGTCATATCAGGATAGGTACTGACTTGTGAAAGTGCGCACTCATGGCGACTTTATAGTATTGCACTATTGGGAGACAAGACCGCCACTACCATGACCCGATTTCCCAGTCACTTTATCCTGCTACTGAGTGAGCTAACCAGTCCTTGCCATATCCTAGTAATGCTGAGCACCAGGCTAGGTGGCGACAAGTATCAATTTTGTAAGTAAATGGTTTGACTCGGCTGGGTTTAAAACGGCCGACCTTCCGCACAGGAAGCCTGCGCTTTGCCGATTCGGCCACTGTTATTTCAGTGAGATAAGAAAGAAATATGGCCGAATGGCTATCCACTCGACCACTTGTGTGCTGATACCTACTCGATAGGCTTGTTATCTATCCCCGACATTAGACATGCCTTATTAATTAGGTATGTTTAACTGTGACGGTTCATGTATGCGTTATTACATAAGTAGGGAGTTATATACATATTGGTCAGTTAATGTGACGACAGGGCATGGGGCGTGACGTCACATCCGGCTGATAGGGGCATCAGATCCAACCACCAGAGCAGACATGCCTTATTAGGTAGGTTTAACTAACGGTTCCTGTGTATCTGTTATTACATCAGTAGGGAGTTACATACATATTGGTCAGTTAATGTGACGACAGGGCATGGGGTGTGACGTCACATCCGCCTGATAGGGGAATCAGATCCAACCACCAGAGCAGACATGCCTTATTAGGTAGGTTTAACTAACGGTTCCTGTGTATCTGTTATTACATCAGTAGGGAGTTACATACATATTGGTCAGTTAATGTGACGACAGGGCATGGGCATACCTGCCAACTTTTGTTAAGCAAAAATCCTAATAATAGAAATCCATCCAAGCGAAGCGAGGCGCGCAAGCGTTCTAGGGGGGGGGTCCGGGGACATGCTCCCCCGGAAAAATTTGAAAAATACATAAAAAATGGTGCATTCTGGTGCATTTTCAGAGACATTTTAGGCACATTATTAAATTAATTATTACCAGTTGAAAAAGCGGAATAATGTTTATAATTCGTGGGGCGGAATGAGAATTTAAAAAATCGTAATTATTGCGCCAAAATCGTAATAGTTGGCAGGTATGCATGGGGTGTGACGTCACATCCGCCTGATGGGGGCATCAGATCCAACCACCAGAGCAGACATGCCTTATTAGGTAGGTTTAACTAACGATTCCTGTGTATCTGTTATTACATAAGTAGGGAGTTACATACCTATTGGTCAGTTAATGTGACGACAGGGCATGGGACGTGACATCACATCCAGCTGATAGGGGAATCAGATCCAGCCGCCGTAGCAGAGTTTATTGGGAAGGTAGACGTCTGACATGAAGTGAGATGAGATGCTGTCCAGGCACTGTATCTCAGCCTTCACACCGGACGCTAGCATCGTCTCCAACTGAGACAGATATTGTTATGAGAAACATCATCTAAAAGACATCTATGAGATGGACATTGGAGTGCGCGAGTTTGGGTTTGCATCTTCACGCCAGATGCTAACATCGTCTCCAACTGAGACAGACATTGTTATTAAGAGCATCATCTAAAACACAACTACATGTATTAGATGGACATTGGAGTGGGCGAGTTTGGGTTTGCGCCTTCACACCAGAAGCTAGCATCATCTTCAACTGAGATAGACATTGTTATTAAAAGCATCCTCTAAAACACATCTATGAGATGGTTATTGGAGTGGGCGAGTTTGGGTTCGCGAGACTGACTTAGACAAAATCCCACAAAAGCAGCCAATTTGAAAGACACACACATCACCTAAACACACAATTATATGTACGCAGTTGGTTGGTTGTTGGAGTTTTACATCCTGGTCACATCTAAGGTCATATCAGGACAGGTACCGACTTGTGACAGTGCGCACTCATGATGACTTTACAGTGATGCCCCACTGGGAAATCATTACTCGATATCCCACTTTTTTTCTCTTTTTTTTTTTTTGTGATGAATTTATTTACCCTGCTCATAACGGATAAGTGTTAATACTTGTTTTCACCGCTGGGCAGCACTAGTCCAATTTGATTCAAATCTTTGGAATTCAGTTTTAGTAATAATTTAGGTTTTCTTGCTTCTTGTTTATGTTTAGTCACATTATCCTGACACTTAGCTAACCAATCCTTGCCATATCCTATTAATGCCGAGCAACATTTTAGAAGACAAATGTCCATCCTCTCTAACGTTTTAAAATAAACCCTACCAAGTTGCCTGAGGTATGTCTCCTATCCCTAAACTATATGTTAGACAACAGATAAGTGATATTAACGCACAGATAGCTGTGCTAACTCAACATGAAATGTAGGTGTCTGCATTTTCTCCAGTATCGTATTTTTACATATATACAAGTTATAAAAGGTATGAAAACAGGTCAGACCTAAAAAGGCGGGTCATTGCCCAAAAGTCAGGAAACCGCCAATCAACAGGAACTTTTTATCCATGTATATAGGTCTACTACATCATAGTACATCACATATCAATCCCCAAAAGTTGGGAAACCGCCAATCGACATGAAATTCTCATCCCTAATACTGTCCTGCTGCCTTTAGCAGGGATGAAAGTGGTCTCCGGGAAAAAAAGCGGAAATGCTGATATTCTCCCATAGGCTTAGCATTGTCAGGGAATTGCTGAAAATTCCTGGAAGTCAGGTTTCATACATATTGCTATATGCTGATAGTGCTGCGCCATTTGAAGCATGTATTAGTAGTATACGCTGCTAGTGCTGCGGCATTTGCACTACATATCGGTATATGCTGATAGTGCTGCAGCGTTAGAAGCACGTATTAGTAGTATACGCTGATAGTGCTGTGCTGTTTGAAGCATGTATTAGTAGTATAAGCTGACCCTGCTGCAGTGTGAAACAACGTATTGGTTGGTTGTTGGAGTTTTACATCCTGGCAACATCTAAGGTCATACATATCAGGACGGGCGCAACGTTTAGTATACACTTATAGCTACAGGAAAAATCCGCGAAATCGGGGAGATCTTTCATCACTGCTTTAGAAATGATAAATTAAATATATATATATTTATATATATATTAAATAGCTCTGTATGACTTTCTACACGGAGATGTTATGTAAATGGGTCGTTCTCTGAAGCTGGGTACCACATATTTGGTGTCCATGTTATGGTGGACATAATTAATTCTTTCGGTTTTTAATAGCAAGTCAAATAATTATTGTTGCCTCTTGTTATTAAGAATGTTAGCAATACTTAATTGAAGCCAAATCTGACCCATACAAGTGTTTATAATGATTTTGTGCTAAAGTGAAAATGAGAAAGTTTACACATTTACAAAACTTTTCAACTTTGTTTCAACTCTTTCTTTTAAGACATCATTTTGTTTCTTAACTATAATCAATGCAATCTTGTTTGTGAGCCTCTTACCTCTGCCTTCCACGTGGGCAATGAGTGCATATAGGGCCGTCTGAGGAGTTCATGAGCCTTGCGGATGTCACTGTATGTCAACGGAATGAGAGCTGCGCGTGGAATGTTCAACCTGACCAGGCAGTAAGCAGAGAGCAAGCCATCAACGAACAAAAACCAAGTATAAATAACGTGTTGTAAGGTACATGGATGAGAACAGGTCAAACCTAAAAAGGCATGGCATTGCCCAAAAGTCGGGAAAACCGCTGATCAGCGGGAAATTTCCATCCGTGTATATAGGACGAAAAAGGTGGGTCATTGCCCAAAAGTTGGGAAACCGCCAATCGATGGGGAATTCTCATCCCTGTATATAGGACTAAAAAGGTGGGTCATTGCCCAAAAGTTGAGAAAGCGCCAATTGGTGGGGAATTCTCGTCCTTGTATAGAGGACTAAAAAGGTGGGTCCTTGCCTAAAAGTTGGGAAAACGGCAAATTAGCATCTCTGGATATAGCACGGAAGTGAACAGGGCAAGATGTATAAAAGATCGAATGATGAGCAATATGTTGACCATACAAACAGAGTCACCAGACAGAGTGATGCTACACTCCTAAAAATGCCCAAGCCACTAACAAACAAGCTGACTAAAGCACCGATTTACAGAGGAGGTACATTATGGAATAAACTCCCAGTGAGGACAAGACTGTCCACAAGTCTCCTTGAATTCAAAAACTTAATAAAAATACAACAGGCCTGTCAGACCCCTACACAGTTGCAGGTACCCTAAAGGCCACCCTTGCCCTGACCCCTGTACACTCATACATACAAATAGTCTCAAATTCACTACATGGCCCAGTGAGCGAAGCCCCTACCCACCCATGCTACAACGCCCAGTACGTACCTAGTACCTTTTTATCCCCAATACAATCTCAGACCCCCATTCCATTCATCAAATCATACAATACAGAGAACTAGCAATTACTAATTGCATATATACTGTGCATGTATTTCAAAATAGGTATATATATTTTGATATATTTCTTTCTATACCCTTGTAATACATATTGTTGACTGAATTTGCATGATGCTTTGTTAGACTGAATCTGTACACAGTTACTACTACAGCTGAAAATTCATTTATAGAATGTATGGTGCTTCTAGTGGCAAACGGGATTTGCATGCAGTCGCTATTGCAACTGATAGTAGTTTCATTTATGCATGATACTTATTGGACTGGACTTGTACACAGCTGATACTTCATTTATAAAATGTATAATACTTTTAGTATGCAGTTACAACTACAGCTGATACTTCATTTATAAAATGTATAATACTTTTAGTAACAAACAGGATTTGCGCACAGTCGCTATTACATCTGGTGGTGGTTTCATTTATGTATTAGGGAATTGTACTGTACGGCCGGAAGACCAGTGCTCTGGCGCTGACAAAAGATATTATTCGATGAATAAATACTTGAACCAAAAAAAAAAAAAGGCGAGGTATTGTCCAAAAGTTGGGAAACTGCCGATCGGCGGTGAATTCTCATTTGATGGGATTCCCAATGGGTTATAGGCTGATACCTTTGCATATATACATACAACATATTTACTTGCATTTAATCAAAAGTACACAGTAGTACAGGATATTAATTAGAAAAAAAAAGCAAAAATATAGTCACCATAACATTCTTTATTTCATCATAATACATGTCTCAGCCTGGCACAAGAATATCTAGTATATCAATCACATTAAAGTTGCATGGTCCGAGGATATCAATATATTTTCAAAACCAAGATAATTACTTAAATTGTATCATACATATCCAATTTAGATTGTGGTGCCCTCCAATATGAATTGGTGCTACCATTATGGAATAAATCTGACTTCACAAGAACGTAATTCACACAACAACTGAAGGAAGCCATATGCCTCAGAAACAGCTCCAAAAAGTACAGGTCAATCTAATGACCTCTCCGAGCCTCTGGGCGGTCTTGCCCTGATTTCACAGACCATGTGACCTGGGCTAAAACACTCCCCAAAACAAAGTCATGTTTTCTCTGCTTTTCTTTTCAGTACAGTTCTGTGATCGACCTTTCTTCTCATTAGCTAGATAATGGGTGATATTATCTTACTCACTTGATAGCTAATCATATAGTGTCACTGATATTGAAGTAAAGGTGTTTGAATCAGGATGTTTACACACTGGCAGTGTTTTACGTTATGATGTTACATTCCTGCCTCATTAATTAGTGTACCACATGATCACCACGAGATTGGAAACTGTGTCACAACTTGACTTCCTTCCCAAGACTTTTGGTAAGTTTGCCGAAAGTATTTCGAATGCTTTTGCTTCAAATAACTTCAAACTAAGCCATCTGCCACAAAAATCACTTCAGGGTAATGGCAAGTAGATTATAATGATCAAACTGATGTAAGTATCGCAAAACCTCGGCAGAAAGTCAACAGCCATCGGACTATGCAACTTTAAGGTGCACGATGCATTGACATTCGTGGGATTTTGGGGTCGAATCGTGACTCATGAGGTGATTGATCGGAACCTTCAATTTCCGTGACTCTCACGGGAATTTCGTGAGAGTTGGCAACACTGCCTAATATATTTATCTAAATAGCATGGCACAAATTCAAAACAATCTATAGTATTTCTGGGGTTACTCGGCCGCATGAGCCCCTACATAATACCATAAACTCTTCTCCTTCATATCACCTGTGATGCTGTTATTCAAACACCGACTACCCACTCATTAACCAATACTAAGGAAGAATGAAGACAAGTCACACAGATGAACAGTGGAGAAGTTGTGCTTTAATGGCATCAACTCCTGCCCACCTACCAGTGACCTATCACCCACCCTCCTCACCTTCTGTCTACACAGAATCTCATTACTACTTTAGCCTGTATAGAAAGCAGTGCCGGCAGCCCATGGGACAGGAGTCCTAATTAAGCCTGGGAGGGGCTTTTTTCCTTGTTTCGCTTTCCACCTTCTTGCTGCAGATCCCACCTTTCCCCCTCCTCCTAACTTATCTGCGACTGGACACGAGTGCACTGTTAAAATCAGATTGGAAAGAGCAGGTGTCACTCCAACGACTTATTGTTATTGTTGTAAAGAATTCACAGCTTCTACAATCGACCCCTCTGAAGTTCTCTTCATCCAAAAAATGGACCAATTTATTGGGGCCGTTTTCTAATGCTGCAGTCCATAACCATCAAGGTTACGAACCACCCATAAGCAAGCAAGTTAACGACAAGTAATTGTTAATTCGGAGCATTTTCCCTCTGAACACATTCTAGCCTATTCTTTTAATGAGTGTCGTCAAAGAACAAAAAGATATCTCAGCTCACCATCAAGCATTTTACCAGGTATCCAATAAGCATTCACAGCAGTTTTAGAGCTAAAGTCCAGCTATAAATGCTATCATGGATATTTTTTCTAGAGAAATTAAGTTCACGTTTAACTATAAACACTATAATGAATATTTTTTCTAGAGAAACCAAGGTCAAGTTGTTACACTGGATCTTTAATACCTTGTGATATCTGAGGGCCAAACTCCGAGCCATCGCACAACAGGCACTGTCATACTAGACGAATTAAAGGACAGCGACTGGAAACCAAAACGATAAAATAGCATCTATATTTCTCCCTTTAATCATTTTAATTGAATACTTTATGTACATGATCCTTTTCTGCAGTTAATATTTGGAATTGGAATTAATACGATTTGAAATTGAAGATAGGTAAGTCTTAAGTTAATGGATCGTATAAGATGTCAATATTTATAAATAGAAATATTATATATATATATATATCTTTTTATAGTAAGGTTATTCATTATATATATCTATATGAATATATATATATATGTCATGGGGGTGATGAAAATGGGAAATACCGTGCCTAGAGCGGGACTCGAACCCACATCTCTTTGCATTCCGGGCCAGTGTGCTAACCATTACACCACCTAGGCTCCCTGATATCAATACACTCCCCATGCCTACCTGTCTATGTGGTTACTTGCCTGAGAGGTCAGTGCAGACCACTACACTTATATATATATATACATATAATGAATGACCTTACTATAAAAAGGTTCTATCTGACAAAGTGACTGAGTTGGTGTTATGGATGTAAAAATGTTCTATCTACAAAAGGCTATCATACAGCTACACAACTGTTTCTCAACTGGTATTTTTCACTGAGATATATTAAAAATAATATTGTTCTATCTGCTTTGCTATCATGCAGTTACACAGTTTCAGTCCTCATTATCTCGAACGCACCATTTTGTCAGATAGAACCTTTTTATAGTAATGTCAAGATATATCTAAACAATAAATTGTGAATGTCTTACCCGTGATCCAAACTTGTAGACCATTAGAATTTCCATACCTGTGAATACGAAATATGTCATGAAAACCAATAATGTCATGAAAACCATATAGAGGGAGTGCATGTGACGTCATCACTCAGCGGCCAGCCATCTTGGATTACGAGCACCCTCGCCTAGCGATCTTGTGAATGTATGCTGATGCAGTAAAAGTAAACTAAAACAGTTTTCTTGTGTTCTGAGCGGTTCTGGGCAGTTTACATCCAATGCATTTACTTACAGCACTTAACTGTTCAAAACAGTGACAAATAAACCAACAAATCAGTAAATAAGCACAATGTAGACAGTTGCAAGCCTTCTGTATGTAATCCAATATGGCCACCGAAAGTTGTCTCGTGACGTCATTACATCCCCTCTATACTACCATAGAGTGGGTTCGCATGCAGAAATTAATAATCACAATAACTTAAGATAATTAACTTAAAAGTACAAACAAGACAAATAATTAACAGCTACAAATCGAATGGTAATAATAGCAGTCGATAAGCTAGTTGGGGCTAGATAAAAGATTTACCCCTACCCAGTCTCAGAGACGGTGCTACAGGAGTAACTAGTTTGAGTCGAGAAATAACTGTGACATTTTGGAACATGGTAGATGTAGGCCTATGGCACGGATGATATGCATAGGCTATGCATGCATATCATCAGTGATCATCATTAGGTGTGGTCCAATAACCATTTATATTAATTTTAACGCATTTACATTACCTTCCATATAATAAGCAATTCTAATCCAAGTCTAATGGTAAATGGGTGCAAATACCATAGATCAAATGATATTTTCATAAATTTCTCAAAGCACAGGGCTGTCAACATTTCCATATTCGACACAACTTAATTATAACGTAATGTCTACGCGTATGTGAGCCGTATGCATAGCCTCGTGGTCTAGGCGTAGATGAGGATGCGCGCATCGTGTGTCTCACGCATCGGTTTTAAATTTGTCAGTTACACTGTTGATGTTGAGCATGGCAAACGTAGTGTTGGGTGCGAGGTTTTCCTCTTTGGAAGATCTATAGACAGGGATAGGCAACTATGAGAAGGCCAACTCCGTCAATATGTACAGGAGAAGTTCTAGATCCCTAGAATCTCACAGAAAAACATGGAGGAAACCCTGCAAATGAATCATTAGAAGGAGAATTGAAATAAATATTTTAAAGAAAGTAGCGGGGAAATATGAAAATCTATGTGAAGAATACATTTTACCTTAAGTAGATATAAAAGCTGGCGAAAAATTTCGACATGCTGGGGTAAATGAATTCAGCTGACAAATTCTTAATTTAAGAAGCAAACTATATTCTTCACATATATTTTCATAATTACCCGATACTGGTGATTTGAAAAATATAATTCAATTCAATACTTCAGACTCAGGATTATGGTAGTTACATAACTTGGTCCATATTAGGTAGATATAAAAATTAATGTGAATAGGATATAAGTAATAGTATGAATACTACCATACTAACCAATATCAAAATGTTGGTCTACATACAGTAGTTTGTACCAATGCCTCCATATGGCAGACGTAAATCTGAGATCACTCTCTTCTATTTTCACAAGTCCCTGTATTATAACATTATCTGACTTGTCAAGTCTAGCAATACATTTGAATATTAGATTACTGATAACATCCTGGAAGGCTGGCACATCAATATTGACAAAATGTAATTGATTTCCACATTAATAGTTGGTAGTTCTACTTAATGGAAGACTCATTACTCCAAATAATGAATGTAGGTCATCCCCAATTAGCCTGTGGTTTCACCAAGTTCCCCCATAGACAAGTGTCCAGGAATTAAGACAAAAGTGTGAAATGAAAATCAACATAACTATTTTATTAACAAAGCTATAGAGCTAAAAAAAAACATAAAAAATGTTTATTCTACTCAGAATTCGAAGGACTTCAATTCTATACTATTTATGATGGTGTTGTAGACTTGTTTTAACATTTTCATGTGTGGTCCCTAATATTGGCAATCAGCTGACTAGTCACTAGTACTCAGACTCAGTCTCAGTACTGCGATACCTAGGTAGACGCAGTAATAACCTCTACATATACTCTAATTTACTAAAAACATATACTTTAAGGCATTTTAAAAGTGAAATCGACGGCGTCTTTTCTTGCATTCTCTCTCATTTCACCAACTGAGCACTCTGTGCCGATGTATGTAATGTAACCATTTGATATACTAACTAGAACCAGGGATTCTACTTCCTGTTCCACTCTAATCTTCTTTTCGCCCGTATTTAGACTACTTGTCGTCTTGTGGTTCACCCCTCTACTGGAAGTACGGGGTGAATCTTTTATCTAAGACTAAGGCTTAGCTTAGCCTTACGCAGCTACTGAGCTAGGGACAGTAGCCTGAGACAGGCTGAGTAGGGTGAAGTTACGTAAATACATTCCGATGCATCTCTAGTCGCAACACCAGAGTAAGTTAGTAACACTAACTCACAATCAATGATGAATCATTGAATCACCCGGGTTATAAGCTGACTCCAACTTCCAAGTGATGCAGCTTCAACATGTGTGTTGTCTTGTACAGTTCTAGCTTGCTATGTCTTTTAAAAAGTCTTTCTCAGTTGCTGTACCAGTAACCAGCATCACATGATTTACTCCTTCGCTGATGCTTTTAGTTTACCCCTCTCGCGTTGCATCTCCTTTTCCAGTTGTCTGCCTTGAAATTTCCAGTCCAATATACGAGTAGATTGGAAGGAATTAACTATAAATAAATATATGTATATATATATCTAGATAAAAGATTCACCCCGAAGTGAAATCTGACTAAAAAACGAAGAGGAAAACTACAGTGAGCGTTAATTGGGTCATAATACTGAGAGTGAAGCATTCTCCAAGCAGAGTCTCTACTGGACGGTAGGAGCTAGGTAGCCTGGTTCCCTGGCCTTTCCACAGAGGTCGCCACTGTTTACATCAGGGGTTGGTTGTCGGGGTTTTACGTCCTGGCAACATCTAAAGTGATATCAGGATGGGTACCGATTTGTGAAATGCGCACTCATGTTGACTTTATAGTGCTGCCCCACTGAGAGACCAGGCCGCCAGCACCATGACCCGCTACCGCACTCGAGTCATACTACGATGTAAATTTATGGATAGGCCAATCCGTATCGGTAAAACAATTCAGTAGATATTACAATAACATTCCCTGATTACAATATAGCCCCGTTCACACTGGGCAGTTAATTCGATTCATATAAATCGACTTGCCTAGTTCGACTCACATTCGCCGTGTGGACACTACGCTAAAGCGATTTAGGGCTGAATCGATTCATCTAGTCTTTGTCGCATCGCGACCGACAGCATGATGATGATGAGTTCGCTTCAAGTAAACCACCTCGAGAGGTAGTATGGATGAAGCCGATATAGCTGGTTCCCGGGCGGTGATAGTGTAAAATAGCGGTGCTCGCCAGATACAGGCTCAGGTGTAACTATTGCTGGTGCCCGGCAGTGTTAGGGACTGATTAGGCCGAAATCTATTGAATGCGATCATATTTAACAGAATTACATACTCAAATATTGAAATTTAATTAAATTAACCCTAAATTCCAAGCGATATTAACGTAGCAGTTACATCGGCGTCATTATTCTTATTGTCAGTCATCGAAAGTGGCACTGGGTAGAATGGACTTGCTCATGCGCAGATATCGATTTCCGGCTAAAAGTACTGCATGTGTGGACATGACACTAATTCGCTTCATCTATTTCACTTCATCTAAATCGGCATAAAGTTGTGCCGTGTGAACGGGGATTATCAGTCAAGTAATAAATGATACAGTAAGAGATAATGTCCTTTATTTGTGGAGGGACGGTTATTTTGTGGGATTATAAAATTAGAGAATGTATAAAAAACTAATATTTAAAATCTCCAAGATGGTAGCCACAGAAAGATCTCGATTTTACTTTTAAAGTCTATTAATCTACATGATTTAATCAATTATTCACCCCAAAAGCAGTGGCAGTGGGACTGTGATAGATATTTATTTCAATACTATATTTAGCATATTAGATTGGACAAATCATGTTATTTCTATAACGCAGCCTTCCGACACTTTTTCTCATGGGTTAATTGTTTAGCAGCCATATTCTGGAGAGTGCTGTGGGGGTAACTAGAACAGAACCCACCTATGGCTATTGAATTTGTGCCAATTGCCACACCTTGATGTATTTAGTAACAATAGTAGTAAAATCATTTCCCAGCGAATCACTTACAACAGGCCTATGTGGTAGGCCTATTGATATTCTGTTTCCTCTGATACTTCCCGAGCACATATTTGGTCATATGAATGGAGAATTCATGCAAAACTGTGCCAGAGAGTATTTTTTTCGGAGTATAATTTTGGTCTTGGTAGTCTGTGGATGTTCCCTTTATACCCCAGCCACACTAATGCTTGCGACCACAAAAAAAAAGGGGTGGTTGCAAAGAGATCGCAAAAGGGTTGCAAAGTGGTCCTCAGTGAGTGGTTGCATGTCGACCTCCTTGCGACCATTCTGATCGCAAGGAGGTTGCAGCTACTGCACTAAAAACCTTGCAATCAATACGGTCGCCTAGCGGATGATGACCATTACTTTGTTTGCAAGGAGGTGGTCCAGTGGTTGCAAGCCGTAATGTGACTAGGGCTTTAGTTTGAAATGTAGAGATTTACATAACACACTGGGCGTAATCGATTAATCAACTCGGGTCACCCGAGCCACCTTTTGGCGCATGCGCACATCCTACAGACTCACGTCGAATAATTGAATACGCTTCTCCATGCTCAGGGGGGGGGGGGGGATGGTGGCTTAATCCAAAACCTTTATTTTTATTTTTGTAATAACTGATATAACTACAGCAAAATAGGATTTAAAGTATTATGTGATTGCATAGTTTAGGTATATTTCCATTTCATTAATCAGGGTTATTACTAAAAAAAACATGTAGGACTGGTACTGGTAGCTGTTATCCTGCAGGATGGTACCAGCACAAATGTAACATAATTATTCCTAGATAAAGGATTCTCCCTGTACTCACAGTACACGGGTGAATACCAACTCTATATAAAAGCTGTCGAAAAGGCGGGGAAATGAAATGAGATCCTAAATCCACAATCTGGATTTATTCTTTGTATATGTCTTCATATTTCCCCGCTACCTTTGAGTTGAAAAATATAATAAAACATCTAGTTTAATAGAATTTAAAAGTGAAATAGACGGCATTCTATCAACGCCATATTGTCTTTTTGCATTCTCTCCCATTTCACCAACTCTGTGCCGATATAAGTACCCATTTGATACTGGGGGCAGGCATTCTACTTCCTGTTCCATACTAAAGCTATTTTCACCCGTATTTATACTACGTCATTGTTCACCCGTGTACTACAAGTACAGCGTGAATCTGTTATCTACATTATTCCTAGCCATCCCCAGCCAGGACGTGGTTACTGGGGTCGGGCCTTTTTGCACATGGCACATGGTTTTGTCAACTCCACTCATGGCGTTCGATTTGAAATTCTAGCAACTTGGGTGACCCGAGTCGCCCTGGTCGTGTTATTCGAATACGGCCAAGGTGAGGTGACGTATGATAGCCACCGTTGCAGATTGTACATAATAATAATCACCATGTACTTGCTACTGTGTGAGAAACAAAAACATCTTATCACCTCCTACTGTGTGATAAGATTAAACCACTACTACAACTGGCCAGATTGGAAACAAACCCAGGCACTCGAGATTACATGTTATGGACAGTATAAATACAGCATAAAAACAACAACAAAATAAAACATAGGAATACACAGCATTGTGTAGTAGGTTTGGATATATTACTCATACTTAGAGTTTGCACACCGTTGGCTTCTGCATGAAAAGTTGTAAAATATTCTGATAATCGGCAATGGGAGGAAAAGGAAATCCTCTATTATTATTCTGTGTGGCCGGCCAAGAGTGTTTGTATATGTATGTTGTATATATATATATATGGCTTGGTCTATGCTTGAGGGCAGGTAATTATAGAATTAGGGATGATTGGCAGGTCTGGGTGAGCGCACTCAGGGCCTGGCTCTCTGCTGAGTTTGGGGTCAATGCACACAGGGGTCAACCAGTTCTGGTAGTGGGCAGACCACTAGTGGTCATGGTAACCAGGAATGCTGAGTCCCTATATTGGAGGAGCTGTGTGGCCGGCCAAGAGTGTTTGTATATGTATGTTGTATATATATATATGGCTTGGTCTATGCTTGAGGGCAGGTAATTATAGAATTAGGGATGATTGGCAGGTCTGGGTGAGCGCACTCAGGGCCTGGCTCTCTGCTGAGTTTGGGGTCAATGCACACAGGGGTCAACCAGTTCTGGTAGTGGGCAGACCACTAGTGGTCATGGTAACCAGGAATGCTGAGTCCCTATATTGGAGGAGCTGGGAATGCTGCTTCCCTATTGGTTGAATTAATGGCATGATCCTATACCAAGAATCCATGTACTATATATAATAAACCAGAGGGGCTTGGACTCATTCTTACAATCTTACTTTTGCTTTACTTTATCTCTTTCTCTCCGTCTGTATTGTTTTTCACTTTAGCCTACCTACATAGACACAGACTGAAACACCGACCAGACAAAGTGTTATTATAACACGAGCACGCTTACCTCAGAACATTGGATCCAATCAGATTCTACCTTATAAATGCTTGTTGGCCAGACTACTCAGCCAATGAGAGCCATGCTTTCAATAGACAGGGTCCAGTAGGCCTACCCCCAATAGATACATTAGAGGATGTGTCAGTGCATCCATAGGGGTTCTGTACACAGTTCACTATAGCTTGTTTGTTTGTTGTGGTTTTACGACATAGCAACAACTAAGGTCATATCAGGACGGATACCCACTTATGACAGTACAAACTCATGGCGACTTTATAGTGCTGGCAACCGGGAGACCAGTCATTTCCATATCCAATGGGCGGGATTTGACTTCCCGACCATCCGCACAGAAACCCTGGCGATCCTAGAGTTCACTAGCATGTTCGAAAAGACAAAACCCAGCACAAAAGTACAGAAAAATAGAATAGAATAGTCCAACGGCCTTTTTTCTAAAGGGCATTTAGCTCGGGATTAAAATAATCGAAAGTGTTTGTATCTGGTGGAGCAAGGTCAAAGTTCTGTTATTTTTAATTCATTGTATTTTAAATGTACTGGTAAGGCAGACTAACAGCCAGCTTAGATTCAGTGAGTTAGCCAGTTTTACCATTCTGTCAAAAACATGATAAATGCACCACATAATTGTAGGCTACAGACTAGGACACTTTGTTTGTTCGTTTGTTATTGTTTTACAGCCTAGCAACATCTAAGGTCATATCAGGACGGGTACCGACTTGTGACAGTGCACACTCATGACGACTTTATAGTGCTTCCCGACTGGGCGACCAGGCCACCAGCACCATGAACTGATATACCAGTCCTTGCCCTATCCTAATAATGCCGAGCGCCTGGCTAGGAAGTGTCAAGTATCAATTTGTAAGTCATTGGTTTGACTCGACCAGGTTTCGAACCCACGATCCCCCGGTCTACCAACACGGGAGACGGACGCTCTAACTCATTCGGCCATCCCGTCTAGGACATATACAACAATACAACAATCAAACAAAACAATAATATAATATAATTAATCAATCATTTAATGAATTAATCCCATACAAATTGTGCCTGCTGCAATACTTAGATGCATATAGCTCTGTGGGAGCTGAACACGGCAAATAACCATAACAAACAAAAAAGTGTGTTTGTGTGGGCGGTAGTGGGGGTTGGGTGGGGGTTGGGGGGGTGTTACTTGCCATGGGGGTCAGCATCCACCAGGGCGAATATGGGTATGTGGAGGGTTTCCCACAGACGGCGCAACAAGAGGCGTGTGTTGACGTCAGGAAAACCTTTAGCCTGCAGACATAAATGTATAGTTATTTAAAGTTAAACATGTATAACAGACTGACCCCCATCTGTAATATACAGGGATCCCATTTCTCAGCGAAATCGCTGATTTCAGCGAAAACTGAGTTTCCAAATTTTTGGTACATTAGTTGTTTAAGCAGGGGAAATTTCAGTCTCAGATGACTGGTCTTCCTCATTCCAATGCTCCTTGCCCTATCCTAGTAATGCCGAGCGTCTGGCTAGGAAGCGACAAGTATCAATTTTTAAGTCATTGGTTTGACTCGACCGAGATTCGAACCCACGACCCCACGATCTACCAGCATGGGAGACGGACGCTCTAACTCATTCGGCCATCCCCCAAATAAGTGGAAAATAAATCCTGTCAGTGGAAAAAAAGAAGATTACTGTGGATAATTTCAAATAAAATTATATTTGTTTGGTTGATGTTATAATTCATTGACAATGAATGAGTAAGAATGATACTTTTAATTATTTGTTAGTCTTGAAGTCTTAAAAAGGTTGGAATTTCAAGGCCAAAATATGTCCAACTCCAAGCAGGTGCCATATTGCACACTTTTAATCGTAGGTTTAAAAAAGAAAGTTATATGAATAGAAATGGAGAAAGCTGCACAATTCGATGGTTGAAGATTGGTTTAGACACAGAGCTGTCATTTCAAGATACATATTAGTAATATGAATAAGCTATGCTTAGGACCGACCCCCCCCCCCCCATATAACTATAGCAAAGTATTTTAAGATTGCTCGTGACTTTTTTTACTCCACTCACGGTGTTCGATTTGAAATTCGGGTGATCCGAGTCGCGGTCGTGATAATCGAATACGGCCATTTCCAAGGAATTCTCGATGTCGGACATCCGGGCACTTTTGGGGTTCACGGCTCGCGAAGGGTAAAACAAATGCCACTCTCATAGAAACAACATTGAAACTACCCTATCTATCACAGTGAATTTTGCTTTTCGGTGCTTTGAAAGCAAATTTCTGTTGTTTCTATTAAATAGTTCAGATCTTTCTCTATAATTTCATATCCAGCTTTTTTTTTATCAGCCAATTGGAAGTTCTTGAATTTATTTGGCGAAAATAGTTTTTGAGGCCATGATCTGGTAAGGCTAACACTGGCACTGACACTCAGAATATCCCAACTTTCACTATTATCTCTGTTTTTAATACTTTCAGAGAAAATTGCTCTTAGGTTAAATTAAATACCTCAGATCTTCCTCTTCAATTGCGCATCAAGATGTTTTTAATCGATTCGATGAAAGTTTTTTACGGCGTATTTTACCCTTCGCGGGCTAGTTTCCGGCCTTGTGACGTCATGCCGACATCGAGAATGAACTACTAATATTTCATTTGTGCATCCATGTTTATGCCAAATTGTTCTTTATTTCTTTTAATTTTGAATAAAATCAAAGTTTTGAACTGCGCGTATCGGCAAATTCTATGTCAGCGGGCATTTGTTTTGACACATGAGTATATTATTAACCAATCGGTGACCCCGAATAATGTAAATACGTGACAGGGTCGCCGCAGTATATCGACGAGCGATTTCCGTTTCCGTTTGCTGGATTTTGATAATATAGGGTATGCACTCACGTCACGCAAACCGGAAGCGCTGCCATTGTGGCGATAGTAACCACAATAATAACACACTGTCACAGTGCAAACTCAATGGCTATGAGCAATCTTCCTCCAGAAAAGGTTAAATATCTCTGAAACTACACCACCTAGAAACAAACTGATTGGAATACAGATAGAAAACATTTTTACCAAAAAGATTATATTAAATTGATACGGATAGGGTTCTGGATTCCTATAAATTTTGAATAAAATCGACGTTTTGCACTGCGCGTACCGGCAAACTGCCCGCGAAGGGTAAAATACGGCAATGCTATGTCTATGTGGAGCATTTATTTTTGTAAAATAAATTTAAAAGCTTTCATTGGATCGATTAAAAATATCTTAATGCGCGATTGAAGAGGAAGATCTGAAGTATTTAATGTAACCTAAGAGCAATTTACGCTGAAAGTATTAAAAACAGAGATGATAGTGAAAGTTGGGATATTCTGAGTGTCAGTGCCAGTGCATTGTCAATGGCCGTGAGCAATATTCATACAGAAAAAGTGAAATATCTCTAAAACTACACCAGTTAGAAACAAACTGCTTGGTACACATATAGAAAACATATTCAACGAATAGATTATATTAAATTTATATGGTTAGGGTTGTGCATTTCTATTAATTTTGAATGAAATAGACGTTTTGAACTGTGCGTACAGGCAAACTCTATGGGATGTTTACTCGTTGATATCGCCACAATGGCCGCGCATCCGGTTCGTGACGTCACGTGAATACCCTATATTCTGTTATTCGACACGAGTTTACAAATGGCGGTGATGCGGATTCCGAGGGACACCAGTTTGACAGGGACACTTCCATTCAAATGCATTGTTAACTGCCGTGAGCAAATCTTCATACCGAAGAAGTCAAATATCTCCCAAATTACACCATCTAGAAACAAATCGTTTGGTACACATATAGAAAACATCTTTACCATAAAGACTATATTAAATTTATTAGGTTAGGGTTCTTGAATTCTATTATTTTTGAATAAAACTAACGTTTTGCACTGCGCGTAGCGTCAAACTCAAGGCATTGTCAATGGCCGTAAGCAATCTTCATACAGAAAATACACAAGAAGTCAAATATCTCTTAAATTACATCATCTAGAAACAAATCGTTTGGTACACATATAGAAAACATCTTTACCAAAAACATTATATTAAATTTATAAGGTTAGTGATGATGCTGTTCGATTTTGACGCATGTGCAGAAGCGATGTGTCCCTCGCAAACTGGTGTCCCTCGGAATCCGCCACAGCGGCACCCATACAGTGCTATTTCCGTTTCCGTTTGCTGGATTTTGGCGAAGTCATGTTCAGTACGAGTATTGTTTATGTGTATATATCTACATGCGTTAGTCCTAAGCCTCCCCAGAGGGTGTGTCGGTATAATACTAATATGTGTAGTGTTATATATACGATCATTCCGCCTTCCCACAATGCTGTCAAATTAATTTAGCACATTTTCGCTTTAAATATCTCCAAAGTTAACCATTTAGAATATAAGTTAATTCAAAATAAAGTCTAGTTAGATTATAGCGATCAACCTAATGTATTTAAACAGACATGTCAGAAACTTAAAACCATCGAATTGTGCAGTTTTCTCCATTTATATTCATGTCATATTATAGGTAAGCTATTATCTAATGTGTTATAAACTTCATATAATTATTTAGTACTATTTTAGTAGCTGCAAGCTAATGTATTAATGACCTAGGTTAAATTCAAGGCTTTTCAATGCCTTGAAATAGGGAAAATGAAGTTCAAGACTTTCTAGGCGTGTAGAGAGAGGTTTATGACGTCCTGCATCACACTGGCTATTCGCAGAGCTGCTGCTCTGCGAATTATAGCCACCAATACTGTAATTCGCAGAGCTGCAACCAACCAATCAGTATGCATCATTTGACTGTGAATGTGCATCATTTTACTGTGCATGCACATGTGCAGAATTATTAAGCCTTTTGTTTTCATCGTAATGCTTTCCAGAGCTTTTTTACTCTACGAATTAGCAGAAGAATGATTATTATTTCCAGAGCTGCTCTGCGAATTAGTGGAAGAATGATTATTATTTGCAGTGACAGTGACTGCCGTCCATTCATCATTTTCAATTTTAGCACATTATTATTAAGTCACGCTAAAAAATAACAGAATTTTATCTTAGCAGTTTAATAGTAATGCTCCTAAATAACAAAATTGTATGTGCAGCTCTGCAAATAACAATCACTCCTCCGCTAATTCGCAGAGCAAAGCAGCTGTGCAAATAGCCTCGTACTTTCTGCATACACCTACTGTTGTGATGATGCACGGTCCCAGTTTGGTAGTCACCTGCTCGTCAACTAGCCGTTGGTAGGTTGCGTCTTTCTCAACCACGAGCACAAAGTGTGCATCCGACTCAAAACCTACATGTGAAAAATACCAGACACATTGCAGCTATAGCACACATGACGTGGAAGCATGATTGGGATAACATAACTTTATTCCGAGCAGCCCCCGGTGGCATTGCATGATGTGATGTGTGGCCACGCGAGAGCTGATGAGAAGAAGGTCATGGTGTGATCGTGGTCAAGTATGGTAATGAGATGGATGAGGCGAGACAAATGAACAAGGCGATTATGTGAGGCGAAGTAATATGTACAGATATATATGTATGTGGTAACTAGCGGGTGGCATATAGTTACCTAATATGATAAGTATAAAGAATATGATAAATGATAATTAGGTTAAATGTTAATTAGATAGGAATAATTATTAATATATGATGATATAATATATTTGATGTTATATAATATCTCGATTAACTCGCGGAGTGGGTGGGTGGGTAAAAAGGTTGTTGTGGTCAGTCCGGTGGATGGGAGCGGAATGACCAGGCTTGGTGTGGAGGTGAGGAGCTCCAGTGATGGAGGGCTGTGATTGGCGGAGAGGTGGAGAGCAGGTTGGAGTGAGGAGAGGGAGGAGGGACCAGATTTTGATTGGCAGGTGGTGTAATGAGGTGCCCACCCCCGCCCGGAGGGGGGTAGGGGTGGAGCGGCCGAGGGTGGGGGAGGAGCAGGGGTTGGGCCCAACGGCTTCGCTGCCATGTGTGCCCCGCAATGACCCCAAATGAGCATACACTCATTCAACGCGTATATTTGTGATAATTTCTGTGGAGTCTAAATCAGAACTTTCCGCATGGGAAGCCTGCACTCTACCGATTCGGCCCTTGGCCACCACGTCTTGTCTTCATTTATATATACATATATATAGACCGTCCATATATATATAAACCATATATACACATACATATATATATATATATAATATATAAAAAAATCCTCCGGTGCGACTGACACTGGTCAACATCTGGAGGAGGTGAGGTAGGCGAGATGGCGCCACCGGCACAGTGTTGTATCTTACGGAAGATAACAATAATAATAATAAGTAATATTACCTTGCAAATCTTTATACTCGCATAATACATTACACACCATATATATATATATATATATATATATATATATATATATATATAGAGAGAGAGAGAGAGAGAGAGAGAGAGAGAGAGAGAGAGAGAGAGAGAGATTTCCATACATTATTACTGTAATTGAGATTTAGAATGAAGAATCAACGCTATGTCACTCAGAAGATTTTGAATGATTCAACAAATGTGCTAAAGGAAGTTGCCTACTTTGTATCGCCTCAACATGGGCTGGCACCATCGAGCTCTGAAATGAAAACGTGTCATTTTTGTTTTAGTCTGTACAATTGTCAATTAATGCTATCAAAAAATAGACATAAAAGAAACCTTAATAATCTCAACTTAATATCAGGGTGGAAATTGTGATACTGAAAGTGTGAAAAAGAGGATAATTGAGTACCGTATCGTGACAATCGACTCGGCTACCGTCTACATCTGTATACTTTAGGTCCCCACAAATGAGGCCCTTGGAGGTCGCAAGCTGAAACAGAGATGATGTACAGTCTAGTCTGTCAATAACGGCCTCTGTCAATAACACATTTCTGTCAATAACGTCAAAAAGTGCTGGTCCCGTCACGGCACCCCTTTAATTTAATAGCATTGCCTCTGTGTCTAACGGACAACTGTCTTATGCGGATAATGAACCATTTTTTCACCTATTTGATCAATATTCTCTGTCAATAACCTCATGTAAGGACCGTCTTAGTCAGTCAAGTATAAAAGAAAAACATTGGTTTCAACCCATTCCGTCAGTCAGTCTCTGCCTATAACGGATCTCTCTCTATAACAGCATCTTGCTCCAGTCCCATAGGTGTCCATTATGGACAGAGTAGACTAGTTACTGTTGAACAGATTGGGTTGCCTGTGCATATTCAATTTAGATACTTGTGCGTTCATTAAACGATTCTTGCTGCATAAAATGGGATGCTAAGTTAATTTTATTATAGCTGTTCCTGCTCAAGCCTATGCTGCCAGAATTTCAATGTGCATGCCAAAATTAATTTCATATGTTTGTAATTCTAATATCTCTAAAGTTGGTTGTAATGCTTTCCAGAGAGAGGGACAGGAGGACTGACAGTGACACCCCTCCCTTGCGTGATGTCATCTCTCACATCTCGGCTTTGCTCATCTTGGGCTCATCGCTCCGAGGCACCTGGCTTTAGCGTATATAATTATAAAGCCGGTTGTTCGCTTCACTCCTCACTTCCCCTCCTGCTGCTGCTGACCACGGAAAAAGAACCAACCACCCACACACCCGTCACACTATGGCTTGCGACCACTGGCGACCACTTTGCAACCAAGAGGCCGCCGACTGGTCAGTGATCGGTCACAAGCGCTGAAAGTGGTCGGCGACCTCCTTGTAAACAAAGTAGTCACAAGGTTTTTGGTGCAGCACTTGCAACCTACTTGTGACCATAATGGTCAGCTAGAGGTCGCTGACCGATCGCCAACTATTGTTTTTCCGGCCTTTTTATTGTTGCTTTGGTCGCAAGGAGGTCACCAGCTTTTGGTCGTAAAGTAGTCGCAAGCTGTAGTGTGACTGGGGCCTTACTCCCTCATGTTTACATGCTAATTACTTATGCCCACCTACTCTGTAGGGCTGAGGTCTCTTTGACCGCCCCTCGTCAACTTATGAACTTTAACCTTTGTGAACCATGAACAGTTAACTTGACCTTTTGAATAAACACATTTGTCCCCAACCCTGCGTTCTCCCCCATTTGTGCAAATCAGTCATTTATAATATAGTTACTTCAATCGAAAGGAAAGTAAGATCACAATGATCATCATGATATATTTACTTACAAAAATTAGCAGAAACTCAAACGCAAAAAAAAACTAAAGCGTTTTCCCCTATGTGTGTTTCTAAATGACCACTGAACATAAATTGCAATGAAATTGTACTAACAAATATTTTACATTACAGCAAATATATTTTCTGTAGGCCTATGTACTACTCTTAAATAAAATAAAATACCTAAAACTAAGATTCCTTATACGCGGTATGCGGCAAGCGAATGTGGCAACAAATCGAAAAGCATGTAAATGAATAGTGGTGCTTCCATACGTCCAAATGCGAATACGAACGCGAATGCAAATGCGGCAAATGGATGGACCGATCGGTGCGAATGCGAATGCGAATACTGCTGCGTTTGCCATAGAAAACAATAGTAACTTTGATCTTCCTTCACAAATTTGGAGGAAAAACCCCAAAAAATGTTATGGGTAACTTTTCTGGTGTGTATGTTCGCTTAACCATCCCCCAGCACAAAGGTAAACATCGGCTATTGGGGGTTGGCATATATCTAAGTCGCATATACCACATTCGCATTCCACATACTGCGTATATGGAATCTTAGCTTAACTGTTACTCTCCCTTCTCTCCACTCTTACCCAGCCATTTTCAAAACAGCAGCTGGACTGTCCTGAGCACTCTCAGATACAGTTCAGATGCAATGACTCTACTACTTCACCCCACCCCACCCCCAACCATGCACATATTTTGGTTATATAAAGAGAAAAAGTAAGAAAACTTGTGCTTGGAAAGAATTTGTCAGAGTATGGTTCCCGTCTATGCGAGCTATACTGGGCAACTTTAAATTGAATTAATATTCTGTGTAGCAACAGATACTTACTAAATGCACCAGTATCTAAGTTAGATATGTAGGTTCAAATTTAGATAGTCTACATGTTTTGTTTGTGAAATGTTGATGTTTTCGTCGGACTATTGAAAATACCTCAGTTTTACTCTCCTTTCACTCCACTCACTCAGTCATTTTCAAAACAGCAATTGGAGTCCCAGCCTTAGCACACCCCCACCCCACCCCCACCCCTACTGACCTCAGCACTCTCCCTGACCCAGTTCAGGTGCAGTGAGTCTACAACTCTCCCCCCCCCCCAACATATCTGGTTATATAAACATAAAAACCTAGCAGAGTTGTGCTTGGAGAGCATTTCTGGGAGTACGGTAGCCGTCGCCACGAGCTATAACGGGCCCCTTTAACATTGCATTGAGTTTCTGTCATTTTCTGAGATAAATACATTAAATTGATCATTATAAGCTACTTTTCTTTAGGTTGAAGTAGCTTATAGTTTAAATGGCTAACTTTGGAGATATTTTAAGTGACAACATGCCAAATTAATTTTGGCAAGCACGCCAAAACTCTGATGCTATATGCTTATGCAGTAACAGGTTCTATTAAATTGACTCCCCATGCCCTTCTATGTGACAACAAATGCTTAATAACTGTACCAGTATCTAAGATAAATATGTAGAATCAAATCGAGGTTAAGTGTTTTGGTTTTGAAAATTTGATGCTTCATCGGACTATGAAACTTTAAAGTCGCCAGCTATCCGCCGCGTGGAAAACAAACGAACTCGATTTGAAATTCTGATGCGACTGAAAACTCCCCAAAACAACAACAACAACGACTCGGGTGACCGGAGTCGTCCGGGTCGTGTTAATCGATTACGGCCTTAAATATTGGGAAATAGTGGTGGTCGCCGGCAACAGGCTCAGGGGGATCTGCTGAGCCTGTTACCGGCGAGCGGCATTAACATCACGTCGATTTTTGGTTTAATTTAACCAAATTTCAGCGGCGGTGTTAATATCGCTTCGAGTTTGTGGTTAATTTGACCAAATTTGACTTTTTGAGCATGTAATTCTGTTAAATATGACAGCTTTGAATAGATTTGGGCTTAATTTATTGCCGCCCATACTGGGAACCAGCAACTCTTGTTACTGTGTGAGCCTGTTGCCGGCACAATTTCAGCCAATCACAGCGCAGCTTTTCCATTGCAAATGGCCGCCGTCTATGGGGGGCGGCCATTTTGGAGACAATCAACTGGCTTTGCAGTTCAGATTAGCACAGCCCTGGTCCCCTACTCTCCCCACACATACTTGGTTCAATTAAACATAAAAACTAAACAAGGTTGTGCTTGGAGAGCATTTGTCGGAGTACGGTTCCCGTCGCCAGCGACCTATATCTGGTCCCTTTAATGTGAGTAACTAAGGCGTCTCACCACGTGCAGACAGGCTCGGGGAACGCGCAGCATACACCCGATGTTGTCTACGAGAGCATCCACACACGACTGGGAACCAAACTTCTGTGGGTCCTGGTAAAACAAATCCCTGAAAAAGGTAACAAGTACTAAAGTAGCATCGTCGTTCAACAAAGGTGAATACTGTGTTAACAGAATAATATGAATAAGCAATGCTTAGGACCGACCCCCCGATATAACTACAGTAAAGTATTTGATGATTGCTCGTGTATTTTGTTACTCCACTCATGGTGTTCGATTTGAAATTCTAGCAACTCGGATGACCCGAGTCGCGGTCGTGATAATCGAATACGGCCGTCCTTTCCGTGGAATAAAATATTAATATTGCCTTTGTGCACCCATGTTTATGCCAAATTGTTACCAATAGCTGTCGTCCACCCTGCTTGCTGCGGACCAAAATTCGACGAGCGATTTCCGTTTCCGTTTGCTGGATTTCTCGGTTTCTCGGTACGAGTTTACAAATGGCAGCGCCCATACAGAGCTATTTCCGTTTCCGTTTGCTGGATTTTGTCGATGTCACGCACAGTAAAAGTATTGTTTATGTGTATATATCTACATGCGTTAGTCTTAAGCCTCCCCGTGGGTGGGTCGGTATTATTGCACAATGAAATGATTTGCTAACAGAATACCACTAGTACTAAACTAGCATCGTCGTTCAACAAAGGTGAACACTGTGTTAACAGAATATTATTGCACCATGAAATGATTTTCTAACAGAATATGACAAGTACTAAACTAGCATCGTCGTTCAACAAAGGTGAATACTGTGTTAACAAAATATTATTGCACAATGAAATGATTTGCTAACAGAATATGACAAGTAGGCCTACTAATTAAACTAGCAATACTTTGTTAACAATAACAGAATATTATTGCACAATGAAATATCTGATGTATAACGTATTATACGAGTATAAAGGCATAACAGGGAATTACTTATATTATCGACTATTCCATATATATATATATATATATATATATATATATACATATATATATATATATTATAAGCTGAGAAGATCACACGACTTAATCATGTTAAGGCCCTTAGGGGTACTAATTTCAGCAGTAAAATATACATTTCACCTTTCTTTATGCACAATAACACTTAATAAAGTTTTGATGGTAGGCATATATGTAACAATGAGGAAGATTCTAATTACACAAAAGTAAATGGAAAGAACAAACCCCGAGAGACTCATTCTAATACCATTTATTTGTGACATCAAGGCTGAAGAGAATATATATAAAAACTCAAGCCCTTACCTCCTATATATAACCACACATGTTTTTTCACCGGATCTGCACGAATCACAAGAATGACCAATTGCACTATAAAGAACGAAAAAAATCAGCGAATCCACGTAGCAGTTACATCCCTGTATATTTGTGTGTATATATCATTTCATTCACAGACAATGGGGGACATTACGATTTTGTAGTTCAAACAATTGCCGATGGCGTCGCTACTGAACTAGTGGGTCTGACGGTATGGTCCTGCATACTGACTATTCCTGTGTACTGACATACTGACGGTGTAGTCCTGTCTCCTGGCTGTAGTCTGGTGGACATACATACTGACAGTGTGGTCTTGTGTACTGACTAGTCTTGTGTACTGACATACTGATGGTGTAGTCCTGTCTCCTGACTGTAGTCTGGTGTACTGACTGTAGTCCTGTATGCTGACGAGTCTTGTGTACTGACATACTGACAGTGTTGTCCTGTGTACTGACTATTCCTGTTTACTGACTATTCCTGTGTACTGACTGTAGTATTGTGTACTGACATACTGATGGAATAGTTCTGTGTACTGACTGTAGTCCTTGTACTGACTAGTCCTGTGTACTGACATACTGATGGTATAGTCCTGAGTACTGACCGGTGTACTGACATACAGATGGAATGGTCCTGACTATTGACTGTAGTCTGGTGTACTGACCTACTGATGGTATGGTACTCTGTGCTGACTGTAGTACTGAAATACTGACAGTATAGTCTTGTCTACTGACATACTAATGGTATAGTTATGTGTACTGACTGTTGTCCTTGTACTGACTAGTCTAGTGTACTGACATACTGATGGTGAGGTGCTGAGTATTGACTACTTCTGTGTACTGACATACTGACCTCATGGTTCGGTGTGCTGACTGTAGTCTGCTGAACTGACATACTGACAGTATGGTTCTGTGTGCTGACTGTAGTCTGCTGTACTGACATACTGATGGTATGGTCCTGAGTACTGACCATAGTCCTGTGCACTGATTAGCCCAGTGTACTGGTACTGACATACTGATGGTATGGTCGTGTGTACTGATTGTAGTCCTGTGTACTGACTGTAGTCCTGAGTACTGGCATACTGACATCATAGTCCTGTGTACTGACTGTAGTCCTGTGTACTGATTGTTGTCCTCTGTACTGACTAGTCCAGTGTACTGACATACTGATGATATGATCCTGTGTACTGACATAGTAATGGTATAGTCCTGCAAACTGACTGCATGTTGCGTTATAGTATCTCCATTTAGGCCCACTAGTACCGATGTGCCACCTATCGTTGGGAAAAGTAACTACGCTAAATGTCCCCCATTGATCTTCCTCATTCCACCGCTCCTTTCCCTGCCCCTAGTAATACCTAGGAGGAAACTTAGCGACAAATAATTATCGGACTCAGCTGGGATTCGAACCTGTGGTTCGAATCCCATGACCTTGCCACATGAAAAGTGGGTGCCAACTTATTCTGCCACACTGAAGTGCTTTATTAATATAATATTACTGTACATAAATTACAATTAGTCAACAAATGACAGAAATAATCTACATTTTGAATAGTTTGGATAGTAATCTTTAGTCACCAACAAGACTACTTTTGTGGTACTAGACCTACCGTTTTGTGCAGTATGTATTTGTTTGTAGAAGACGATGAATCGTTACAAGAAGCTTTACTGTCAAAGCTGAAATTCACAAGTATATAGAGCATACAAAGATATACAGAAATGATAGTCATATCTTACTGTCAGAATCGAATTTTTAATTAAGCGAAAGCTGCATACTTGAAAAGTAATAGCAATCATTACATTTATGTAAAAAGGAGATAATTGAGTCTTCTTTTTTTTTTAGTGATGAATTTATTTACCCTGCTCATAACGGATAAATGTGTTAACACTTATTTTCACCGCTGGGCAGCACTAATCCAATTTGATTTACATCTTCTGAAATTTGTTTTCGTAATAATTTTGGTTTTCTTGCTTCCTGTTTATGGCTTGTAACTGTTTGTAGATTGCAAATAGTCAACAATCCAGCTTTTACTACACTTTGTGTTAGTCCATTTAATCATCATCTGTTTTTATAGGTTACATTATTTTTCTTAAACACTGCTATGTTTTCTGAATTTTGGGTTGCAGCTGGCAGTTTATTCCAACTATTGGTACTCATGTTAGCTACACTACGATTGTGTGCACTGCATTTTGATTTTACCACTGCTAGTAACAGACCATTGTTGCTTCTTGTGCACCTTGTTTGTAACCTGTTTTTTTTTGTTCAATCTTAGGTGATCTTGTTGCCTGTTCGTGAGGAATTTTACTAATACTCTTGCGTTTGGAAGAGATTACTCTTCCCTAGACATATTTCTAGTGCTCTAATTTGGAGCCTCTGCAGTTTATGTAGTGTAATGCTGTCCTTGAGCTGACCTACATATTCTATAAATATTAGTGTGGCAATACCAGACATTCATTTACAACGATGAACTCTAATGATCTGCAGTAGACCTACAGATTTATTGGTTTGGTTGTTGGGGTTTTACATCATAGCAACATCTATGGTCATATTATCAGGACGGGCACCGACATGCGACAGTGAGCACTCATGGCGACTTTATAGTGCTGCCCCACTGGTAGATCAGGCCGACACCATGACCCATTATCCCACTCAGTAACATTATCCTGATACCGAGCTAACCAGTTATTGCCAGGGTCGTTAGCGACAAGTATAAATTCTGAAAGTCATTGGTTTGATTTGGCCGGGATTCAAACTACTGTAGTAGTCTGAACATGAGCTCTACTACCACGCGGTAGCAGCGGAGACTACGCCGTGCACCAGCGCAGTACCTACGCACTGCGCCAGGTGGCGGCACGGGTAGCCACCGGTCAGACCCCAACTGGGCTGACCTCTACTGCGTGTGGCTGACCCCCCCACCCCCACCCCCCCACCCCACACACACCTATAGAGTCGATGTGGGATCTGGCGAGTCAGGGGGCGGGTCAGACAACTACTGACGCCGTGAAGAGCAGAGGGTTCAATAAACCAAGGGTGAAGCGTACACTGAATTGAATCTTGGTGTTCTTCCGTGTGTGACTGTGAGTCGGAGGGCTGTGGGCCACTACACTACCAACCTCCCAAATGTGAAGCCTGTGCTCTACCGATTCGGCCACCACGTATGGTGAACATTTTGAGGACTGTTGTATTACTTGTTGCCTTACCGAGTGCGGTGGCCGAATTGGGAGAGCACGAGCCTCACATGCAGATGATTGATGATTGATTGGTGGTTTCTTTACACCGTGTCGGCAGCATTGGCCATATTCACTGTGAAAGTGGTCTGTTTGTTATTCAACCATCGCTTTTAGATATACTGTAAAAGCATACAATCAAGTATGTGTCAATAGACACTCATGAATTTTTTAACTCACAATCATATAATTTGTGGTCAAGGTAAATCAAATTGTAGATGAAAGTATTATTCATTGATGAAATTGGTTTAATAAGCTATATGTGGTGGTACAAACCAGCTGTCCTCAAAAAGGCTAAAATGTTTTCTTGCTGTTTGCAGTGTCAAATTGTTGGCACAGGGCCATAAAATCCACAGTTTAATCAAGTGTGTTTTAATGTCAGTGAGGACTGACATCCAATACATTCAGGGGGAGGGTCCCCATTGAGCAGGAAATTTCATGATATAAAAGTGGGTGCATTTGGGATTTCTTCAACATGGCCAGCTGGAGGATGATGTTTGGTTTCCTTAACTGCCATGGAGGAACATCTCAGTATTGTGAGAGTGCTAGATTGTGTAGGTTTGCACCCAGAGCCTCTAAATAAGGCTTAATTCTGATTGATTGATTGGTGGTTGCTTTACGCTGTGTCGGCAGCATAGGCCATATTCACGGCGAGAAATGTTTGTTTTCTATTCAAACCATCGCTTTTACATGTAAATTCAATTATTTGTTTGCGAACCGAAGTTCATTTGTTGGTGCTCAGAATGCCGGACCTCTTTACATGTAAAAGCAGACAATCAATGATGTGCCAATAGACACTCATTAAATTAGAAATCTCACAATCATGTATTTGTGGTCAAGGGAAACAAATTCCCATAGAAAAAGAAAAGTTTTATTAATAATTGATAGAATCTATTTAGTAAACTATATGAGGTGGTACAGTCCAGCTGCCCTCAAAAAGGCTCAAATGTTTTCCTGTTTTACCTTAGTTAAAAGGTCATGCATACTGTCTGCAGTGTAGAACTGTTGGTGCAGGGCCAAAAAATCAACGCAACTTAGTAAAATGTGTTTGAGTGTCAGCAGGCACTGACACCCAATACATTCAGGGGGAGGTTCCCCCTTGAGCAGAAAAGCATGTGTAAGCCACGAGTGGCCAATTAGGCAGCGGCTAAGGACCACTTGGTCCCGCTGACCTCCCGCATGAGTCTGTGGTGGCTTTCCCACAGATGGTTCAATTTCTTTAAGTTTATTAATGTTTTCATCCCACTCATGTTGCATTTGGATTTTATGTGGGTGGCTATTAGTGGTTTCAGATCAGAGTGAGGGATCAGACACGGTTCAAGATCACAGTTCAGGGCCTTCTTCGCAGCCCGATCAGCTCGTTCATTTGCTTGTATGCAGGCATGGCCAGGCACCCAGCACAGGTGGATGTCATACCCATCCATTGTCAGTTGGTTCATTTTATAAATGACCTTTGCTAGAATAGGGTGATTCGTTTTCAGTCCAGCAACAGCCAGGGGGCAAGAGAACGAATCACTGTATATAACATAGTTAGTGTGGTTGGATACCTCGATACACTCCAATGCCAGAAGGAGTGCTCTGGCTTCTGCAGTGAAAATCGAGCTCTGATCAGGCAAACATACACCAAATCTTTCCCATCGGCAGACTGCCGCAGCAGCTACCCGGCTTTGGTCTTTCGAACCATCAGTGTATATGGAGAGGTGGTCTGCAAACTGGCCTTGAATCTCTGCATGCAGTCCTTGGTACTCGAGTGGATGTGTCCCAGACTTCCTCAGTTCCGTGAGTCGGAGGATAACCGATGGCTTTCTCAACGACCACGGGAGATGTTCTGGGACTTTGGCATCCTCCAACACGTCCAAATCCATGCCCAAGGCCTCTAAATGAGGTTCCATTTGGAGCCTCAGTGGCCGGATGTAATTTGGCTTAATTCTGAGGCCTAGCAGCTTTAGATATGTTGACCTTGTCTCATAGAGGCATTCGTATGGCAGTATAAAAATGTATTTATATGCAGGGTTTTAAATATTTCCCTTTAACTGTATTACATATTGCATAGATAATTTGAGCCTTCTACTCTTAAGGGAGGGCTCTCGGCCTTCGACATAAAGGCTCTGGACAGGCGAGGTTCTAAATGCCCCAGGGCCAGACGAAGGCCTTGATGGTGTATAGTGTCTAACTGTGATATGTAGGATTTTCTGGATGAACCATAAAGAATACAGCCAGTCCAATTTGGAATGTATGAGTGTTCTGTATAATTGGAGAAGGATAGTGCTGTCTGCTCCCCACAGTGGGTGGGCTAAAACCTTTTAAATATCTAGTGCCTTAAGGCATTTCGCTTTTAAATACTTAATATGAGGGATAAAAGAGTTTGTTGTCAAAGATAACTCCTAAAGACTTTGATGGGGTCATTTCCAATTGTTAAAATGGGTTCATGGTGCAAAGTCTATGAAAGAGAAAAGTGCATGCAACGGTTTTAGATTTGGAAAATCTAAACCAGTTTTCCATTGCCCATGAGGAAAGGATATTTATCTTTAGTTGGAGCTGCCATTCTATAGAGTTCATATTTTTGCCTTTATAACAAATTAAAAAGTAATCTACATAGAGACTGCAGGACACAGTCCTCTTTATAGACTTAACTATATTATTAATTTTTATGCCAAAAAGGCTAACAGATAGAAGGGCACCATGAGGTACCCCCATCTCTTGATCAAAAATATCAAAGATGGTAGCATTGATCCAAACTGTAAAGGTTCGGTTTGACAGAAATTTAGAAATAAAAATGGACAGGCACCCTCTAAGGCCTATATTAAACAAATCCATTAGGATGCCGTACTTCCATGTTGTGTCGTAAGCCTTTTCAGGGTAAACAAATACAGCCATGACATGTTCTCTGTTTATGAAGGCATTTCGAACAAATGACTCCAATCGGACCAAGTGGTCGAGGGTACTCCTCCCCTGCTTGAAACCACACTTGAAGTCGGTCAGATGGTGCTCTGACTCCAGGATCCAGACAAGACGATCATTAATCATTCGTTCGAAAGTTTTACAAGTGCAACTTCTAAATGCTATCGAGCAGTAGTTCCCAGGCTTGCTATGATCGTTCCCCACTTTGGGGATAGGAAGAATGATGGCCTTCTGCCAGGAGGTTGGAATGTCTCCAGTGCGCCAGATATTATTAAAAAAGTGCAGAAGCAGTTCAACTTCTGGTGGTGGGAGGTGTTTTAAAAATTGGTAGTGTATTTTATCTGGACCTATTGCAGTGTCAATCGACCTATTTAATGTGTGCTTTTGTTCATCTATCGTGAAGAAACTATTGTGGTACTCAGTGTTATTAGCCTAAAAGGGTGATATACTCAAGCAATTATCGACCAAAAAGGTAGATCATTACCGGATTGACCCTAGCCTCTGCCTTCTAGGAGTAGTGAAAAATGAAAATAAATAGAATTCATGTATGTATGTATATATACAGGTTTGTAGTTGTAAATAATTACATTCTTCATATTATTACTCCTATGGCTTGGCGTGACTTGCCGATTGATTGGACTGGACCAGTCCAACCCCTCGTGCAGGTGAAGTGGGGGCCAAAGTGCAGTGTTGGTCGACAAGAAGCTGCAGCTCCCTGAAGACCTCATGCACCAGGATCCCTTCCTCCACCGACACAAGCTACAACTCACCGCAAACGAGTCACCCCATATGTTGCATTTTACGATCTACAAGGGGGTGCAGGGGAACTATTCTACCCTGGTTTCCCATGGGGAGGGGGCGTGTGGGAGATTGGGAGTTTGGTTCCCGGTTGAGTCAAACCAATGACTTATAAAATTGATACTTGTAACTTCCTAGACTGGTGCTCAGCATTAATAGGATAGGGCAAGGACTGGTTAGCTCAGTGTCAGGATAATGTGACTGAGTGGGATATTGGGTTATGGTGCCAGCGGCCTGACTTCCAGGTGGGGCAGCACTATAAAGTTGCCATGAGTGCACACTGTCACTATTAAGTACCCATCCTGATATGACCTTAGACGTTGCCAGGATGTAGAACTCCAACAAGCAACCAACCAACTTGTTGCCTTAATCATACAACACAGCTATATCTCACCGAATCTTTTAACAGTAGAAATACAGTCAAATCTTAGATGTATTTCTGAGGGATCAGACGTCATCTCTAGTCCTTTTCCTTCTTGAAATCTGGAAATAAAAGTCAATTTAAAAACATTGTTTAATATTTTTATGCCAAGAACCTCTTCTTACAGATTGATAACGCCATGATAATTCATCTTTCAATACAGCTGTGCCCCCCTTCCACCCACTTAAATTACGGGACAAACTTATTTCGGATTGATATCAAAATAGATGAAACTCAAAAGCAATTGAATCAAAAATGATATCCATCCACGATAGATAAGTCTTAACCTGAACCTTAACTTCAACTTGTTAAATAGCTATTAACTAACCAAAACTCTTGTTACACCATTAGACCACCCCACCCCCAGTTAAGCTGGAAAGTACCCGAATAGAGTGGTTCCAGATTCTGCCGATAGATGTAACTAACTTAACTGGTGGGGTATAATACATGAAGAGAGTGGCTGTGAAATTCCAGAAGAAAAATACAATATAGTCTTTTTAAAAATATATATTACAAGGATAAGAGCTCGAATCCTGTTGCGATATGAATATCAGAATATAATCAGGCATTTTATTATTTCTTAATGCATTCTTTACGGAGATATAGCATGTGAAATCATAGGCACTTGGGATATGTACCCGAATAAAGTGGTTCCAGAATCTGCCGATACATGTCACGAGCTTAAAGCTACATAGTCCGATGAAATATCAAATTTTCAAAACCAAACCAATTATCTAGATTTGATTTTACATATCTAACTTAAATACTGATGCACCTATTAAGTATTTGTTTCTGCCTAGAAGGCAATACTGAGTCAATTTAACAGAACCTGTTACTGCAGAGGTCTATGGTGTCAGAGTTTTGGCAAGCTTGCCAAAACTAATTTTCCATGTTTGTACTCAAAATATCTCAAAAGTCTACCATTTAAAATAAAAGTAACTTTGAACTAATGTAAAGTAGATACTAGTGATCGATCTAATGTATTTATCTCAGAAAAAAATACAGAAATTCAAAACCATCGGACTAGGCAACTTTAAGTGGTGGGGTCTATTCGACATCAATTAATTTATCCCATATTAGACAACAGCCCGATATGGGGTGTGTCGCCTTAAATCCCCATATTGAAACGACAAAGAAATTATTAATCTCTACACGTGCCATTGAAAATATTTCATTTTGAGTAGCACTAGCAGTAACTGAAATTTAAGTGTATTTCACAAATAAGCAGAATACCAAAGTGTTGATAATGTCAGATTTGCCAGTCCAATTTCATGGAACAGGGCAGCCCACTACGGCACTGCAACGGATATCATAGTAATCAATTGGTTGTTGGAGTTTTACATCCTGGCAACATCTAAGGTCATATCAGGATGGGTACCGACTTGTTTCAGTGCACAGTCATGGCAACTTTATATTGCTGCCCCACTGGGAAATCAGGTGTCACCACCATGACCTGATATCCCACTCAATTACATTATCCTGATGGAGTTGGAGTTTTACATCCTGGCAACATCTAATATCATATCAGGACAGGTGGCGACTTGTGACAGTGCGCACTCATAGTGACTTTATAGTGCTGCCCTACTGGAAAATCAGGCCGCTGGCACTATGACCCGATATCCCACTCAGTCACATTTTCCTGACACTAAGCTAACCAGTCCTTCCCCTATCCTATTAATGCTGAGCGCCAGGCTAGGTAGCAACAAGTATACATTTTAAAGTCATTGGTTTGACTTGACCGGGAACCAAACTCCCGACCTTCAGCACGCGAGGCCCGCACTCTACCGATTAGGCCACTGATCCCGGTAGTTAGATATGTAGAATCAAATCTCGGTTGGTGATTTAGTTTTGAAAATGTAATGCTTTAATCGGACTATGAAACTTTAATGAGCATGCAAATTGACACATAGGTTCTATTGGAGGCATATGATACCTGATGTTGTTCCACGTGTTTCTGTTTCTATATGACAGACTAGGGGGTCTTCCTTCAGCCACAGCCTGCAGCACTCTCAACAAGGTCGTCTCAATCAGCGTCATCACTTCTTCACTGAAAGGGAAAGTCAATGCTTTGAATAAGAGCTAGATTTATTTATTACAAAGAAGATTTTACTATGAATCGATGTGAATGTTAAAAAATAACAAGAATTTTTGTGTGCTACTTTTGCACGTGGTCTACTGTACAGTGTTAGCGTGCGGTCTACATCAACAGACCATCAGACGGGATGGCCGAATGAGTTGAGCGTCTGTGTTCCATTTTGGTAGAATAGGCCTAGTTGGTCAGGGGGAGGCTATAATGAGGTCACGAGATTGGCCTAATTGGTTAATGGCCTCCCTGCATAATGGGTGTTTCAAAGTGAGTGTCCAAAGGGGTGAGGTTATAAATTCACGGGTTATTCTGTATATGCTGTCCCAAATCGTTAGCTAACACTGTTAATATGCCAATATCTAAGATGGATATATATCGGATCAAATGTAAGTAGTTGTTGTAATTTTGACAAAATTATATTGCATCGGACCATGCAACTTTAATAATTGCATCAGTATCGAAGTTAGATATGTCGAATCAAATCTAGATAATTGTTTTGGTTTTGAAAATTTGATTGTCCATTGGACTATGCAGCTTTAAGTGCGCACACCCAGATAGTACACAGCCGTCGGCCCGACGTCGGCTATTGGTCGCACCGTCGCCACCGACTTTCCACCGTCTGCCCACCGTCGGGCCGACGGTGGTATTCCGACGTTAGGGTTCAATCCCTTTCCACTTTTGAGCCACCGTCGGCCCGACGGTGGTGTTCCGACGTTAGGTTTCAATCCCTTTCCACTTTTGAGCCACTGTCGGGCCACCGTCGGGCCTACGGCGGTAGCCCGCCGCTGGTTTGCATTCATTTTCCACATTCGAGCCACCGTCGGCCCGACGGTGGTGTTCCGACGTTAGGTTTCAATCCCTTTCCACTTTTGAGCCACCGTCGGGCCGCCGTCGGGCCTACGGCGGTAGCCTGCCGCTGGTTTGCATTCATTTTCCAAATTCGAGCCACCGTCGGCCCATCGTCGGGCCGACGTTAGGGTTCAATCCCTTTCCACTTTTGAGCCACCGTCGGCCCACCGTCGGGCTGACGGTGTTGATACGCGCATGCGCAGTTCTTTAAATTTCCGGCTCGAGTCGCCGGTGGAACACGTGCGATCGTTGAGCAGCGTTCTTTTTCAACAAATAACTCCAGAAATCGCAGGAATTTTTTAACAGGTTTGTTTATTAATATGTCTAGATTATTTTGTAAAAGTTTTGTAATTTATTACGACGTATTAATGGAATTATTTGTGTTAATACGATTTGAATTATCGGATACGGTTTGTTGACGGTTCAACTCAGTTCAAGTCACCACCGGAACACATGCGATCGGTGAGCGGCGTTCTTTTTCTACAAATAACTCCAAAAATCGGAGGAATTTTAAGGAATTATTTAACAGGTTTGTTTATCATTATGTTTAGATTATTTTGTGAAAGTTTTGTAATTTATTACGATGTATTAATGGAATTATTCGTGTTAATACGATTTGAATTACCCGGTACGGTATGTTGACGAAGGACCGCCATCTTGGTTTTTTTCGAGAAGACACTGTCACTATAGTGTCAATACGTACAGGTGCAAAATGTTACTTTTATTCAAAATTAATATATATCAAGAACCCTAACCTTATAAATTTAATATAGTCTTTTTGGTAACGATGTTGTCTATATGTGTACCAAGCGATTTGTTTCTACGTGGTGTGGTTGTAGAGATATTTCACTTTTTCTGTATTTAATTAAGCACTAACCCTAACCCTAACCCATACCCATACAGAAAACCTCCAACCTCCCGCCGTCGCCTCGACGGCGGTATCCACCGTCGGCCCGACGGTGGATACCGTCGTCACCTCCCGACGGTGGATACCGCCGTCGCCTCCCGACGGTGGATACCCCCGTCGCCTCGACGGCGGGATCCACCGTCGGGCCGACAGTGGATACCGCCGTCGCCTCCCGACGGTGGATACCGCCGTCGCCTCGACGGCGGTATCCACCATCGGGCCGACGGTGGATACCGCCGTTGAGGCGACGGCGGGAGGTTGGACAAAACGTCGGCCCGACGACGATTTCCACCGTTGGCCCGACGGAGAGGCCGCCGTCGGGCCGACGTTGGCCCGACGGCTGTGTGCTATCTGGGCAGCATGCCAAAAGTTGTACTTTTGACCAATACGTTTAGTATCAAAACTTATTATTGACTTGATTATATAATAATACACTTATTAGTCGCGAACCTGGTTTTATTTGTTGTCTGCCCATTCGCGACATTGTCATTGACATTGTCAGACTGCTCCTGACTCGCTGCACCCGGTTGTGTCGGCATTGTATCTCGACATGTAATTTTCAGTTTGTCTGATTCTGAAACTTCTTTTTGGCACAGAAGTTGCAGCTGTTCCGTACGTTCCTCCCGTATTAACTGTCTACGGAGATTATCTATTGCATTCCAGAAATTATCCATATCTAAATAGCAGTCGGTACTTTCAAAACGTTAACCTGTCAAAACGTCTTCTGTCAAAACCCCTGCTGCCACTTGGTGGGAGAATCGGATTAAAAATGGTATGTCTATATTTATATTTCATCTGAGCGTATTTAATTAATAGACCGGAAAACATTAATATTACTACATATATATGCATATCTTGTGAGGGTGATGTTGAGAACGATTTAAGAAACGTCTCTAAACAAGAAGAACTTGTCGACTATTATTTCAGACGACACAACGATAATAAACATGGCGTCGAAGATGATGAAACTCTCAGCTAGAAGACAACTGCATAGATGTGTTTTCTCTCCAATGACAACACGATTACTCTCTACGAAATCACAAAGAGTACAAAATGAAGAAAATGTAAAGCATCCGAAAACAACCCATTTTGGGTTTGAATCTGTAAAGGAGGATGAAAAAGTTGGGAGAGGTGACTGTTACGACTGGTACTGGTTCGTTTATTTGGTGGTCCGGCGTATGGGTGGGCGGGCCGGATCACACGCCGACCCAATAGAGTCAATATGCCTGAGTTATCACGGCTCAATCAGTCAATGGTTTACAGACCAATGTCAATCATCACTCAATGACCCCAAACACAATAAATATCATTTTAATCTTAAATCTGGAGTTATACTCGACTCTTTCTATTATTTGGCCTATATGCTATAAACGCACGCTATCCATGCTTATCTTTCCAGCAGATTGGTGGTAAATTCTATTCTATATCAATCAATCAATAAATAGGATACAGCCATAATGATAATAGGCCTTGGACCAGTATAGGGGTGAAAACCAACGTATTAGAAAATCAGGCGAAGAATTTCGACATGGCGGGGAAATGATTTGAGCTGGTAAATTTAAATTCTTAATTTAAGAAGCAAAATATATTCTTCACATAAATCTTCATATTTACCCGCTACTTTTGATTTGAAATGTATAATAAAACGTAGTTTAAGGAATTATAAAAATAAAACTGACGGCATTTTATCGCCGCCATCTCTCCCATTTCACCAACTCCGTGATGATATGGGTAGCCGTTTGATCCTGAGCCAGAGTTTCTACTTCCTGTTCCATACTCAAGCTATTTTCGCTCGTATTTAGACTATGTTAGGATTCACCCCTGTACTGTAGTACGGGGTGAATCTTTTATCTAGCCTTGGACCTGTTAGCCGCTCTTAATTAATAGAAATTGAGACACTTCTTTAGATGTGGTGGACTGTAGCAACTGTCACTGGCTCAAAGATATACGTAATGCTTGACCAGTATACATCCAGTCGGGACTTGAAAAAGTTCACCGGCTCTGCTGCTACGACACTCTGGCAAGTCATTCCACAGGTCAACCACCCTAAAGCCGAAAAGTTGTGTCACCAGTCCAGTCTGGAGTACCGCTTCCTCAGCTTCAGGGAGTGTCCTCTGGTCCTGGTGTTGGAGTCTCTCATAAGGGGCCTGTCTTGTAGATACCATGGAGATATTTGAATACTTCAATCATATCCCCCCGGGCCCGTCTGTAGTACATGCTTGGGATCTTCAAATGGTGCATACATCATTCGTAGGGCATTTCATTGAATCCATGTACAAGCTTTGTTTCCCTTCTTTGGATCTTCTCAATTAACTCAGCATCCTTCCTGTAGAGTGGTGACCATACAACATTTCCATATTCCAAAAGTGGACGTGCAAGGGATGCGTACAGTCTGCGCACCACATCTTCGTCTCGGTATGTGTAGGATCTTCGAATGATGGCCAGTATTCCATTAGCTTTGTTGGCGACCTTCTGGATGTCATCGCTGAATGTCAGTTTGTTGTTCACCTTGACACCCAAGTCCTTTTTTATCATTGTTTCGGAGAGCGGAACATTATTCATACCATCGTTCATTACATAGATGTGCTTGTAGTTTTTGCCCCCTAAATGCATCCCTTTGCATTTTGAAGCATTGAACTTCAGCTGCCAATCACTTGACCACTTCTGCATGTTGTTGAGGTCCTTCTGCAAGTCCCCTGAGTCACTACCTTTCTCCATATGGCGGAATACTTTGGTATCGTCAGCAAACATTTGGACCATAGAAGGTACAACTTCTGGTAAGTCATTGGTATATATCACAAATAAGACTGGTCCAAGCACGCTGCCCTGAGGTATTCCGCTTTTCACTGAGCACCATCTTGATGATTTGCCATTTACAATGACTCGCTGTCTTCTGTGACTCAGAAAATCTTTTATCCAGTGTAGGACATCTCCTCTTATGCCATAGCCATGCAATTTTTTTTAGCAGTTGCTGGTGTGGAACAGTGTCAAATGATTTTTGGAAATCTAGATCAATAGCATCCAGATCTCCAAAGTCATCAATAACGTGGGTCCACTCATCCATACATGCTAATAGTTGGATCATACAAGATCATCCTTGCACAAAGCCATGCTGCTGTTGATAGGAGGTTGTTTTCTACAAGGTGAGCCGTGATAGAATCTCTTATTATTGATTCCAGCAACCTGTTAGATTGATTGGCCTATAGTTTCCTGGATCACTTCTGTTAACCCCTTTTTGAAGATTGGAGACACATGTCCATCCTTCCATGGGTGAGGAAGTTTTCTTTGGTTTAGTGATTAGTGATTTTTGGAAAATGTGTCTGAGTGGTTCATCAACCTCATTGTGTAGCTCCTTCAAAATACGTGGATATATTCCGTCAGGACCTGCTGCCTTAGATGCATTAAGATTTTATCATTTTTTCTTCAGATCAGATGGGTCAGGGGGGGCAAGAAAGAGTCAGTCCATTGGTATATATGATAGGTCTTCTTGTGTGAAGACACTTGCGAATCTGCTGTTCAATGTATCAAGCCCTCATAGTCGCCCTTATCCAACTTGAGTTTACGTGGTAATAGCAACTGAAATTAAAGGAAAGGCAATCATGGTGGCTATTTCCAAGTCTCGCAACATGTTTAAGGTTTCCAATCATTTCCTCCTCATTTGTGATGATGAGATCTAATGTATTTGCAGACTGGTCACCACGATTATGTGTTGGTTCCATGACGTGCTGGAAAAGGAAACAGTCTCTAAGATTTTCGATGAATAGTGTAGCTGGATGTTGTTCACTATTTAGTGTTCACATAGGTTGCCAACTGATTTCTGGATAATTCAAGTCTCCCATGATTAGGAGGTGGCTGTGGTTTAGGGTTGAAGCCTTTTGGATCAACTGTCAAGTTTCCTCATGGACACTGTTATCGCTGTTGGGTGACCTGTAGATGCATCCTGTAACGTATTGACAAGTGGACACGGCAAGCTCTAGTACAGAAGTGTTTTATTATGCCTTATGGTTTTTCCATTACCCCCCGGTCGGTCACGTGATCCGCGCTCGGGTCGTTCGTAAAGTATCGCAGCCGGGGGCATTCATAAACTCACATATGTTACATCTCCCTTTTTTCCCCCAACGGCATTGAACTTATTCTACCCCGATGTTTACGTATTTGTTTCACGTAATAAACCTTTATGAGTCTTGTGAGAATCTATTTTTTTATTTATTTGTATCTATTAACACCAACGGCAATATATTGCTGCTTAAATTTAGTCTTAACTACTTGCATGATTTTGGTATGGTTCGCTCTTATGCTTCCCTCTCAACCGGTTTGCATTTCCGACCAGACCGTGTTACATACCCGATTGGATTGCCCTTGTTTTGTTTTGTTTGATCGTTCTGGTCTGGTTGGTATGCTTGCTTGTTTTGATTTCTCTACTGTTTCGGAACCTTTTTATTCTAGGACTTTTTATTATGTGCCTGCGGTTTCGCCTGATTGTCTTGTCCGTTTCTGTTTGTATATTGTAACTTCTGGGGTATTTACTTGACTGACTTACAACCACCCCTTTTGCCCATTTTTCGTGGTGGTCTGTGTATCTGACTTCATCCCCTGTCTGTAATGTTGCATGTACTACTGTCCCACGTTTATCAAAACATTTTTTTTGTTTGTCTTGACGCTCTTTTAATTTTTGTTTCATGTGGGTTTGTGTGTCTGGCACTAGCTTTCTTCTCAATTTTGGTAATTTTGATCTTAGCTCTCGCGACATCAACAATTGAGCTGGGGATGCGTTTAGCCCTTGCACGTGTGCGTTTCGATAGTTCAAGAGTGCTATGTGGATGTCCCCGTTTTCTATGATACTTTTCTTTAGCATTTTTTTTATGGTTTGTACGAACCTTTCTGCTTGTCCGTTACTTTGTGCATACATCGGGCTGCTAAATTTCGGGGTAAACCCATATTCTCTTGTGAATTGATGGTACTCTGTACTGCTGAATTGGGGTCCATTATCTGATATTACGACCTCCGGAATTCCGTGCCTACTGAATATCTTTTTTAGCTCTTCGACTGTTTCCCTACTTGTTGTTGATTTCATTTCACTTATTTCTGGAAATTTACTATAGTAATCCACTACTAGTAGGAACGTGCGGTGTTGTACATGAAAAAAATCTACCCCGACTTTCTGGAATGGTAATTCTGGGATAGTATGCGGAATTAAAGGTTCAGCTTGTTGGGCATTATGAAATTGCTGGCAGGTCGTACATCTACTGATTAAATCTTCTATTTGACTGTTGATACCTGGCCAAAACACACTCTCTCTCGCTACTTGCTTACACTTTACTACTCCCATGTGGGATTCATGGATAATCGACAGGATTTGTTTTTGCATTGCTTTTGGAATTATTATCCTGTCGTTCTTCAATAGCATGTTCTGTTCGACTGTTATTTCGTTTCTAAACGTGTAATATGGCCTCACTTCCCTACTTATCTTACTTTTGTCGTCCGGCCAGCCGTTTTTTGTCAATGTTACTATTTGTTGGAGCACTTTGTCATTGCTGGTTTCTTGTTTGATTTGTTGAATGTGGCTTCGTGCCACGCTGATCTCGGCTACAGTTACGTCCTTGTCGTATAGGTTTGTCGGTGCTGTCTTTAAGGAGTGCGCCCGTGATAGGGTGTCTGCAAAGTACATATATTTGCCTTGAACATGTGTAACAGTTAAATCATAATTTTGCAAGCGCAATCTCATGCGTTGCATTCTTGCTGACAACACATGGAGTGGCTTCTGCATGATTGAGACTAGGGGCTTGTGGTCAGTCTGAATAATTATCGGTTTACCATAAATGTACTCGTGAAACTTTTTACAGCCAAAGCATATGGCCAACAATTCTTTTTCAATTATGGCGTAATTCTTTTCTGCCTGATTTAAGGCTTTTGATGCCATGGACACTGGTTTTTCATTTTGGAATATTGTGGCCCCTAGTCCGGATTTACATGCGTCCACTTGCATTACAATTGGTTGCTTTACATTGTAGAACGTTAACACTGGTGCACTTATTAACAGGTGTTTCAACTTTTGATACGCTCTTTCTTGGCTGTCTTGCCAGTGCCACGCCACATCTTTTTTTAATACCACTCTTAATGGTGCGGTTACAGTAGCAAGGTTTGGGATGAATTTCCCAATATATCCTACCATGCCTAAGAATCTTTGCAGAGCTGGCTTGTCCTGAGGGGTGGGCATATCTACAATGGCTTGTATCCGGTCTTTACTTGGTTTTAACCCACTAGCTGACAATGTGTGCCCTACATAGTTCACTTCTTGTTTACAAATACATGATTTTGCTGGATTTAATTTTAATTTTACTTCCCTTGCTCTTTTCAATACCTGCTCTAACCTTTGGTTGTGCTCTTGTTCTGTTTTCCCGTAAATTAAGATGTCGTCTGTAATGACACTAACTCCTTCTATATCTTTTAATATTTCATTCATCTGTTCTATGAAAATATCTCCCGCTGTTTTTATCCCGAATGGTAACCTCGTGTAGCGGTACCTCCCCCATGGGGTATTGAATGTGCAAAGCATCGAACTTTCGTGGTCCAGCTCAATTTGCCAATAACCCGAATTTGCATCAAGCACTGAAAAATAACACGCTCCACACGTTTTGGCAACCACTTGCTCTATCGTGCGTGTTGGATACGGGCCCCTCAAAATTGCTTTGTTCAGTTTAGTCGGATCTAAACAAACTCAGGTTTTCCCTGGTTTACGTACAATGGTGATTGAGTTCACCCATGGAGTTGGTTCCGCTTGTGGTACGATTACCCCTAACTCTAACATAGATCTAGTTCACATTTTACATCATCAATTACTGCGTGCGGTATTCTTCGCGGAGGGTCGATTATTGAGGCTACGTTTTTATCTATGTGTATATGAGCGTTTACTTTTATCATGCCTAACCCCACAAATACATCATTATATTCAGTTACCAGTTGGTTTGCCTTCACGCCGATCTTCTTTGTCAGGCTCATCTCGTCAATCCGTGCTATCAGGTTCAGTTTGACACACGCGTCTTTTCCGAGCAATGGTGTGCCGCTGTCCGTAACTTGGAAACGTAGCAGATGACCCCGCACGTTGATGACGGTCTCGCCGACGGGCGTCACGCGTTGGCCGGTGTACGTGACTAGGTTGTACGCAGTCTTGGTTAATTTCTGGCCTTTCAACTTGTCGTATACTTGCTTTGGAATCAGGTTCGCCTCTGATCCACTGTCCAGTTTGAAATCAATGTTCCTGTTGCTTATCCGAAATGTCGCGTACCACAGATTTGCCCCTGCGGTACTGTGGTCCTGTATTGTTCCGATGAAGAGTTCCTCATCGTCTGGATTCTCTGTCCCGTCCTGCGTCCATCTGTCGTCTTCGTACCGTCCCTCTACGCCTATCGCGTTGATTGAGTTTCCACTTGCCCGAGCGGTCCTGCATACTTTTGCGAAATGCCCCATCTTGTGACATGCCATACAGGCCTTGTCCTTGGCTGGGCATTGCCACCGTACATGTTGATATCCACACCGGCCACAATCTATCTTCGGTTCCGCGGCCTTGACCTGGTATTGGCGCGCCGGACGTTTCCATGTTGGTGGCGGCAATCGGGCTGTGTTGTATTGCCTATTTGACCGAGGCGCTGCTTGTTGACGTGTAATTGCGTCCAGTTGACTGTCCCCTGACTCGGTGTTACTGGCTGGATTATTCAATTGCGATGTATTATGTTCGCTTAGTCTGCACATTGTTAAACATTTCTCTAGCGTTAACTCTTCTGTCTGCAATAGCTTGTCTCTTAACGTGTCATCTTTTATGCCGCACACTAGCTTGTCGCATAATAGCGCGTCTTCTAACGTCCCGAAGTTACATTGCGCTATTTTGCTCTTGACTTCTGTAATAAAAGTGTCCATGTCTTCTGTTGTTTGCTTGTACATGTTAAATTTATATCTAGTTACGGTAATATTCTCGTTTCCGGCACAGTATTTTCTGAAAGCCTCTACTAGCGGCGCGTACTTATCTTTTTCTGACTCGTCAAAGTAAAACGTTTGATGTATTTTTTGTGCCTCCTTCCCGGCGATGTGCAAGAATATACAGCATTGTACGCGTTCTGGCTTTCCCGATGCTCCTGTTGCAGTTGCAAATATTTCAAATGATCGTAACCAGTCTCTCCAGTTTACTGCCAGGTTGCCTTCTAGGCTCAGGGGCGCCGGTGCCTTTAATCCAGTGAGCGCCATTTTATCCGTTGTACATCTGACACCATGTAACGTATTGACAAGTGGACACGGCAAGCTCTAGTACAGAAGTGTTTTATTATGCCTTAGGGTTTTTCCATTACCCCCCGGTCGGTCACGTGATCCGCGCTCGGGTCGTTCGTAAAGTATCGCAGCCGGGGGCATTCATAAACTCACATATGTTACACATCCAACAAGCAGACTGTCCCTGTCCTCTAGCTTAATCTCGCACCATATCGCTTCTGTTGAGTTACATAGGAGTACATTTAGAGGGACTGCATTAAGAGTGCATTTAGTATATGCACACACCCATTCTCTCCTCATCGATATTGCTGAAAATATCAAATCCATTTATGGCAATCTCACAAAGCTGGACTGGCTCTTTTGGATTTTTTGGTATGACTTCACTAATTGAAATGATATCTGGGTTGTAAATTGCAATATTTGCTTCCAGTTTGGCTCGCTTGTTCATAATTGAATCACGTTGGTATACATACATCTCAGGCCATTGATAATTTTATGAGATGTGCTGATATGGATTCTGTTTTTGTTCGAGTTTGAGTTACGATTGTGGCCCCAATGATACTTTTGTGTTATACATGGTTTAGGTTTAGTTGTTTCTTGCATACTTCTGATGTTGCAGTTGATGTTACTTTGACTGACATCTAAACCTGGGTGCATGGTCTCACTTTCACTACTTTTTGTTCCCATGGCGGTCCTCTGACACGGAATACCCAGTGTTTTGCCTCTTCTCCCAGTTCAGTGTCCGATGACATGTCAGTAGCTGCTGTTTTCTTTTTGGCTTCCTCCACCAGGAGTTTTGTTTGTTTTCTTTCTTTTTGGGTCATATCATGGCCAATGCCGATATTCTTGTACTGGTTGATACCTGGTAGTTTAAAAAGCTGACTGAACAGTTGGCGTTTATTTTTTTCAGAGTTTACAGTGACGAGCAGAGGTCTAGCAGAGCCATCGTCATGGATCCTGCCCAGGCGACATGCCTGGATGACTTTGTTTTCACACTCTTGGTCATACACCATCTTGAAAATGCTGATCAGTTTCAGTTCACATTCAACTACACATATAACTCAATTTTAATTTAGTATATAGTCAATAGCTTAGAAAAATTAAGAATGCATAATTAAGTTAAGAACAGATTAGTATTTTAGTTTAAAAAAGAGAATCAAGCAGATCCCTCTGTAAGTTTATATGTAATGCAGGATATTATGCGCATCTTTATTCAGGTATTTATATAGACCCACATATGTCTACTCTTGTGATGGTAACAATTATGTATCATATCGTGTTATCTACATTGCATTAAAAATAATTGAAATTGAATTATATTGTTACGAAATCTTGAAGCTGTTGAAAGCAGTGTGAATTTAATTGAATAGTTATAATGTGTTGGTCGTTATCGGATGCTTCCTATGTTCAATAAATTATACATGAATACGATATGCTGCTTAGTCACTTTCCAATTATGTTTGTTTGTTTTGTTAATAAAAGCCTCAAGTTCTTTTTGAATTGACTAATCTCCTAAAATTGGTTTAAGTTTATTCTGAAAATGTATCCTACTGAGTTTTTGAAAATCCACAAATTTATCACAACTATAAACACCTGAGATCAATTCCAGTGTCATAAGTGCTTTTTCCTTTTAGTGCATGAAGTTTTCGAGAACGTGGCTGAGACTTACGACGTGATGAATGATGCTATGAGTGTTGGGGTGCATCGTCTGTGGAAGGACGCCTTCATGGAACGACTGGGTCCCATCAGGGGAACCAGGCTCATCGATGTTGCTGGCGGCACAGGTCAGCACTGATAAGCAGTTATTACCCGATATCGCGTGCCAGACCCGCCTAGATGAAGCTACGGTCGATACATTTTTCTTAGGCCAAGAATCCTTAAATCCCATGAAATGATTACATGTCTTTAGCGTTCGGTTATTAGCCATTTTAATCAGTAGGTGCTAAAGTAGGCCCTAATTATTAATCAATCTCATCTTATAACTGCCTATTAACTAATATATATATAACTGAAGTATTAATCAATCTAATCGTATAACTACTTTATTTTTAAAAACACCATGCAAACTTAGATTTGACCTGGATTGGTCGAAGATTACTTTTATTAATATTTCATGGGGAGCACCATAAATAGTGTGCTACCTGTAATTTAGACATTTCATGAAATGTTTAATTAAATCTATCACACGCGGCTAAATTACATCTATTGGTTCTAAGGCTGAAAATTATTTGATCAATTATATTCAGGTGGGATTGCACTTGGTACATAATATTTATTAGGGTAAATATTTGCACTCTGATAATGAAACATTATCATGTCTGTGCATATGATTATGTACGTGGCAAACCACTTTTGAGGAAAAACACTAGCAAAAACTAGAGATGTCCGGTAGTGTAGAGGTACTACTCCGATGGATGGAGATGAGCCATACTAAATCAGAGCCACGTTCAAGGTACATCTTGGAGACGCCTCGGAGATATTCCGGATGTTGCGTTAGTCTGAACAACTTTAGCTGTCGGGTGCCTCGAAAATGGCAGCCTCCAGAGGGTGAAGCCATTTGCAATTGAAAAGATAAGCTCTGATTGGCTGAAACCACTGGATCCGGTTGCATATATTACAGTAATGTCATTTTTCAGTGGATTTCCAAGTTTTTAGTAATGAAATTGGTCATTCTTGTGATTCGCGCAGATTCGTTGAAAAAAAATGTTGGTGTGACATAGGTGGGGTAAGGGCTTGACTTAGGTGTATAAAGAAAGGAAAAATGTATATTTACCTGCTGAAAATGCTACTTTTATAGCCCTTAAAATGCTTAAATTGCATGAGCTGTATATGTATGATGTGATGTAGATGTATGATGTGTCAACGGTCACGCCAGGTCATGACACGACTGAGGCTTGCTGGGTAATGTTTTTGTAATGTTTGCATAGTCCGATGGTTTTGAATTTCTGTATTTTTTCTGAGATAAATATATTAGATCGATCACTAGTATCTACTTTACATTAGTTCAAAGTTACTTTTATTTTAAGTGGTAAACTTTTGAGATATTTTGAGTGCAAACATGGAAAATTAGTTTAGGAAAGCTTGCCAAAACTCGGACATCATAGACTTCTGCAGTAACAGGTTCTGTTAAATTGACTCAGTATTGCCTTCTACGCAGAAACAAATGCTTACTAAGTGCATCAGTATCTAAGTTAGATATGTAAAATCAAATCTAGATAATTGGTTTGGTTTTGAAAATTTGATATTTCATCGGACTATGCAGCTTTAAGGTTCAATAAATGAGTTACAACTCACAGCTCACGGTGACGGTGTCAACACGTTCATTACAATGGTGTCCGATATGGGGTTCACCTTTTTGATCTAACCCCTGGGCCCCGAGTGGGGCTCTGCCCCAGACGCCGTTGGCGGCCTGAGCATCCCCCCAAACCCACGGCGTGACTTTCAGAGTTCTTTGCTGATGGCCAATCACATCCCTGTGTATATATATGAATGGAACTTTTGATTCTCTTCAGGGGACATTGCTTTCCGGTTTCTGAATTACATCAAGAATAACTCGCACTCACAGGACGCCGAGTTTGATATCAAGACTCCTCTTGTTGGTGTGGATGATGAGAGCTCAGCCTCCAGTTCGCCTAATGATGAGGAGACCCAACCCGACATAACTCATGTGACTGTCTGCGACATAAACCAGGCTATGCTTGACGTTGGCAAGCAGAGGGCAGCACGCCTCGGACATAGGCAAGGTTAGATCTAGAGAGTACCACCGGACGCGGTGGCCGAATCGGTAGAGCGTAGCCCTCCCGTGCGGAAGGTAGGGAGTTCAATTCCCGGTCGAGTCAAACCAGTGACTTACAAAATTGATACTTGTTGCTTCCTAGCCAGGCACTCAGCATTATTAGGATAGGATAGGACATGGACTGGTTGGCTCGGTGTCAGGATAATGTGACTGAGTGGGATATCGGCCTGGTCTCCCAGTGGGGAAGCACTATAATGTCGCCATGAGTGCGCACTGTCACAAGTCGGTACCCATCCTGATATGACCTTAGATGTTGATAGGATGTAAAACAACAAACAAACAAAACTCAGCGCTTTCATATAAGAATTTCTTAAATAATCATGCAGTGGTACAGCAAACAAGGTGCCTTGTCTTTAATCAGGTGTAGTAGTAGTTTTCTTACTCTGACATAATCATAAATTTTGTTTATGTGTGGCACAGATTAAAGTGCTTTAAGTATGTTTGAACTTTACTATGCTATAATATTGTTTTCATTATTAATATTACGTGATAATACACTATAATTGTTGTATATTGCCTTTGATTGTACAGCAGTCAGGGTTGTACAGCAGTCAGGGTGGGCTAAGGAACCTGTCCCCTTGTTTCAAAGGTACAGCAGTCAGGCTGGGCTAGGGGACCTGTTCAATTACCTTGTTTGTTGTATTTCACAGGAAAGCTTTGAGTGGCGCGTCTTGTCGTGCATTGTTTTTGAGAATATGCTAGAATACGGCAATGCCATTACTGAATGAGTTATGGTGTGTCAGTAGTATCTTTGCTGTTGTGATAAAGTCGATTCATCAAAGGTAAATTTGTTTCAGTGTAGTTAATATGTATGGGGTAGAAAAGGGGGCATCTCGACCGTAAATAAAATGAAAATATATCTAAGTAATGATGCAGAATATTTTACTTTCATGTAAATTGCCAACGTATAGAAATTAAATAAGTTTTGCCAACCAAACCAAGTACAGGAATATTTTTTGTTTGTTTGTGGTGGTTCTGTTTTAAATCTGGTTTTTCTTCTCTCTGTTTTAAATTCAAGTATATATATTTTTAAACCAGGGATCTCTTGGATAAAAGGCGATGCAGAGAGTTTGCCATTCATGGACAACAGTTTCGATGCCTACACAATCGCATTTGGTATACGGAATACAACGCACATAGATAAGGTAGGTACTTGTGAATCGGTGGTCCAAGCGCTTATAAGTTATATCCACCCCGTTTAATCAATTTATATTCTACATGTATTTTAATCCACATTAAATAAGAATTCAAGAAGACTGCACCAAAGTCAAACTGTGGGTTCTGTTATAGATTCTACAGTAACTCAATTCTAAAAAGTGATGGGACCACTTCTCCAGCTCCTGCTACTTCAGTCGGGTACAATAGACGAGTTTGTAATTACAGCTGCGTGGTGCATTGTGGGATGTCGGGCAGTTAAACAAACCCGCGCGAACTACATGGCACATGCTACGACACTGACTGCTGCTATGAAATATGTTAGTTTCAGCTCAGTTTAGCTCCTGTTTGAAACGTAGAATTTCAATATATATATATAATAAATTAAGATGTTAATCTTTTATCTAGAATTGCATTTACATCAATCTAATCAGCACGTATTATACCATCTGAATTTAGATCTAGACAAATCTGGTCACGCTGACTAGTGTTAGAGCCATAGCCGGAGTCAGTGGTACTTATTTTATTCATGTTTTTATTTATATCCTATGGTTAATAACATTTGTAGAGCTAGGAAATGGGTACGGTTAATTAGACATTGGTTGTCTATTTCTTTGAAACAAGTTTCTGCTGACACCTTTGACATTTTAAAATTTCGAAGAGTTAAAAATGGTGATGTAGACATCAGTCCAAGTAAAGTGACTGATTGTTTTGTGGAGAATTGCATGTTGCTTAGCTCAAAATGTTTAATTGTGGATAATTGTGCCTTAAATATATTAATTGTATCATTATATATATTAATGTTACATGAGTGAATCCATGTTTATGCCTTATTCTTCTGAATTTCTATTAATTTGGAATAAAATGGAAGTCTTGTACTGCGCGTATGCCAAACTCAATGGTTGTGGTCATTTGTTTTGCTGTCAACACCATTTTCAGCGCATGCGCAGTCGGAAATACGAACCGGTCTATGCTAAACCTATGGGAGAATATCAGCATTTCCGCTTTTTTTTTTCCCCGGAGACCACTTTCACCCCTGCATGTTTATACTTTATTGTTCTGTATTTCTATTAATTTTGAATAAAATCGAATTTTACACTCTGCGTATCGGCAAAATCAATGGCAGTGCTCATTTGTTTTGCTGTTGATGCCGTTTTCAGCGCATGCGCAGTCGGAATTACGAACTCGTCTATTGACTGCTGTTACTTGGCGTTGTTTTTATTAAATGTTCTCCACATAATTTTCACTGAGATTCTTGATAACGTGGGCTTTCAGCCTCTATTACGGTTTGTATCGTCGATAATGCTCCGAAGGAAGTTAATATTTAGTTTAAATGCCATCTTCCATGGATCTGATATGTTGAGTTAAAGTTGCAATATAATCCAACTATATATTACGGTCCATTACTTTAGTTTTTAAACCTGGAATACATTGGAATACATTTTGGGACAATTTTCGTGATATATCTTTGTGTGTTTTTTACTGCAATACCAACATTTTATCGGCAATATAAGTGTTGACCACATCAAATCAGCCAGTCAAATACAAGACAGATGGCCTCTAGCCATGTGCTTCTATCACAGGCGTGCAACGGTTTTACATTTTTATATTTTAAACATTTATTACTAATTGTGTTTTATTTTTAGGTGGAAGAAAAAGAATGAATTTAGCGACGTAGTGTTCTTATGCACATCAGGATGACCATGTAGACTGATCACAGGGACCGGGTGCCATAGGAGAATCGATAGAGCGCAGGCCTCGCGTGCGGAAGGTCGGTTCCCGGTCGAGTCAAACCAATGACTTATAAAATTGATTTCTGTCACTGGGTAGCTCAGTGTCAGGATAATGTGACTGAGTGGGATATCGGGTCATGATGCCGGCGGCCTGATTTCCCAGTAGGGCAGCACTATAAGGTTTCCATGAGTGCGCACTGTCACAAGTCGGTGCCCGTCCTGATATGACCTTAGATGTTGCCAGGACGTAAAACTCCAACAACCAAACACACTCACAAAGACTTTCTCTTTTCAGGTTCTCACAGAAGCATATCGTGTGCTGCGCCCTGGTGGTCGATTCATGTGCTTGGAGTTCAGTCAAGTCACCAATCCACTTCTAAGAGCGTGAGTCTGAAAACTGAATCTGATATTTTGCCTGTGTAACTAAAGGCCCTGTCACACTACGACGTACGGCGTCAGCGCATGCTCAATGTTAGAAAATTTGCCAGTACGTCGGCATTCGTCGAACTTTTCAGAGACAGGGGATAAAAACGGGTGTATACACAATGTACACACAACGTACGTAACGTATACAGAACGTATCTCTGACGTATTGCTAGCGTATAAGAGCGTTCATGTGCCTTGCAAAATGTTCGCAAAATGCTCGCATACGCTCACAGAATGCTGACCAACGTTACATATGTTACTCCCATCGCTAGAAGTACGATGTATACATTAAATACGCTGGAGATACGGCAGGCATAGGTTCGAAGTATGTTAGGAGTACGTAATGCATCCGTTGGCAGTACGCGGACTGCACATTCTCATCGGCTGAACGTACGACTAACATGCATCAACATATTCCTAACATACTCCCAATGTACACTGACGTATCCCGAATGTACACACAGCATACGTTCAATGTACAAGCCACATGTCGACACATGTTGGAAATTTTGAGCATGCACAAACAATTTTGGAGTCTCGACGCATGGCGACATATAACGACGTATCCGGAACGTACCCGACATATGCCCAACATATACGTAACGTATGACGATGTACGCCGACGTGTTGGTCGAAAATCACATACATCGGCATATGTTAAGGCTAGTAGTGTGACAGACCCTTAAGTCCAAAACTCATATTAGATCATCTTGTACTTTGAGATAATTAAGAATATGTACATTCCATGCACGTATTCACATGCAAACCAAAAAAGATACCCACACATATACCATACATGCATTTTAATTACATTTGTGGTAGGTAATTTATTATGTGAATAAGAAGGACCCTGTAGTTACTTTATGATTACCTTTTTTGGGGGTACATTAGTTGATTAAGCAGGAGAAATTTCAATTGCGAACGATTGGTCTTCCTCATTCCACTACTCCTTGCCGTATCCTAATAATGCCAAGACTAGGTAGCAACAAGTACCAATTTTTAATTTAAGTCATTCTTTTGACCCGACCAGGGTTCGAATCCTACGACCTACCAAAACGGGAGGCAGACGCTCAACTCATTTGGCCATCCCATATAAGGATTGTGTGCGGTATTCTTATAATACTGATTAAGACATTGGAATTTAAATAGCCTTCCTGCCATGTTTTCAGGATCTATGACCAGTATTCGTTCCAAGTGATCCCGGTTATGGGCCAGCTGATCGCAAAAGACTGGAAGTCTTATCAATACTTGGTGGAGAGCATCCGCAAATTCCCTGTGCAGGTGAGGTAGCATCGTCGGATTGCAGTGCTGCCACTTCATACTTAAAAAAAAAAGTATTATACTTCTTTTCAAGGAAAACTCACTTTTGATACTTTTTATCATGTGGAAATATCTTTTTATACTTTTTTTCTGACATAAATTGCCAATCTAGTAATCGAAAACTCTTTAGACTTAGAATTAGGAATTTGATGAGATTTAGAGAATGCACTTTGCTAGTCTCTTTGCGGGAGTGGTATGTGATCTGTTGAGTGGAACTTTTGCTGAGCTTTCTGCCGTCAGTTACCAAGTGATAGTGCGGTGAACTATGCAAAACTGAGGGCCCAACCAAGTGATAGTACACTGAACTATGCAAAACTGAGGGCCCAACAGCCATATCTCACAACACAGCCTGCATCATTCCTGAAGCGTGTTCACAAGTGGCACATGTTAGCTTAAAAAGGTAACAAATGATTAGTGAAAACAAAATGTGCCTTTTACCTAAATCCAATCCCCCAGCTGTTTCTGAGAAGTCTGCATTACTTCGGTGCAGTCCTTGTGTGAGCATTATTTATATTATCTCGTGCTAGATTTTAAATAAATAAAAACTCCTCCTTATTGGGAATGATTAAAGTTGCATATTCCGAGTGAGTTTCTGAGATTAATATATTAATTTGATTATGTAGTCTTCCTTACTTTTAGTTTGAAGTAACTTTTGTTTTAAATGGCTAACTTTTGAGATATTTGAAGTGTAAACATGTCAAATTAGTTTTGGCAAGCATGCCAACACTCTGACAGCAGAGGCTTCTGCAGTAACATGTTCTATTAAATTGACTCAGTATTCCCTTCTATGTGGTGACAAATGCTTAATAAGTGCATCAGTATCTAAGTTAGATATGTGGAATCAAATCTAAATAATTGTTTTGGTTTTGAAAATTTGATGCTTTAAATTCTTGACTTTTATTTATTTCCTTTTTATGGGGCGATTAATAAATTAGTCACCCTACACATGGTCACCCTCCCTCCCCCCCCCCCCCCTCCTGTCACCTACGTTACATTCAGTAGTTTATCAAGCAAAGTGGTGGCTTTCAGGTTTAAATTTGTTTATTTAAAGACCCCACCCCCACCCCCACCCCAGCACAAAAAGTAAACATCGGCTATTGGGGGATTCATCATGTTTAGATATGCATGTATGAACATATGTAGAGTTTTATTTATTAACTGTCTTTTTCTATTGCAGGAAGACTTTGCTGACATGATTCGTGGGGCTGGTTTCTGTACAGTCCGCTATGAGAATCTGACCTTTGGTGTAACCGCCATTCACTCAGGCTTTAAGTTATAGGGCCAGACTTTTCTCGAGCACTAACACAAAACAGATGTATAGTTTTCCAAATATGTGAATCAACACTACAAAGAACTGTGAATCGTAAATAAAAACATGTTGGGAGTTACCTAGAAATAATATATCTAGATATATATCTCATTTAAATAAACAGAAAATAAAACTCAACTATTGTGGTAGTCATTTAAAGTGGAATATTGTAGTAGTCCTTACATGAGCTCCACTACCATATGGTGGCAGCAGGGACTGCTCCGTTACCGTCGCAGTTTACTGTGTTGGGTGGCGGTCCGGTAGCCGCCGAGCAACGCCACAACAGGGCTGCCATCTACTGCGTGCGGCTAGCATAACTCCCCGAAGGAAGTTGATGTGGGACCTAGCGGACACTTGGTTGTGGGTGAGCGGAGAGAGTAACACAATAAACATGTGGAAGCAATCTATGTATTCTATAGATATAATTAATCAAATTACGTATTAACCTTTCTACAAAATAACAATGTTTTGTTAAAAATCCTGGCGCCATAGGCCTTTGGCGCTCATCCATTCCCAGAATACCCACAATCCAAACAGAAATTCCTACCTACAGCCCTGTCAGGTATGCCTTGGATATATTCCTGTCGCGCTAGTCTGAACTTTAGCTGTCGGTTGTCTCAAAAATGGCGGCCTCCATAGGGTGCAGCCATTTGCAATTGAAAAGAACAGCTCCGATTGGCTGAAAGCACTGAATCCAGTGGCCATTTTGGAGGCGCCATTTGCCTCCTACCTGAAAAGTGTGACGTCTCGGAGTCACTCCGAGGCACACCCTGAACGCAAATAGGCTAAAGAGATGTCGCGGAGCCGGTGTAGCAGGAAATCGCAAACCCTGTAAATCGCAAACCCCCACTTGTGATTTCCTAGGAAATCGCAAACCCCCATGCCATATATGGGCATGGGGGGTTTGCGATTTCCTAGGAAATCACATATCCCCCCTGGAGATCGCAAACCCCCCATGTTGATGATACAGATAGTTGTTCTGGCTTTTCTTATTGATGTAGTCTAGTATCTTTGACAACAAATTGACCTGGTCCCCTAGCCTTCTTGTGCACAGTGAATAATGGCCCTTGCTGTGAGAGACATGAAATTAAAAATAATCAATTAATCCATCTCATGAGGGATCCCCCTTGAGGGATCCCCAATGAAAATAAATGTGGCAGCCTATGTATGTGCAGCCTATGTATGTGCAAAGTGACTGATAGTTTTGTAGGGAATTGGATATTTGTTAGTTCAAAGTGTTTAAAGAAGTTGTGCTGGCTTTTCTTATTGTTGTAGTTTAGTATCTTTGACAAAAATTGATCTGGTACCTTATCCTTCTTGTGAGTCATCAATAGCAGTGAAAAAGGCCTTTGCTGTGACAGCATGACATCAAAACTAATCAATTGATCCTCCTTGAATCCATTTTATCCCCCAGATCTGGTAGAAGTTCAAAATCAAACATAGGCCTATAGCTGCCCTACTTGTGGTGATAAATGCTACAAAGCATGGGGGGTTTGTAATTTCCAGGGGGGGTTTGTGATTTCCTAGTAAATCGCAAACCCCGGGGTGTGCAATTTCCAGGGGTTTGCGATTTACTGCCACACCGTCTCAGAGGAATACCCTGAACGCGGCCCTGGTTCCAGGATTAGTAGGTCATCTCACATCATGTGGTCATTGCGATATGACTATCTGGGTCATAGCCACAGGACTTTTGGCAAGCTTCTCGAGAAAGTATTTTGTGTTCTTTCAGCTCAAATTGGTCCAAAACTAGCCATTTTCCATCAAAGTTAGTTAGGACTAATGGTCAACCTGAGCTATTTATAAAAAAAATGTGATGGGAAAAAAATGAACTTTTGGAGGTTTATCTAAATTTTTGGATTGGAGTTTACGGGGTGCTGCACCTCAACTCCTCAATTATGTTAACCATCATTTAAAAGAGAAATAAACAATTCCATAACTCATTTAAACACAAGCTGTACACATAGGTGGTGAAATATCTGAATGGTTTATAATATATATTTTTTATTTTGTTCATAACCAAAGCTAGACTAATAGTTCAATATACAGAACCAGTGTGATATGCAATGGCCTTATAAAAAATATGTGTCTTTCAATATAAGAGTATGTACAAAAGTGAGCTCAGTGTATAAGTTCTCTTCCAAGGCCAATCACTATATATACGTTGCATACAAGCGCTTAGTCAACATGTATACTCATCTGGAGACCGTCATAGAGATATTAAATCAGGACAAATTGTCATCATCAATAAGGTACACCTTGGCATATAAAAAGGTACACTGAGAAAAATGGCTTATATATATATATACATTTATACATGCATATATATTTATATATATATAAATGTGTACATATATAAATATTTATATATGTATACTTATGTTACATATTTATACATATATATTTAATTACACATATATAAATATTTAATTATATATACATGTACGTATGTAAATATTTATTTTTATGAGTGCATATATAAACATACATAGTTATATATGCATACATATTTATACATACATATATAAACATAACATAGACATTTACATTGAAAAAGGTTTTATATGTGTATATAATATATATATATATTTAGGCACAAGTTTTCACCCAGATATACATCCCAGAAATTGTCATACATAACCAATCTAGTTCATGTAATACCGAGACATCCTTAGGCTCTAATCCACACCGTGGCCTAACCCCCCCCCCCCCCCCCCCCCCCCCGAAATCAATAACTACAGTGTCTGTACCATTTGCATAACATTAACATAAATCATTCACGGACACCAGTTGAGCCCCCAAACGACGTTCACACTTCCAACATTCATTTATAACAAGAGCCCCCTGGTGGACATTGCAGCCAACTGTACGTTATCTAGACTGGTGTGATTTTGTATGTGTCTTGTCCCAATTCTTTCTTCCCCAAACTATCAAACCAGTACCTTTGAGGTGCTTTAATATGACGATGGAAGGCTGGGATGGGGGAGGGGGGGGGGGGGAGAAGGTGCTGGAACATGCATACTTTTTATCTTAGATTTTTGTCTAAAATTTTATCTGACCACAGTTTTTTGTAATTGTAAGCTTTTATCTTCAAGTGTCTCTTGACACATAGTTGATTGTGTGCATTTACATTCTGTATAAAAGCGATGGCTTGAATAATACAACAGAATAAAATCTGAACACTCTCGCCGTGATTGATGGCCTTTGCTGCTGATACGGCTTTAAACAATCACCACTAACTAACTAAAGGACATGATTTCTACACAATTTCAATTCAAATAGCCAAAATCAGTAGAGCTAGTGATTGACAGGTTAGTCACTGTAGCGACTGTCCACTCAGTGTATATAAACAGCCACCGCATGGTCAGAAACAACATGGCACCACGCAGAAAGTGCCCTGATTGGTGGGCACAGGAAAGGGCCGTTAACATCAACACTTGAGGCAACACCATGTGACTTTGGTGAAATAGGACACCTGCCCCAAATAAGGATGTGGCAACTCACCGGTTTGTCCGGCCGCTAAGACTCCGGCCTTCGATAATATAGTAATATGTACTCACTGAGCTATCAGGCAAGGATCCAGAAAGACAGGTGGTCAAGGCTGATGGCATTAGGAAACCTAGCCTAATGATTAGGACACTCAAGCCGGAATGGCAGAAAAGTGGGTTTGAGTCCCATTCAAGGCAGAATAACTCTGTTTGGAACCCTAATCCCCCCCATCCCGCAATGACAACCGTCTATATTTAGCATGTTGGCGCAATTCTACATTCTATTTATACATTGTTTTGGGTGTCACAATTATGATACATTCTATTTAGACCTTTTTGTGGTGGCACAATTGTGATACATTCTATTTATACATTTTTTGGGTGGCACAATTGTGATACATTCTATTTAGACCTTTTTGTGGTGGCACAATTATGATACATTCTATTTAGACTTTTTTCTGGTGGTGCAATTGTGATACATTCTATTTAGACCTTTTTTTGGTTGGCACAATTGTAATACATTCTATTTAGACCTTTTTTTGGGTGGCACAATTGTGATACATTCTATTTAGACCTTTTTTTGGGTGGCACAATTGTGACACATTCTATTTAGACCTTTTATTGGTGGCGCAATTGTGATACATTCTATTTATACCATTTTTTTGGGTGGCACAATTATGATACATTCTATTTAGACCTTTTTTTTGGTGGCACAATTGTTATACATTCTATTTAGACCTTTTATTGGTGGCGCAATTGTGATACATTCTATTTAGACCTTTTTTTGGGTGGCACAATTGTTATACATTCTATTTAGACCTTTTATTGGTGGTGCAATTGTGATACATTCTATTTATACCATTTTTTTTGGGTGGCACAATTGTGATATATTCTATTTCAACATTTTTGGGGGGGTTGGGCGCCACCGATATTTCATACCAACATAATTCCAGTAATCTTAAGATATACATAAGTTGTCCCACAAGTCACAGCAACTGACAAAGAGTGATACCAAATCGATTCATATCATAACTATCACATATTGATGGCTGTGGCAGACAAATTTCAACAAAAACAAACGCGTACAATGATATATGTGATAGCCTTATACAGCATGCATACATTCAGATGAGTTAAATGTGCCAAGTTTACATCAGAGTATTATCATTTATGCAATATTTGAGCAATTAACCCATTCACAATGTTTTCCATTAGTTCACTCCTGTAGTAGTGGTCATTCTTACCCCCACCCACACCCATGCGACACTTCTATAAGATACCACAAGCACTGTATAGGTATTTTGTGTTTCCATAATGTTACAGATGATCTAGCCATATTCAATGCTTAATTTCCCGTCCATGGTCTCTTAAAGTTGCATAGGCCTTGGTTTTGAGTTTCTTCAATATGTTCAGATACAATGTTAAGTTGATCACTATATGTGTAAGCTATTTTACTTTAGCGTGAAGTAGCTTATATTTTCAAAGATGGACTTTGGAGAGATTTAAAGTGAAACACAAAATTAATTTTGGCATGTACATTGATAATTGTGATGGTCCCCTAAGAATATTAGGACTGACAATTGGCACGATTTCGTACACAATATATAATAATCTTCCCTTTTCTTTAATAAAATTATTAAAATAGCTGTGGGGCTATTTTCATGAGAACCATTTTATATACATGATTTTGTACATGATACACGACGTACATGAAATCGAATTTACATGTTTGTGTTCTTTTAAGGCGCCAATTCATTTAAGTAACTCATACAAGTAATGTTTGAAAAGAGGTATGCGCATGGCGCGTATTCCAAATATGGAATGTGACAACTGGATATTAGATATCGTGTATTGGGTACCGTATCTCGTGTACAGTTTTTACAATTTGTTTAAAGTTGCATAGTCCGATGGTTTTGAGTTTCTTGTCATTTTCTGAGATAAATATCAGTTTGATCATTATAATCTACCTTACTTTAGTTTGCTGTAACTTTTATGTTAAATGGCTAACTCTGGAGATATTTGAAGTTCAAACATGCCAAATTAATTTTGGCAAGCATGCCAAAACTCCTGACACGATAGGCTTCTGCAGAAACAGGCTCTATTAAAGTGACTTGGTATTCCCATCTATGTGGCAACAAATACTTAATAAGGGCATCAGTATCTAAGTTAGATATGTAGAATCAAATGTAAATAATTGTTTGGGGTTTTGAATATGTGAAAATGCTACATCGGACTATGCAGCTTTAATGCCTATGGAATGCTAGCTTAACACACCATACAATCCATGCCTATGGAATATTACCTTAACACAGGCAAATTACAGTGATTTAGGTGGCGTTGCCCTGGCGTGGAAAACGTGAACTACACCGGTCAACAATAGGTAAAAGAGGGCAAACTTGCTTTTGAGTCTGTTTTTAGTATATGCCAACCATTGCAACAATTCACAAGGAGGCGATAGACAACAAATTCAATTTCCAATTGGCACTAACAAGAAATGCTGCTCTTGTAAGTAGGTCAATGTTTGGAATCTTTCAGAGGTGGAATGATACTGAGTATATTTCTAGGTTCTACCCAGACATAATGAGACAATAAGATGCGTTTCACCTCGATAGTCAAGGTTTGTCCGAATGGTGCATTTGCATGCATCTGGGTTACATTGAAATTTGAGTGATTTGTCGATGCAATGTTGCGCTCAACTTGTTGCGCCATTTAAACGCACCATCAATGGACTTGCATGCTATTGGTTAACCCTTTCACAGCCGACCACATATCACCAGTTGCTGGCTGGCTGATTACTATAAAAATTAATAAGGCACCGACTGACTACAACATTGTAGCCAATGGTAAATCGGCATGCCAGAGAGACCAGACAGTTGGGTGTAAGGATAGGCTAGGTCAGCTGATGTCTTCTTGGTCAAAGCCATGCATAACAGACACTTTTTTTCAAGAAGGCCCCCAATCTGGTATTGAGTGTACTACACTGTAGCATGGGCACCGTAACCCTTTGGGGCCAGGTGCACCCACGGGTTTGGCGCGTTTAGTCCGTGAGCACCCACAATTCAGTAGCACTGTATTTCTGATATGATCTACAAATTTTCATGAAAACATTTCTAGAAATGCAATTCAACTACAGGTTCTCCCGGGCTGGAAGTGTGTAGAACTTGCGGGCACATTTGGACACTCCTGGCCCCAAAAAGCTAATAGCTAACAAGACACTACAGTAGTACCTGCCCACAACGGACAACTCTGCATTCAGACCAGTGTGGTCTCGACATAGCAGGTATCCTGTCATCAGAGGGAAAATGAAATGAAACAAAGACAATTTGCACATTGAACAATTGTTCGCACATAGCAGGGGTTCGCCGTGGGTCGCTGCAGACGGGTGCTACTGTATTTTAAAAAATGTACATAGACATGACTTATCGATCAGATTCAAAGTTTTACTTCCTTATTTGGCAAATGTATATTAATTAATTGGCGGTTGCTTTTATGCATTGGAATATTAATTAGTAAGCACATTAGTACTACAGGTCAGTAGCCACGTGAGATTGACACTTATTTAAAGTGAGTCATCCTTCTTCTTAGAAAGATATAAGTTAACTTTTTTTAAACTGGAAATTAAAAGTGACTTTGGAGGGGGAAATCGACAGCGAGGTGGACGATAATAGAGTCAAAACACCGACAAACCATTCTCCAAGCACATTCCTGGAATCTTGTGATTAAGTTAATTAGCGATTATCAAAAATCGCGGAATTCACAGAGATCTTTCTTTCGTCTCTGTAAGGCATAATTGGCGATTATCAAAGATGGCAGAAATCGTTCATCTCTGTAAGACATCCGTTATCTCCCCATCATATTTTTTTTTAAATATCTTAAAACGATCTCATCTGTAACCATCCTCGGAACAAGGCGTAAAAGGTAACATTTAAATGCAAAACTGTATTCCCTGAGGGGCTGATGAAACTTCTCTAACTGACCACCTACACAGATCAACCACTCCGCTATATCGATCACTGTATTTGACTCCCAAACGATCACCCATACGATACCATTGTAACGATAAAAAAAAACCTCCTTAAACCAACCGACCGCCTCCCTAAATGAACCATTTAAAGTCGGTCCCATGGTCGGTCGATTTAGAGAGGTTTCACTGTATTTTAAATAGCCATACCTTCGGGGACTACACATTGCTCTAGGAATAAAGATCCACACTCATCTCTGTTAAGTAATGTAAATAAAAGCACAAAAATGGTATGGATGGTGATGATATGTAGCAGTTCAATACATAAATGTAGCTTATTTATATAACTGTAATGTTGTGAAAATAGTGCATACAAGCGACCTTGTATTGAAATTGAAGCCATGGAAATCTTTGACAGCAAAATGCTACTAGGCAACCTCACAACTTTGACAGAAAAATGCTACGGCACCCTCACAACCTTGACAGCAACATGCTAAGGCAACTTTAAAGCACCCATACACGCACACACACACATGTACACACACAAATGCGACCCCTACGAAATAATGCCATTCAAGTTCATCAGTCCCCCAGGGAATACCACTGAGCACAATACCACCTGGTTTGGGGTGGTGAGTGTGGGTGTATGTATGTGGGGCAGCTGTCATCACACCCCGACACCACAACCCAGGACGGTCAGAGAGGAACCATGAGCATGGGCCACATTCAAGTATGCGCCTCGGAGGCGCCTTGGAGAAATCCAGACGTCACGACATAGAGCTTTCGGGTGCCTCGAAAATGGCGACCTCCATAGTTTGCAGCCAGTTGCAATTGAAAGAAGAGCTCTGATTGGCTGAAACGCATGACCATTTTGGAGGCATTTTCGCCTCCTACTCAAAAAGCACGACGTCTCGGTGTCAACTCCGAGGCGCACATTGAATGCAAATTGGCCAAGATAATGTCGCGGAGCAGTCTCAGAGTTAACTCTGCAGCATAACCTGAACGTGGCCCAGCTGTATAAACAGCCTACCTGATTTCCCGAGGCTGAGTTATTGGGTGGCGGGTTGACATTCTAGCAACATTTGAGGTCATATCAGGACGGGTACTGAATCATGATAGTGCGCACGCAGGACAGCTTTATAGTGCTGCCCCATTGAGACACCGTGCTACATGGCTAAGCATGGTGAACCATAATGGGTGGTCATTATCAATATGGCCATTGCTCAAGCAGTGTTTCACTATATATAGAACTAATATATATATATATTAAATGCAAAAGTCGATTAGGAAGACTATGCACTAATCTGGGTCATTGCTTCGATGCCCGGAGTATCTATGCTGATAGTCGGCTAGTTTTTTTTATATAAACTAATCATAATACAGTTTAACTTTGCATAATCCGATGAAAGCATTATATTTTCTTTAAAAAAACAAAACAATTCTGCAGATTTGACCCTATATAACTCAACTTAGATCCTGGTGCATTTACTAATGATTTGGTGCTGTATAGAATGAATAATAAGTGACTTTAGGAGAACATGCCTTTATACAACTACTTTAAAGGAAACCATACTCCAGGAAAGCTACTAAAAAAGTAGGCTAATCCTCTCTCCCTAATACCAAGAACCACATATAGCTACCTACTTTAAGTAGGTCAGTGTATCACGTGACCACAGTGAGATGGGAATCTGGGTGACAACCAACTTGGCTTTAACTAGAGAACAGGTGTGCATCCAGGATAGGACAGTAACTGTCACCCCCACTTACCTAATCGGGCAAGTGACTGAATTTTCTACTTGCCCAAGTGGCAAAACTACTTGCCCAAGCCCAAGTTGGCCAATTGAAACTGAAATCTGCTCATGCAGATTAGAAAAATAACGCCCTGCCCGTTTGGGCAGGTCACCGAGAACTTCACCTGCCCAACCGAGGTGCCAGGTAACAGGGCAGTCATTGTCCTACCCCGGGTCGTGCTAAAATTATTTTGTCAATCATTTCTAATAACAAAAAAACAATAACATAAATTAGAGTAGGTTATATTATAAGCTAATATATTTATCTTAATAAAAATAAGGCAAAACTTATTTAAATAACGGATTATGCAATTTAAAATGTACTAAGGCAAGGTTAATGACAATGGTTTGAAAATACGACAACTTATGACACTGACATGTGGTGGCCCTTTAAAGCAAAAAAAGATGATAATTTATATCTATTTCGGTAATATATTGGTGTAAGTTACATGTTGTTTTCTGTTGTCTATGATCAGCAACCTTCTTGAAAACAGTGTCATTGCAGATCTTTGAACACACAGGGTCATCCACTCTTGTATTAAACAACAAATTACTTCAGGGCCCACACATTTGTGAAGATATGGAATTCTGTTTTTGGTAGGAATTTGGTAGGAAGGCTGTTTTTGATAGGAATTCAAGACTATTTTCATTTGGATTTAGTTAGAAATCACCATTCTGAAAGCCTATTTTGGACTATTTTAGATCAGTGGGGCTAGTTTAATGGAATTCAAGGCTTTTCAAGACTCATCACCCAAAATAGGTTAAATTCAAGGCTTTTCAAGGCCTTGAAATGGGGCAAATTAAGTTCAAGACTTTCCAGGCCCCGCATGGACCCTGCTACTCTCACATGAAGCAATGACAAGTTTTTTCAGATATATTTGTTCAAATATATATATATTTTTTAAAGAATGAAAGAAAAATGCCTTAGAATAGCCCAAGACAGAAATGGTCGCCATGTTCTATTGACATTCCATTAATTGACATGTTCACCAATCTGATCTGCTTTAATCCCCCCCCCCCCCCCATGCCCCTCCACTGCCTTCGATCCCTTCCTACAACCATCTCCCGAAACCTAATGCACTTGAGCATACACATCCACACCCATAACCCTGTACATTATGTTACGACCTAATTACCTGTAATATAGTACAATTTCGAGTTAGAAGAGCTAACTAATCCTAATTTAATGCTGTGTAAAAAAAAATCATGCAATAGGGAGTAGAGCTTCAGTATTCCTATTCCCTTACCAGTTTGCATAAAGTAACTACAAATAGATCTACTAAATACCACTAAGAAACTATGTAATATTCAAAACTTTTGTCGTTGTTATAGTCTTCATTATTATTTGCATCATGCACAGTTCGCTCAATGGAGTTGTGTAATAGTTCAATTGTCATACCTAAATATTTAAAAGCCAAGAGGAAACTTGCTAAATGTCAAAACAGAACCATCTTTATCCGTATCTTAAGAAATACAATGTAATTACTGTCTTTATCTTCTCTTTTGTTTTAAAGAAACATTGCCAAATGCTAAGTGTTTTCACTGGTATCCACTTGCATCATTGATGTTTTATTTGGGCATCATATATAGGATGTGTCTATGCTTTAGAACCTCCAAGTCACTCATTGACGCTATGCTTTAGAAGGATGCATGACCTTTGACCTCGCATCACGTGATTTGCCATGCGCGCACAGTGACGTCACGATGCACCAGTTGCCCATATAAGGAACATTCGAGTCCTACAGATTTTCTGACGGAGGACCACAGAGGTTCATGTTAATTACCAGAAAGCCCAGACGAGGGGGGAGAGAATATTTTCTGCTTGTTTTTGTTTTACGTCCTAGCAACACCTAAGGCCATATCAGGACATGGGGAGGAGAATATGTTAAAGCTGCATAGTCCGATGAAGCATCAAATTTTCAAAACTAAAACAATTATCTATATTTGATTCTACATATCTAACTTAGATATTGGTGCATTTATAAAGCATTTCTTGCCACACAGAAGGGAATAGTGAGTCAATTCAATAGAACCTGTTACTGCAGAAGGCTATGGTGTCAGAGTTTTGACATGCTTGCAAAATTTAATTATGTATGTTTGCACTTTAAATATTTTTAGTTAGTTATTTAAAACGAAAGTTACTTCAAACTAATGTAAGGTAGATTATAACAATCATCTGAATATATTTATTTCAGAAAATGATATATATGTCGTGGGGGTGATGAAAATGGGAAATATTGCGCCTAGAGCAGGACTCAAACCCACATCTCTTTGCATTCCGGGCCAGTGTGCTAACATTACACCACCTAGGCTCCCTGATATCACCACACTACCCAAGCTTACCTGTCTATGTGGTCAGTGCAGACCACAATTTATATGAAATAAATTGATCACAAAAAAAATATATCTTTATCTCAGAAAAATTACAGAAACTGAAAACCATCGGACAGCAACTTTAACGGTTATTTGAATACACGTGTTTAAACATTGTTTCAAGCTTTGTTTGTGCAGCATTTTCAAACAGAAGGTACATTCAGATAAAACTAAATAATTGTAAAAGGGTTCATTAGAGGTCTGTTGAATTAACAGGTCACATACATTATAGTTATACAATGGACTATACATTCACTAGCCAGGTGATACTACAGCAGCAACACAGGCAAATTCCTTTCAAATTGTATATATATGGCTATATGTACTATAGCATATGCAGGGTCCGTACACATGAGAAGATATGGAATTCAAGGCTATTTCAAGGCTGTTTTTAAATAGGAATTCAAGACTATTTTCATTTGGATTTCAGGGAAAGACCAACAATGGCAAATAGCGATTTCAGACTAATTTAGTCCAGTGGGCACGGTTTAATGGAATTCAAGGTTTTTCAAGACTAATTACCTAAATAAGTTAACTTCAAGGCTTTTCAAGGCCTTGAAATGGGGCAAATGAAGTTCAAAACTTTTCATGACTTTTCAGGCCCCATCCGGACCCTGTATATGTGTACAGACACGCATATATATATCTATACATACATACTATATATACAGTAAAACCTCTCTAACCGACCACCTCCACATATCGACCACTTATATATCAAACGCTCCCTATATATCAATCGCTTTATTTGGGTCCCAAACGATCGCCCATACAATACCATTGTAACGATGAAAAAAAAAAACTCCCACCTCCTGAAATGGACCATTTAAAGTCAGTCCCATGGTCGGTCGATTTAGAGAGGCTATATATATATATACGTTCAAACAGTGGCTGTGTGCTCATTGCAGTTTGTGTTTCAATGCATGGCTTGTAGATACAATAAAGCTGAGTAACACCATGTATTAATAAAGTTGATACCAGTTTAAAGGCTAAGACACAACCTTGTGAACTAGTCATAATGCGCTGTGCTCATATCACATGTAGAACACAGCTGCACCCAGAAGATATCAGCGTCACGTGGTATCGCAGAACCTGATTACGCTGGAGTTAGCGTCAAGCACGCCTCCTATCAGCCGGTAGTTTATTTCGTATTTTTTAAAGCTTCATAGTCCGATGAAAACACCAAATTTTCAAAACCAAAACTATTATCTAGATTTGATGCTGCATATCTCGCTTAGATACTGGTGCACTTATTAAACATTTGTCGCAACAGAAGGGAATACTGAGGCAATTGAATAGAGCATGTTACTGCTGAAGTCTATGCTGTCAGAGTTTTGGTACGCTTGCCAAAATTAATTTTGCACGGTTGCACTTCAAATATCTCAAAAGCAAGCAATTTAAAATAAGTTACTTCAAACTAAAGAAAGGTAGATTATAACGATCAACCGAAATAAATCTATCTTAGAAAATGACAAACTCAAAACCATCGGACTATGCAACTTATAAAAACGCTGACATCCCTTCTCTGAACTGGAATCCAATTCGATTCCTCCGATGACGTGAACGATAACAGTATCTGGGTCGATATCGAGAACGGGGTCGGATTCCCGATTCATTAAATAAATGGGATTCAAGGCAACATTATCGGCTATTGTGCGGCGGGCTTAAGACAATCACACAATTTTTGTATATACTGCACCCCCCCCCCCCCCACTACCAGCCAACCTACCCTCGGACACGAAATAACTCTACCACTGGGGGAAACTCGAAGAATGTTTACGATCTTAACAAATTATTAACAAAAGTTGATTCATCAAATTATTTAACACTTATGAAAGGGAATGTATAGAAAACCGTTGGAAAAATATGTGCACATAAGATTTGCACCTTGGTAAGGAGGGAAATGTGTGTGTATATAATATAAATATACATATAATATATAAATATATATGTATAGATATACATGTATAAATATATTTTATATGCATATTCATACATATATTATAAATACATATATATAAATATATATATCTATATATATCTAGATATGTATATTTACATATTAAATGTATACATATATATTTATATAAATACACATATATAGCTCAATTTGCCACCAGTCCGGCTGGGGTTATGAATCTATTTGACCTCCTGTTGGCATGCACAGCTTGGCTTCTTTCTTTATTTTTAAAGTCAACATCATTCAATACGAGTTAGAAACTACACAAAGAACCACAGTACCTCAAGGACACTTTTAGCATTTGTCATCAATCAATACAGACAAGGCATATTCATTTACTTTATCTCGATTTAAATGCATTAAAAAAAGGGAATGGGGGGGGGGGGGAAGGTCTCTACCATAAAGTTCAAACCTTACTCCATAGAAAATACAGTAAAAAATAAGTATACATATACATATAAAAGAAAATGCATTAAATTATACACATGTTGTTTCTTTTAAATTTGAAGATTTCAATATATGTGAAGGTATGTTGTTGAAAATATAGAAAAGCTCCACACGTGTTGATTGAACAACCCACTCCGTAGCTAAGAGTGTTGTCTTCTTTGTGGATGCTCGCCAAAGGTGAACATTATAAAAGTGATTATACAATATAGAACATGAGCGAAAAATATTAATCTGCGAGTAGGTACTTCAAGGAATGATGGCCCATGGGAATGAGTGCTTCCGTCCACAATACAGGACACAACAACTGGCTGTCATCAACATGATCCAGTGCCAAGAGAAATGGTTGCCCAAAGTTCCTTCCTCATTCTCCTTTTATACACAGGAATGTGAAAAGACTTGGAATGCAGAGGCACGACAGTTGGTTTTTTTTTTGCTTGTGAAGTGGTTTTGTTTTTATTGGACTTTTGTTGTGGTTTTCTTTTTGTGTATGTGTACAGAGTGAGTGTGTGTGGGTTTTCTTTGGGGTGGTATTTTGTATTAAGGCACTGCATCTAGATCTAAGTTAATGTAAATAGCTCCCTCCCGGGAGAATCTTCAACTGGCTGTCATCAGAATGATGCAGTGTCAAGAAGAATTAACTCCGTGCTGTGCTACAAAAATACCCTCTCGAGAAGAAACTCCAGCTAGTTTACAAAAGAATCCCCATAACTTGCTGCAGGTAGCTAACTTAGAAAATAACTTTCACAACCTACAGCAGGTAGTTAAGTTACAAAATAACCTTCACAACCCGCTGCTGGTAGCTAACTTACAAAATAACCTTCACAACTTGCTGCAAGTAGCTAACTTACAAAATATCCTTCACAACCTGCTGCAGGTAGCTAAGTTACAAAATAACCTTCACAACCTGCTGCAGGTAGATAAGTTACAAAATAACCGTCACAACCCGCTGCAGGTAGATAAGTTACAAAATAACCTTCACAACCCGCTGCAGGTAGCTAAGTTACAAAAGAACCATCATAACCCGCTGCAGGTAGATAAGTTACAAAATAACCATCACAACCTGCTGCAGGTAGCTAAGTTACAAAATAATCTTCACAACCTGCTGCAGGTAGCTAAGTTACAAAATAACCATCATAACCCACTGCAGATAGCTAAGTTACAAAATAACCTTCACAACCCGCTGCAGGTAGCTAAGTTAGAAAATAACCATCATAACCCACTGCAGATAGCTAAGTTACAAAATAACCTTCACAACCCGCGGCAGGTAGCTAAGTTACAAAATAACCATCACAACCCGCTGCAGGTAGCTAAGTTACAAAATAACCTTCACAACCCGCTGCAGGTAGCTAAGTTACAAAATAACCATCATAACTCGCTGCAGGTAGCTAAGTTACAAAATAACCTTCACAACCCGCTGCAGGTAGCTAAGTTACAAAATAACCATCACAACCCGCTGCAGGTAGCTAAGTTACAAAATAACCTTCACAACCCGCTGCAGGTAGCTAACTTACAAAATAACCATCACAACCCGCTGCAGGTAGCTAAGTTACAAAATAAGCTTCACAACCTGCTGCAGGTAGCTAACTTACAAAATAACCTTCATACCCTCTGCAGGTAGCTAGTTTACACCAAATACTCCCAAACTACATGCTAACTCTGTACACGCCCATATTTATAATATAAACCATATGTGGTTAATACGCATAGCCACCCAGATGAGTCTCCCTACACATCTGTCTTGATCAGCGAGAAGTAGAAGCGGTTCTTCTGCAAGGCTTCCCTCGCCATGAGCAGGGTGTTAAAGTCCTGCTCTGCACGCGCGTACACCTTCACCACCGGCTGAAAGTTCACTTCGCTGTCGGTATTGGTCGGCAGCACTGCGTCCAGCTTCCACCGCACATAGCCATCCACGTTGTCCTTGACGACCAGGTACAATGTCGAACACATCTCCTGCAGGTCGGATGCCACCGCCTGATCGGACAGCGACTTGAGACGCGCCCCGAAACAATTCTCATAGATGCGGTTGTATAGGTCCGTCTCGGTGAAGTCAGCTTCGTTCTGAAGCACGATCCAGTAGGCGAGCCCTGGGAAGGTGCGGAACTTGTCAGGCGCATTCGCCGTAGTTGTTGCGGTCGTTGCTGTTGTCCCATTCGACGCCTCCAGTTTCACTGTGCCACTCTTCGGGCGTGTCGATGTTGCTGTCACCGCGGACACTGCAAGCGCCACCTGAGCCGGCTCGGTGATGATCCGGTCGATGGCTTCCTGGTAGTAGGGCAGCTGGGACCAGACCTGCTCCGACTCTGTCACGGAGCCGTGCCACATCAGCCGGAAGGTGCACACTTTGCAGTCGGTCTGTGCTATTGGTTCAACCAGGTACTCGGAGAGCATGCGTTTCACCGCTGTCGACTGAAGGCCGTTGCTTGGACGACGAGAGCGAGACTTGGACTGCGTCTGTCGTATAGTATAATGTAACACATAGTTATTTATGTCCGAACATCAAAGGTCTTCAAAGTGCATAGATTACTACTAATCTGACCGAGGCAGCTTTGACGCAATTCAGATTGCCGATATAGTTTACATAAACTTAAGCAAGATACATAAACCTACAATATTTGTGAAGTTGCATGGTACGATGGTTTTGAGTTTCTGTAATTTCCTGAGATAAATATATTATTAGGTTGATTATTATAATCTACCTTACTTTAGTTCAAAACAACTTTTATTTTAAATGGCTAAGTTCCAGATCTTTGCAGTGCAAACATGCTAAATTAATTTTGGCAAGCAGATCAAAACTGACACCATTGGCTTCAGCAGTGACATATTCTATTAAAGTTACCCAGTATTCCCTTCTATTTGGCAATAAATGCTTAATAAGTGCATCACATCTAGAAAATTGTTTGTGGTTTGAAAATTTTATGTTTTTATCGGACTATGCAGCTATAAGTAAACAATAAGTAGCTGGCCCTGAAAGTGGCGCCATCTAGTGTGCACGCTAGGCAGCACCACATAATGAGAGATCTGAATTACGTCATCAGCACCGCATATCAGCTAAAATGTAATTATGGAACGCCATTACAAGACTGGTAACAACTTTTATATTAGCGATATTATGGAGGAATTTATTTTGCTTAATAACTAAACACTAGTAGTTCATATGCATACCCGTCTTCCAAACATTATTTCAAATTTATTCTTTTTGGTTCATCATAAACGACGGCCCCTTGCAGTCATGTGAAGTGTAAAAACAACGAATGCATGCATAGTTTTAATAATAAACAGACAAAATCACACACCAACTAAAACCACTTTAAATACAAAACATCACCGATTAATTAATAAAGAACATATGCATTATTTATGATTAAAAAATAATATACGCTTTAACAAATTATAGTCATGATCTTCCATTTTACAGGATTTTCAAGGATCATTAGACAAATTCCATGACTTTCCAGACCTGCAATCCCAAATTATCAAATTCCATGACTTTCCATGTTTTCAAGGACCCATACGAAGCCTGCTATCATTGACCCCAGTCCTAGCCTAGCTGGTTGGTTGTTGGAGTTTTACATCCTGGCAACATCTAAGGTCATATCAGGATGGGTACCGACTTGTGACAGTGTGCACTCATGGCAACTTTATAGTGCTGCCCCACTGGGAAATCAGGCCACCAGCACCATGACCCGATATTCCACTGAGTCACATTGTCCTGACACTGAGCTAACTAATCCTTGCCATATCCTATTAATGCCAAGCACCAGGCTAGGAAGCAACAAGTATCAATTTTATAAGACATTGGTTTGACTCGACTGGGAACCGAACTCCCGATCTCCCTCACGCGAGGCCCACGCTGTGCCGAATCGGCTACCGCGTCCGGTGGGCCCTAGCCAAGCATCAGAGTCATACTCACGGGGCTGCACCAGGTGGAAGCACTGCCGCCGGCGGCCGGCTTCTGGTGGTGGGCCGGCGACGAGACGCCCTCGTCTGTCGTCGTAGACACATTAGGCGGCCAGGACGGGGACAGGCTGCTGACCCGCTGGGACGACCCGGAGTCGTCCTCCCCTTTCCCGGAGACCCCAAGTCCCGAGCCCGGCATGAAACCCCCGGCCGCGTCGGCGGTCAGCATCTGCCTCTTGCGGACCGGTGAGTAGGTCTTCTCTGTCGTCGCCTGCTCGGAAATGTTTGGGTCGACGCTCAGTGGGGAAACATAGCTCTGCTGCATGGCGACCGCATCGTCATCAGACTTGGAGTTGCTGCTCAGGTTGTTGTCCGCTTTTCCGTTGCTGTTGACCCCATCGACATCCAATACGACACCGTTCTGCGCCAGGCTGCCAAGGCCCAGCCCCACAATGACATCCGGTGGCTCACTCTTGATCTGAACGCTACTACTGAGGCTGTAGTTCTCCCTGTCATGGCCACCAGGGTCCAGCTCACCGTCCACCTGAATCTTCTCGGCAACACCAATACTGACCACCTTCTCGTTCATCTGCCCGTTCGTCAACGGGATGAGCTTCTGCTTGCGGCCTCGCTTCGTCGCTGCCCTCTTCGCAGGCCCCTTCGTCGTCCCATTGGTCCTGGCCCGCGTTGTCGGTGTCTCCTTGTTTGGAGGTGCGGTGTTCAGCTTGGTGAAGACCTTCTGTGTTATGTCCCCAATCACAGATGACGGGTCCGTGGTAACATTGGTGATGCCTTCATGTGGTGACGTCATGCTGACACCGCCCTTCCCACTGCTGTCGACACGCTCGTTGATGTGCACCAGCATGACGTCATCGCTGTCGGTGGTGATGCCGATGACAGCTTCGATGCGCATCTCCTTCTGGAAGTTGATGCTATTCCTGCACATCAGTGTCACAGCCTCAGCGATCACTTGTTTAATGCGCTCCTGCTCAGGCTTCATCCTTGTAGATGATGTGGTGCCTTGTTCGGTCGGTGTCTGTACCTTGCACACAATATGCTACGACATCACAGGTCCCGCTTGATGAACAACAAAACCCTGTAAATATGTGATTAAAATGACCTGGTTAATTTAATTCTATGAGACAAAAAATCGCTTTCTATCAACTTTGTTGAAATCAATGAGAAAATCTACTACTATTAATTATGAGTAAACCCTTCATCGAAATAAAAAGCATAAAATGAAGGAGAGGATGGGAGTCCACAATTTGCTGTTTCAGACAATTTGTAACATATAAGATTAAGAATATTAGTAGGCGTAAAGGAATTGTTCAATTGTATCATACTTATCATGTTTGTATTCTACTTATTATGTTTGTATTAGACTTATCATGTTTGTATTAGACTTATCATGTTTGTATTAGACTTATCATGTTTGTATTAGAGATAAGTATTAGACAACAGTAAATTACACGTTATATGACATAACATTTTAATTCTATTGGGTTTGTACAATTTTAGGGTTTTCTTTTTAAGCAGAGAAGTGGTGACATATTTGATTTCCATAGAACAGGATGTTCCTTATACTACAGTAAAATCTCTCTATACCGACCACTCCCATATATCGATCGCTTTATTTGGGTCCCAACAATACCATTGTAAGGATATTCTACCTCTCTAAACCGACCAGCTCCATAAATGGACCACTTAAAGTCGGTCCCATGGTCGGTCCGTTCAGAGAGGTCGTTGTGGTAATGGGTGTCCATTGTCTAGTTAAGTATTAAGGATGAATGACAACCATGCTTAAATCCGAGCAAAGACTGCTTCAAATAGAAATTAACTGTGGAGGTAGTGGTTCCAAAGTGCAGTGTTGGTCTATAACAGTAGGGCCTATATCATTATCAGTTATACATAAGGGGGTAAAGTTGAGAAATTGGTAGAGAATAAAAAATGTAAAAAACAATATGGCAGAACGGTCTTGATTCCAGTTTTAAATGGCTGCTAAGGTGTGGAATGCCCAAACAGTAAAGGAATGACAAATTCCTGACCTAAAAACATACAAAAAATATCTGTGCAAAATAAGGCTAGGAAACCCCCACTAAGCTGTACTGCAAAGGGGCATGTGATATGCCACGGCCCACCAGCAGGACGCCCAATGGAAGGTAACCATGCCAAAAGTAGCTAGATAGCACACCACACAGCTATGTACAAGCCTATGATATGTAAATAGGAGTAGGCTAGTCTAGTAGTAAGAGTAGAAAAAATAAAACACATATGCCAAGAAAATCCCAAAAAATTAACATAGATTACTAACCAGACCAACCATCTATCTGCTGCTGAAATGCAGGCAATCAAATACCTTATCAGCAGCTACTGTATGATAAGATAACATGGACACTACAGCTCGCCAGGATTGAAAACAAGCCTGAATACCCAGGCTTATATGCTATGGACAGTATAAATAGAGCCTCAATCTATTAATCTACATGATTTCACCAATTCTTCCTTCAAAAATAGCGGGTAAATATAAAGAGGTCCCGGTGTGCAGCATTGATCTCTAACACTAACAGTATATCTGTTATAGATATTGGGGTAAAGTTGAGAAATTTGTAGAGAATGCAAACCATGCTTAAATCCGAGCAAATATTGCTTCAAATAGGAATTAACTGTGGAGGTAGTGGTTCCAAAGTGCAATGTTGGTCTATAACAGTAGGGCCTATATCATTTTAAGTTATACATATTGGGGTAAAGTTGAGAAATTGGTAGAGAATAAAAACTGCAAAAAACAATATGGCAGAACGGTCTTGATTTAAGTTTTAAATCTATTAATCTACATGATTTCACCAATTCTTCCTTAAAAAATAGCGGTAAATATAAAGAGGTCCCGATGTGAAGTGTCGATCTCTAACACTAACAGTATATCAGTTATAGATATTGGGGTAAAGTAGAGAATGCACAAAAAAAACCCACCAATATGGTCTTGATTTGAGTTTAAAATCTATTACCCGGTTATCTAAATAATTTCATCAATTCTTCCTTCAAAAATAGCGGGTAAATATAACAATTTATTTGAAGAATATATTTTGCTTCTTAGATTAAGTATGTATACCAGCATTCCAACATTTTTTCTAATGTGTTGTTCAGCAGCCCTGTCACAAAATCATGGCTGTGCCTGTGCATGTGGGTTGACGCGTTAGTTTCCAAAACACACATGTTAACATCACTATGACACCACTAAATTACTAATGTTGATTTGTCTGAACTATACCAAACTCGATTAGAAAATACATCCCTGGGACCCTGGGCTGGTGGGAGAAATAAAAATTACATGGATGGAGAAACGATCCATTCACTGATTGACAGTGCCAATTAATGACCCATTGTTATTGACATGATTGAGTGATTGACTGACAATCCCCATCTAAATTAGACCAGATGATCTCCATTACTCATTAGAACTTACAAGTTACACATGCGATCTACTCACTACTGAGTCTGAGTACTCTGACTATTGACAGTATTGTGAATGTGAGTCTAAAAAAACATGCCAGTTCAAACATTACTTCGATTTAGTTTGAAAGCGTCAGTGCCAGATTAACTGCTAGGAACATACGTACACAAGTATAAAACAACAAATTTGCACAATACAACATATGGCAAACTAAAACGCGATAGAAAATCAGCACATAGTTTGTTGACAATGGTGTTGTTCTGGGCGATAATATAAAGCGCGCTTCGTAGGACAATTACCACTTTGCATTGTGGTTGAATCAAGGGACGCGACTATCTATTCAGCCTTTACTAAGTCACTCACAAGCCAAGTCACGTTTAAAAGAGTATACCGGTAGCTCAAATCATCATTTTACTTACAGATCTACTGCACAAGGGGTCAAATCAAGCGTCAATATTGGTGTGAAGTGACTTTTGAAAGTAAAGTCAAATCATTTCCGTGCTGCAAACAACATATACTCGTGGCGCCGTGGTGTGGCGTCTTAGGTTAACACTGATAACTCCTACCACGTAGTAACGGTGTCACATGACGGTTGTAGTGGCTATCCTTTCACCTATTCTTTTTTTAATTTTGTTTGTTTATAAATTATAGCAGATAGGTGAATGGACGGTGGCCCACAATAAAAGGTATTAATATTACTGTGGAGATTAAGAAGGGCCTTGCACTATCCTATTAATGCCGAGCACCAGGCTAGGAAGCGACAAGTATCAATTTGTTTATATCAGTAATTTTTTCACATGAAAAAGGAGAAAGCAGAAGTACAATACTCTCAATACACTTATACAGTCAGCGCTCGCCGCACGAAAACTATAATTTCACTAGGTCCCACTAGACAGGCCAAAGCTGCTAACAGTAACAGGCACTGATGCCTAATTTCTTAAGCAGAAGAGGATAAGTATAATAATTCAACTCAATACTTCACTAGCCTGGTGCTCGGCATTAATACATAATACTTTTTAATAGCCTTTTAGGTTAGTGCAAGGCCCTTCTTAATCTCCACAGTAATAATACCTTTTATTCAAATTATTGTGGGCCACTGATCTGCTATAATTTATAGACAAACATCAAAGAAGGGCCTTAGGCTTATGTATCGTATTGTTGTGAAGTATGGGGAAATGCATATAAAATATGTATAATGGAGTGTATTTATTTGCTACAGAAGAAAGCAGTGAGAATTGTTTGCAACGACAACATTGGATATCGAGAGCACACTAAATATAGCATGGAAACCTACATTTTTCTGTAATCTAATTTTGTTTCATCAGTTTTGATAAGCTGGGGTGATTTGCCATACCAACAGGAACCTTGATGTGAAATATCATCAGGATCTGACCATTCTTTAAAAAACAGCTACAGTTGACTCATATTGTAGGTGGGAGTGATTGCATTACGGTTGCCATGGAAACCTACATTTTTCTGTGATCTAATTTGTTGTTATCAGTTTTGATAATCTGGGGTGATTTGCCATACGTAGAGGAACCTTGGTGTGAAGTTTGATCAGGATCTGACTATTAATAAAGAAACTACAAAGAAATGTACCTATCCTGGAACACAAATGGTCATAACTTATGAGCTTTTACCAATAGGACAAAATATTGATTTCTAGGAAAACTAAATCGTAGATAACTTTGGAACTACTAATCATATTTACTCGAATTAAAAAACCCTTTAATCTATTCTGTGAGCTCTGTCTGTCTACCGATTTTCAGTACTGTGCAACAATTTAAAAATGTTCATGTGATGTACCTAACTAATAAGCTGTTCTTTGATCTTCATGTATTAAAATTAATAGACTTGGTTAAGATCAAATCTAGTATGATAATTTACAATGCAAACAAAGGGCTACTGCCAAAAAATCTAGTTTTTATTCAAAATAAGTTCAGATAGTAGCCATGATACAAGGCAGATTAACAACCTAAGACAAGTATTTGCAAGAACAATTTTAAAGTCTCAATGTATATCTATATGTGGTATAAAAATATGGAATTCACTTGACGATAATATCAAATGTTAAAAAAACATCTATATGTTTCAATGAATGTATAAAAAGAAAATATTTAAGCTTTATGAGAAGGAAAACACATAGTAGTCTAGTACATAGATATTGAGATGTAATTTACAGTATTGAGGGTAATATTGATATGCTCTTAACTTATATTTTTCTATTTATTATTTCTATGGTATAAGCAAAGACCCTATAATATATAAGACGGCTCACTCCCTATCTCTCCCATGGTAATGTAAATTTTGCAGTGCCACCTTGTGGTGGGTTTGATCAGCCTGGCTGCTGGTTGTTGTTTCACATGTAAACACATACAATTATATTATAAATGAAATAGGTCAGTATGAATAGACATCAATATGTAATTGCTATGAACAAATACACATCAGCATCATTATCATCATCGCCATCATCACATCTTTCACATTCATATATACATTTATACATATAATATAGCAACTGTTTAACCAAGAGAACAGCCAGCGCACCAAGTGGTGGGTTTGATCATTTTGATTACACAGTATACAGGCTGAGTGAGCTGTCTTAGTATTATAGGGTCTTTGATATAAGCAATGTATCTGTGTTATTTTTAAATGGGGAAAGCACCTCATAAGTATTGTAATTCTGCTGTCTCCTTTTTCATGTGAAAAAATTACTGATATAAATATCAAATTGTGTGTACATTGATCATGTGGAAATAAATATTGTATTATTATTATTATTGATTGATTCATGGATCTTTTACGCCAGTGTCGGCAGCAGAGGCCATATTCACGGCGAGAACTGTTTGTTTTGAATTCAAACCATCACTTTTACTTGTAAAAGCATACAATCGATTTTGTGTGAATAGACACTCATGAATTTTTTAAACTCAAAAATCATAAAGTTCATGGTCAAGCTAAATAAAATTCGAGATGGAAGTATTATTCACTGATGGAATTTGTTTAATAAGCTATAGAGGGGGTGTAATGACATCAGGAGACAACTTCCGGTGAACATAATGGATTAGGCCTACATATGAATGGTTTGTAACTGTTTACATTGTGTTTATTTATTGATTTGTTGGTCTATGTGTCACTTTTTTTTAGCAGTTTGGCCTCAGAAGTTCTGGGAAAAGGATTATTTAATGGCGGGGAAGTCTTTATAAAATCATGTAGCCTCACATCATTGCTAAAGTGCTGTATGTTGACACATTGGATGCTCTGTCAAAGAATGGGGAGCTTTCATGAGTCAGTTCTCTCGCTATACACTAAGTTGCAGCACCAGTTCCCGGTCCAAGTCGGCGATCATGGTTGGATAGAAGGGTATAGGTGTGTGTGTGTGTGTTCGTCGTGGTGGGGGTGTAGGTATGTGTTGGGTGTGTGGTGAGGGTTTGGGGGTGTAGGTGTGTGGTGGGGGTTTAGGGATGTGGTGGGGGTGTAGGTGTGTGTGGTGGGGGTGTAGGTGGTTTGTGGTGGAGGTGTAGGGTTGTCTTGCACAGTGGCACCTCACAATCTTTAGCATCCCTAATCCCCCACCACACACCTACCACATCCCTAAACCCGCACCACACACCTAAGCTGTGTGTGCTTCTATTCAACCAAAGCATTACAGAGACCGGCATGACTCGCCATCTGACGAGAGACTCATGCAAACTGAAAGGTCCTCATTAGAAATGTTCGGGCAGTACCCGCTAGGTGGTGCCACCATACTTCGACCACCGGGTAGGGCCCACTGGTGGCCATGGTGTTCTTGGTATAGGACAGGGGGCACTATAGGTGGTATTAAGTGTAGTCCAAGATGGCTGACCGCTGAGTGTTGACGTCACGTGCACTCCCTCTATATGAGGTGGTACAAACCAGCTGCCTTCCAAAAGGCTAAAATGTTTTCTTGTTTTACTTTAAAAGTAAAAGGGTCATGCTGTTTGCAGTGTAAAATTGTTGGTGTAGGGCCATGAAATCCACACAGTTTAATAAAGTGTGTTTTAATGTACGTGGGGACTGACATCCAACACATTCAAGGGGAGGGGCCCCCATAAGCAGAAAAACGTGTGTTAGCCACGACTGGCCAATATGGCATGTTGAAATCCGTATATCGGAATGCAAGGGAATCCTTCCAACACCTTTTCTAATGTGTTATTTGGCAGCCCTGTCATGGATATCATAGAATCCTGCGGGAGAAACTATAGAATGTGCAGTTTGTGATAGGTGAGTGTAGGAACTGATAGGGTTCTACTACCCCGGGCCTATATATATATTAGTATTGGCAGATCAATATATATATTTTGGGGTCCATATAGTATATATATGACATATATACTATTACTAGTGCATATATAAAATGTATTTACTGCATGGGCATCGTATGATACCCTCACAACACATACATTTTATACATGTCTAGTATATATGTCATACATATGATATACACATGGTATATATATATATATATATATACACACACATACACAATCACACACCTTGTATATATGCCTGAACTATGTGTGGCCTAGTGGTTAAGGTGTTCCACTGTAATCTGAAGTTGTTTGGTCTTGTGGGTTCAAAACCCATGTGTTTCACTGCTTTTTACATTCAACAACAAAAAACGTTTTCCCTTCTATATGTGTTTCTGATTGAATTATGCAATGTAATTGTACTAACATATATTTCACATTAAAGCAAATATATTTCCTGTTTGAACTACTCTAAAGAAAATGGAAAATACATCAGTTTTACTCTCCCTTCTCTCCACTCACCCGCCCATTTTCAAAACAGCTGCCAGCTACAGGCCCAGCCTCAGACCGCCCACCCCACCCCCATACTGACCTCAGTTCAGGTGCAGTGAATCTACAACTCTCTCTCCCCCCCCCCCCCCACATATCTGGTTATATAAACATAAAAACTAAGCTTGGAGAGCATTTGTCAGAGTATGTATGGTTCCTGTGGCCACGAGGTATACCGGGCCACTTTAATAGTTAGTATTTCAACTGATCATGATTGGGCGAAAGGGTTGGGAGAGGGACAAAAATAATATACACGTGTGTATTGAGGATATGAGCCTTGGATGCAGAATCACATGTGTATCATAAGGCGACTTTGTGGCTGACATCGATTATCACAGTCTGGACTATTCAAATCATCCCAGTCCTAGAATTTCAAATAGAACACCCTGGACGCTTTCCTTCTTATTGGAGGAGGAAGGCAACCATTATCCTATTCCAAAGCCTGGAAAGGACCCTACAAGCCCTTCCAGCTATCGTCATATCGCTCTTACAAGTTGTATATGCAAAACCATGGAGTGACATGACATGCGGATAACGCATCGTTTTGAAGGCGGCATGTTTGTTTTCAAACATTTAAGCTGATTGTTGGGTGCTACACATCCAAGTCACATTCCGTAAAGCACATGGTTATATTTAGAAAATTGTTATATTTAGGTTCATTCAAGTTCAAGGATCAACCATATTTTAATAATGCAATATGACTAAAATATATCTGTTGATATAAGGGATGTTGATAGTAATCATTACACAACTGTCTGTATATGTGTCAAAATGAATCATCATGCTGTTGTCACACATATTCATCCTGACATAAACAATATCCTCATTATATGATCCACAGTAGACACAAACTGTGTCAATTATAACTTAGCCCGTACAGAATTATTTTGTACCTGTACAATATTTTACCTGTATCCTGGTTTATCTACAAATCACACCTTAACACCTCTAGCCAGTCAACCTTTAGGCAAGATAATACAGTGCACTGCAGGCAACTACCTCAAACACCCCATACTGCTATGCACAAGTCCCACCATCACTCTGCATGGTAGAGGTAGGACCAAGCCACATAACACCTTTACCATTCACCTTTTACTTAACTATTCACCCCGTTATATTATTGTGTTATTGTTTATCTTTATGTTGTTTAGGTAATCAGGAATGGTTGTATTTCTGCTTTTAAATATTGTGTAGCATGTTTTGTTCAGGTTTACTGTTAATTTGTTATCATTGCACCATGTAAATATATCTGAAAGGAATGTTTTAATTGAATGTTTTAGTTGTTTGGGTGAATTTGAGGTTTCGAAGCCATTGGTATCATCTGCAAATAACCTTGTTTTGACATCTTGTTTTGTACAGTTGACTATGTCATTTGTGTAGATCAAAAATAGGAGAGGTCCCAGGTCAGAATCTTGGGGAACACCATGGCTGATTGAGTTTAGCCCGTTTATCAATGTAAATTGCTTTCTATTGCTTAGGTAACTCTCAAACCATTTTAGTCCCTGGCCTCGAATTCCGTTGTGAGTGAGTTTCGAGAGTTTCTGAAAGAGTTCAGAGTCAATGCTTACGCCCAAGTCCTTTTCATAGCTGTCTTGTTGCAGGACAGTGTTCTTCATATTATAGGCATAATGAGGATTATTTTCCCCGTAATGAATAATTTTGCACTTCTTTTCATTGAAGGGTAAATTGCCATTTCTCGGACCATTGTGTGAGTTTCAGAATATCCTCTTGCAAGAGATTTTAATCTCTTACATCTTTTATGGCTTGAAAGACCTTTGTGTCATCTGCAAATATTTTTAGGTTTGATGAGACACTGCCTGGCAGGTCATTTATAAATATTATAAATAATATTGGTCCCAGCACACTTCCCTGAGGTATTTCTGAGGTGACATTCTTCAAGAAAGATTTTGTATTACCTACAACTACCCTTTGCTTTCTCTCAGACAGGAAGTCCTGTATCCATTCAGAAATTGATCCGGATATTCCTAGAGCTTTGATTTTGTTTAATAGTCTTTAGTGGGGCACACTATCAAAGGCTTTGGAGAAGTCCAGATAGATGGTGTCCCATGCCAGGCCATGATTTCCATATTTTCTTTACATGGAGAATGCCTATGATACCACAGTGGCGACATCTGTGAAGAAGGCCACGAGATCAGGCTCGATCAGCGGACATGGTGAACTTCGTAAGAATATATATATATACCCAACCCAAAACAGTAATTCAACTATATTGGCGATAATTATATCAACCGAATTATTTGAGCTAATCATTAGTAGCTCAGTAGTTCGATAACTCTACACCCAAGGTCTAAGGGCACCGTGAGTTCGGGCTAACAGGATTTATTCACTGCGAAGCTAGTAATATGTATTTACTGCGAAACAGAAATATGTCCGCGCCCTTCACTTATACATTTGATGACACATGGGTAACGGTGCATGTATATATTTACTCATTTACGGGTGGTGACACCTTTGATAGCTGTTGAAATCACATGTAGATAAATACTAGCTAAACAATACCACGTCTCTATTCCTTGGTGTATTTTATTTATGTTTCAAAGATAAGAAAAACCTACTATCCACTCAACGACTCAGTCAAGTTCACTGACACAAGTTGGCCGAGTCATCTTATATACATAGCATAGGTACATCACATGAAAATTGTAAAATTGTTGCACAGTACTGCAAATTGGTAGACAGACAGAGCTCATAGAATTAGGTATCCCAAGTGATTTAAAAAAACAGGTATGAGCTTAATTTAATGGATTTCATCTGTTAGGATATTTAATTTGAAACAAAATGATACTTCATTTGTCACAATCGCTCTAATATCAAGGAAGATTTTTAGGTTGTTACTTAATTGGGCCCATCCGAACCTAAAAAGATAGTATTTTTGATGGCCCCCATGATTTCATGGCCTGTATAAAGAGAATATAGAGATCTATGGGTATGAGATGGTTACATTTCAAGATATGTATCTTCAAAAATGCTAAAAACTACAATTTCTCATAACTCACCATTTTTCAAATTCAGCTGTGGAGTACTTTTAGAGGTGGGCTTGTGGAAAAAATATGCACCCCAGATGGATTATTCTTATTTCTCCCTGACCTATAGGTGAGTCTTGTCACCTCAATTATTTTTCAGGACCACATACGATTGGGAAAAGTTGATAGAAATAGGTCCAAAATGCTCCAGAGCTCAATTTGGCAAGTGATAAAATCTGGTAAAAAATGAGAAAGTTTTAAATGTCACAGAAAATCACTCGTACAAGATAATTGCATGAAATTTTCAGGCTTTATTAGGCTCAATATCTTCTTTCTATGTCAATTATATAAAATACACTTTGATATATGTGAATTATTTTAATTTTACAATGATTATAATCAAATCTGGCAAAATGTCCAATTTTGAGCAAGTTTAAAATGACACAGAAAATCACCCGTATAAGATAATCTTCAGGCTTTATTATCATCAATATGCTCTTTCTATTTACAGTATATACAATATGCTTTGACATATGTGAATTATTTAAATTTTATAATGATTGTGATCAAATCTGGCCAAAAAATGCCCAATTTTGAGCAAGTTTGAAATGGCACAGAAAAACACATGTACAAGATAATTCTATGAAATCTGGACATTGTATTATCCTCAATATGCTCTTTCTATTTACATCATAATCTATATAATAAACTTTGATAGATGTGAATTATTTTAATTTTACAATGATTTTACATTTATTCAAAAGTAGCAAAAATCCTTGCCCATGGCCAGTCAGGTAATAAGTACTACTACCACATAGGTATCCCAAGTGATTTTTAAAAACAGGTTTGAGCTTGATTTAATGGATTTCACTTGTTAGGATATTGAATTTGAAAGAAAATGACATTTCATTTGTCAAAATTGATCTAATATTAAGGAAGATATGGACGTTTGTTTCCGTTTGCTGGATTTTGTTGATTTCATGTTCCACCTATGTCAGTGCAGGTATTGTTTATGCATTTTATATGTACACGTGTTAGTCCTTAGCCTCCCCGTGGGTGGGTCGGTATGATTAGTCGTTCCAAAGTTATCTACGAATGTACAATTTAGTTTTCCTAGAAATCAACATTTTGTCCTATTCTATTGGTTATAGGCTTAAAATATAGCTATTAAGTTGTGACCATTTGTGTTCCAGGATAGGTACATTTCTTTGTAGTTTCTTTATTAATGGTCAGATCCTGATTAAACTTCACACCAAGGTTATTCTTTGTATGGCAAATCACCCCAGCTCATCAAAACTGATCCAAAAAAATTAGATCACGGGAAAATGTAGGTTTCCATGGCAACCGTAATACAATCACTCCCACCTACAATATGAGTCAACTGTAGCTTAAAAAAAAAAAATGGTCAGATCCTGATAAAATTTCGCATCAAGGTTCTTCTTGGTATGGCAAATCACCTCAGCTTATCAAAACTGATATAAAAAAATTAGATCACAGAAAATTGGAGGTTTCCATGGCAACCATAATACAATCATGCCCACCTACAATATGACAACTGCAGTTTCTTTATTAATGGTTTCATCCTGATCAAACTTGGTACCAATGTTCTTCTTGCTATGGGAAATCTTCTCAGCTTATCAAAACTGATATAAAAAAAATTAGATCACAGAAAATGTGGGTTTCCATGGCAACTGTGATACAATCATACCCACCTATGATCAAACAAAAACCTAAACATGTGCAATTTAGTACAATTCAAAATAGCCACAGATTCACCACAATTTGAGCAGAGCTAAGCACCCGAATCTGCATTTTGTGCGCGCTGAAAATAACGTCAGAGTGTACTATTACTACTAATTTAGGGACAATTTATTTGGCTTCAGAAAGCTGTAGTTCTGTCAATTCTTTATGGTTTTTGATCAAACAAAAACTGAAACCTGTGCAATTTAGTACACTTCAAAATAGCCGCAGATTCACCACAATTTGAGCCGAGCTAAACCCCCGAATCTGCATTTTTGTGTGCGCTGAAAATGGCAGGAATTTAGCATTAGCAGTCCCCATTGCAGAATTAACTTAAACTTCATAAAGTTGCAGTTCTTTCAATTCTTTATGGATTTTGATCTAACAAAAACTGAAACCTGTGCAATTTAGTACACTTCAAACCTCTGAATCTGAATTTTTGTGCGAACTGAAAATGGCGGGAAATTAGTGCGAGCAGCTACCACCGCGGGCCGATGCCGTGGCGATGGCGCCGATGCACACACAAATTTAAAAGCACTGTAGTGTCTAACCAAATGGACACATATACACAATATAGGTATCAAATGAAAGGTAAATAACTAACTAGACTACTAGAATGATTTTCGAATTTTACTTATCTGTTCTATGGCTTTTTCAACAGTGGTTGACTTCAACAGCTTGTAAAACCATGAGGTATCCCCTAATGCACTACAAACTGTCCCAGATATAAACAAGGTTGTGATTGGTCAAATCTGATCTCATCCTGTATGGCAATTCATTTGCATAGGATTTGTGAATGGGTTTTAAAGAACTCCTCTGAATATAAGCATATAGAAACCAGGTCACAGAGTTCAGCTGCATTAGTGGAGACAGCTATACCGCAGCGGCCCATGCGGGATTTGATGTACCTCTCATAGAACCAGACTTATTCTTAATGTCTAGCCTAGTCCTAGTCCTAGTCCTAGAGTATGACGCCTAATGTCCAAAGCCTATCAAGGGGAGTAATATGAATAAGCAATTCTTAGAGCCGACCCCCACTAAACGCTCGGAAAATTATTTATTTATTTATATATCAGCACGAGTATATATTAACCAATCTCTGTCGTTACGTGATTCAACACGAGTATACACTAGAATTTTCCTAACAAACCAACATTTATATACCGCTTGCCTAACTGCAACTGAACATTAAAACTTACTACAAGTTTACCAACTGAATACAGAAGATAACTTCTGCTTACATTCTAAATACTATGTAAATACTCACATTGATCTGACTAATATTGATCTGGTTATATGACACTACTGCACCATATTGTTATGGAACTTTTGGGTTTCAGAATTTCATTGTGTTACATGGTGCAAATTGTCTATTCAACAGGTATTGTGCACCTTATTCTATATACCTTTTGTGTAAATAACCCTGAATTGAAAAATGGCTGGAAGACCAGTGCTTCGGCACTGACAAAAGAATTATTCAGCAGAATAAACATATTTACAACCAAAAAAAAATAAAAAATACAAATGGCGGCCCTCTTACAGCCATTTCCGTTTCCGTTTGCTGGATTTGTGTGATTTCATTTTTTACCTCTATGAGTATGGGTTATGTTTATGTATATATATACACGTGTTAGTCCTTAGCCTCCCCCTTGTGGGGGTTGGGGGGTAATATGAATAAGCAATGCTTAGGACCGACCCCCGGGTCGTATTCGATTAACATGACCCGGGTGACTCAGATCACTGGAAGATCTGTAGGGAGGGACCAGTGTAGTTGCTCCTCGACTCGGCATGCGCTACTCTGCGTCGGGGCATTGTCTAGGCATTAAGCCCATAGACAATTAATATGAATAAGCAATGCTTATGACCGACCCCACGATATAACTACAGCAAAGTATTTTATGATTGCGCATGTATTTTTTTACTCCTGTGTTCGATTTGAAATTCTAGCAATTCGAGTGACCTGAGTCATGGTCATGAAACATGGTAATCGAATACGGCCGTCGTTCCCGTGGAATAAACTATTAATATTGCATTTGTGCATCCATGTTTATGCCAAATTGTTCATTATTTCGTTTAATTTTGAATAAAATTGAAGTTTTGCACTGCGCGTATTAGCTGTCAGACATGACAGCTGGCATTTGTTTTGATATATTATTAACCAATCGCTGACCCCAAATACCGTAAATTATTGTGGGTTTTTCCATAACCCAGTCTTTTAAACTTCTTTTTCTATAGGGTTGTCTAGCAACCCTGTCACAGAGAGTGCTGTGGGGGTAACTAGTGTGAAAGTAGATTAAAAAGAATCTCTCCTTCTCACATGACCGTAGGGGTGAATGACGACCATATCTAAACCGAGCAAAGGCTTGGTCTGAAACAACTATAGGGAGATGTTTAAAAAATTTATAATCTCTCTCTCTCTCTTGGAAGATTTATACTGCCTATCATGGATAAGTCTGAATAGACTTGTTTTCACCATTAGACAGATTGTCGATAGAAAGCCCGAGTGCTGGACTACAGAAGAATCACCTCCCCTTCGTTTGATTCTCCTGATCATTGTCCACACTTTGCCCAACGGCGTGTGCATGGTGATGCTGATCATCCTGTATCTAGTGTAAATTTATTGTAGTGGAGGTAGACCACATGCAAAAGTGTAAATGGCCAAGTAGACTGACTGCCTGCTAAAGTGGCATCAACTTTCCTTTATTTTCAGATAAATCTACTTGTATACATCTGAGAGTATGCAGTAAGGAACCCACATCTGCCAAAAAGTCTACCCAGGAGTTGAATAGAGCGGATTACTTTCTCTATGTAAATTTATTTTCACATTGTTGATCTGCAGTACATAGCATCTCTAGAGGCATACACTAATCAGTCAGTGCACCATGATGAGTGTGCGAACATTAATCCTGGGTGTAAGGCACCAGGCGGTGGCTTTAAGTTGCCAGGGATGCATAAGAACTGCCTGGCGAACACCTGCTGACAATTTGGCAAGCCGTGCGCTCAGTTGCTATGCGCGAGCAATCCGGCCAGCCAGTAGAGATGGTCAGGCGGGTAGGAGTGAGCGGCTGCTCCTAGGTGGCGCTAGTGGTAACTTCACCGACAGGATGGCCGGCGTTATGCTAAAGCATGCGCAGTGGTACTCCAAGGACATGGCTGACCCCGCTACAGAGGAGAAAACCAAGGTCAAAGTGCGAGGTATCCAGAAGGACGTGTCGCCTTTGTCCACCAGGCGGATCCTGCGCAGAAAGAAGACCGCTGACTCACCGGGCACAGACAAGGTATTATTATGCTAAGTTAACCTTTTGGGGGCCGGGAACGCCCGTGTATGCCCGCAAGTTCCAGATGCTTACAGCCCTGGTGTTCCTGTAGTTGAATAGATTTTCTTGATATGTTTTTCTGAAAATATTTAGATCATATCAGAAATACAGTGCTACTCGATTACGGGCGCATTCATGCGCACCCTGACTAACTGTAAGCACACAAAACCTGTGGGCACACCTGGGTGCTCCCAGCCCCAAAGGGTTAAACAAGGTATGACTGAGCAAAGTTTAAGAATCTGTAAATTCATTGCTCCCGCTGCTTCTAAACTCCAGATGTTTTATCAGGTTGAAGGGTGATTGCTGGTGATTTTTTTTATGCCAGGTCAGTAAAACCCCAGTCACACTACAGCTTGCGACCACTTTGCGGGCACCTTAGACCAAAGAACCCACACTCACCAGTGACGCCCATACATCGGCAACCATTGTTTTGGTAGCAAGGACGTCACAGGTCAGTGTCGGTTCTTTGGTCTAAGGTGGTCGTAAGCTGTAGTGTGACTGGGGTTTAACAAAGCCATTTTTATTATTGAATTGTTACAATCGTTGATTAAGTAGGGGAAATTTCAATTGCTGACAATTGGTCTACATTCCACTGCTGCTAGTAATGCCGAGTGCCAAGAGGGTAGTGACAAATGTAAATTTGCTAAATCTTTGTCTGGGATCAAACCCACAATGGGCAGTATCCAGTTAATTGTGTAAGCCAATTTTTCTTGAAATTAAAACTGGTGAAATTTTAAAATTACCTTAGGATTTTTGAATTAAAACGAATTTTAACACTTTCGTGTCAAAGGAAACAAGTAAATTATTTATTTGGTTTAAAAAAAAAAAACACCTAAAACATTTCCATTGAATAGGATTAAAATGTAAACAAGTAATATGTATAAATCATCATATATGTTCTCTACCTGTTACGTTCTTGCTCTACTCACTCCTCTCCAATTGTGAATTAGAGTACCATGTTGCACATCTGCCTATCGTTGCTTTTGTTCCTGGCTGCAGATAGTGTTTGAAGGTGTCGCGTATGCTACAGCAGAGGAGATCAACTTGGAAAATCTGAGAGCGGATTTGGAAAAACAGGGACTTTACATAATTTGCAAACTCCCGATGGGTCAGTATAAAAAGAAATAAGTTCTTTAAGAGATCTGTTTTTTTCCTCTTTATTGTTTCGCTTAAACAAAACACCCAAAAGCCACATATATACACATTGAGTCATTGTGCAGTTATGAGTGTAGTGGTCTGCACTGACCTCTCAGGCAAGTAACCACATAGACAGGTAGGCGTGGGGAGTGTGTTGATATCAGGGAGCTTAGGTGGTGTAATGGTTAGCACACTGGCCCGGAATGCAAAGAGATGTGGGTTTGAGTCCCACTCTAGGCACAATATTTCCCATTTTCATCACCCCCACGACATTAGTATGTAGGGACATGGATAAAATGAAAAATAATGCATTTTTGCTGTTTAGTTATTGCGGTTTTGATTACCAACAATTTATATTTAGGCTATTTTGTTCCCAGTTACCTTATGTTATGTGTGGAAATATAAATTTGTTTGTAAATCTATTTAACAAAACTTGAGACTCGTGAATCTTTCTTGAAAGGTTCCAGTTGTACTTCATAGCTATCATAGAAGTTAATTATAGAAGTGAACCAAAAACTGGTTTCTTCATCGCTATTATAGAAGTCAACCAATGTACAGTGCTTCATACCTATTATATATGTTCATCCAACACACTGGTTGTTTCATAGCTATGGTAGAATTCATCCTAAACACTGGTTGCTTCATAGCTATGATAGAAGTCATCCTAAACACTGGTTGCTTCATAGCTATGATAGAAGTCATCCTAAACACTGGTTGCTTCATAGCTATGATAGAAGTCATCCTAACCACTGGTTGCTTCATAGCTATGATAGAAGTCAACCAATGTACAGTGCTTCATAGCTATGATAGAAGTCAACCAATGTACAGTGCTTCATAGCTATGATAGAAGTCATCCAAAATACTGGTTGCTTCATAGCTATGAATGAAGTCATCCAAAACACTGGTTGCTTCATAGCTATTATAGAAGTCATCCAAAACACTGGTTGCTTCATAGCTATTACAGAAGTCATCCTAATCACTGGTTGCTTCATAGCTATTCTAGAAGTCATCCAAAACAGTCAGTGCTTCATAGCTATTATAGAAGTCATCAAAACACAGTCGGTGCTTCATAGCTATTATAGAAGTCAATTATAGAAGTCAACCAAAACACTGGTTGCTTCATAGCTATTGTAGAAGTCAACCAAAATGAAAATAAAAATGCTCATGACCACAGAATTCGTATTTCATTAAAATCCATTCCATTAAATAACTAGTGTCTTCAACTTGCTTCACTTATTCCTTAACCTGTGGTAGCATTGTCAAGTGAAAAAAAACTAACTACGCAAACTTCATGTGTGGGCACCACATTAGGTGTTTATTGAGCTGTTAAAATGGCACCACACTCAATATCCCAATCAATTGTGTGCTTAGTCTTTTTGTGTGTGGTATTGTTTTATTGACTTGTGAGTAGAGTTACCAATTTGGTCCATGTTGATAACTTTTCAGATGTGACAGACGCTCTGCATGTGGAGGCTAAGTACAGGGTTGATGACGAGAGACGGGAGATATTCTTCTTCAGGTAGGCCACAAATGACCGTATTCTCATGGGTTAACACCCATGTGTGGGTTAACGCCCAACCCCCACACTTGGCCAATATTTTGTAAACACCCACTGCTTAAATGCCCATTTGTGGGTAACCCCCCCCCCTCCCCCCCCCCACACACTTCAACTGATTTGCCAATTTAAATGCCCAGGGCGTTAACATGTGAGAATACGGTATTACGTATATTATTAATGTATTCCATAATAAAGAGATAGAAGGTAGCATTGGATCAAGTCGAACAGTCTTACTGGCCCAAAAAGACCCTCCGTTTCAGTTTATTAAAAGCAAAAATCGGTGAAGAACTGGGCCGAGGTCGGATGATGGCAGTAGCACCTGGAGGGAAGAGTGGACAAACAGATGGGAGCCTGCCTAGCAACAGACCACTCCGCCCGCCAGGTCGCTCCCCGCTCCCTCCCATAGATACCAAATAGATGTTACATATCATTGGAGTTGGTTGAATCGAACATAGATCTGAACAATTACAAGCAAAGCAGATAACAGTTACAAGCAAGTAGAGGATAATTACATAATTAATACCCGTATTATGATATTAATACATTCCAGGGTGCGTATGCGGCCTTCAAATCCTTGAAAGTGCTGGAATTTAACCTTTCATTCAACGTCTTGAAAGTGTTGCAATTTTTACCATGTGCTTGAAAATCCAGCCATATGTGCGCAATGTCACAAGTCAGTTCCCATCCTTATATGATCTTAGATGGTGTGTATAACTTACAGCGTCATCAAAGGCCAGTTGCTCTCATACCATGACTATGTGGTGTAGGAGGTTAAAAATCCCTTGGGTCGCTAAAAGTGTAGACTCGGGCTTTCTATCGACAAACTGTCTTATGGTGAAAACAAGTCTATTCAGACTTATCCATGATAGGCAGTATAAATCTTCAAGAAAAAAAGGATATAAAGCACCAACACAACTGTTGGGTGTATGTACCTGATAGTTGTCTAGTAATCCGTTTACTATGTTTCTCGGCTGTGCAGTAAAATTATCATATATTTGGATCCACTCCATTTGTTCCTTAAAGACAATGCCAATTGTCAATTTTAATTTCAGAGAGGGATCGGTTGTATTCTGGAACATGCCAGAGGAAGAGGTTAGTTTTCCATGTTTCTGACCTTGTAATTAATTACCAGCACCCAAGCACCAATACATACATGTTATATACAGGGATAAAAGATCTCTGCGCTTTTGTGGATTTCCGCCATTTTATATATTCACCGATAAATGTTAAAATGCCAAGGAATTAGGATGTATATGGCAGCAATTGGTTAATCCAAATGTCATTCTTATATGACCTTAGATGTTGCTAGAATATAAAACCCAAATAAGAAAGAGTTATGCATCCATGGATGATAATATAGTCACAACAAGGAGAGTTGAAATCTGACTTCCGACATTTTTTCCATGATTCCCTGACAGTGCTAAGTCTAGGGGGGGGGGGGGGGGAATCCGTGTTATCGCAGAAATCCTTCTTCAGTATAATGATCTCAGCTTGATTTCCGCGTGTTTTTTTTTTTACTGTGGACCACTTTCATCCGTGAGACCCCAACTGCAGTAATAAATACAGGGTTCGTATGGGTCCTTGAAAACCTGGAAAGTCCTAGAATTTGATAATTCAGGATTCCAGGCCTGAAAAGTCCTGGAATTTGTCAGAAGATCCTTGAAAGTCCTTGAAAATGGAAAATCATGACCATATTTATTTTTAAGCCTACTTTCGCCAACACACCCAAACTTCAATCAGTGATGTTTTGTATTAAAAGTGATTTTGGTGGGTTCATTATCCTGCCTCTTGGTTTCTGTATTAAAACCATACATATTATAGTCATTGTTATTTCTCACACTTACTCACAATTCACATCTTACCCAGTGAATCGACTATGAATACAGCTGTGTTTCCGGACAGTTTAATTTAATAAACTTCCTGAAATTGTGCACTGAAAGGTCCTTGAATGTCCTGAAATTTGATATGTCAAAATGAGTGTGAACCTTGTAAATAGCCAGGTAAGTCTCATGAACCACTTGACGCTTTATCTAAAAATTGCTAGTAAAATAAGAGGGAGAACAGAAATGGCGCCTGTCAGATATTGCTTAGTTTCCAATTCTTTCCGACTGTTCATCATTTCAGAAGAGAACGGCCCTACAGTTCCTTAGACGTCACCAACAGGATTCCTACGATTCCCTTCTCATCGAACAAAACTTTGAGAAAATAGACTTCACATACACTGAGTAAGTTCGCTCTATTTTTGTCTTCACAAAATTTTGTCTTTACAGAATAGATCTCATTTGTAAAGGCCTTTTTTTAAATATAAATTTTGACTTCACAGAATAGATTTCATTTGTAAAGGCCTTTAACAATTTGTTGTTGTTGTTAAATGTTTAAAAAAAAGAAATGTTATCTCAAACTGGTGTCTCACTAATGAGATAATTGCTTGCAAGGTACAGAGAATGAGGCAGTACTATAAAGTCGTCATGAGTGCGCACTGTCAAAAGTTGGTACCCATTCTGATATGACTTTCGATGTTGCCAACAAACGAACATTAATTAGTTTGTTGGTTGAATTATTAAGTTCAATCAATGAGGGGTGACGAGATTAACTGTCCAGACTAGAGTGATCTAGGAGCATGTGGCCAGGAGAGAGGAAAGGAGCCCGGCGAGGAGGTGTGAGGGGTGATTTGCTGAGCAGTGATTGGCTGGTTGGGACTGGGAGGGCGTGATGGCGTGATGTCATTGGCTCGGGGGAAGGGGGGGGGGGGCAGGGTGTGTGCTTTGCGGTTCTCCATGCCCCAGCAATGACCCCGAATGAGTGTATCCTGCTCATTCACCACAGTTACTGTTAGAAAATAGTTGCTATAGTAAGACCTCCCGAACCGACCACCTCTACAGATCGACCACTCCCCTATACCATACGGTGGCACCACGGACTGCTCCGTCACCGTCACAGTATTGCACTAGGTGGCTGTACGGTAGCCGCTGGGCAGCGCCGCGACAGGGCTGCAATCCACCTCTCTCTTCCTCTTCCCCCCCCCCCCCCCCCCCCCCCCCCCCCCACCACCCCCACACCCCACCCCCACCCCCACACACATGCACACTCACTCCCCGAGGAAGTTGACGAGGGACCTGTCAGGGCAGGGGCGGGTCACTTTATCGTGGACGCCGCAGTGAGCGGAGGAGAAATAAAAGACGTTAGAAGCCAGCGTACTCGTTCCTCCTCCTTTGCTTGGGGAGTCTACAGCGTGGGGGTCAAATTCTGGGGGGCCAACAAGGGACCCATCACAATACCATTGTAACGATAAAAAAAAACTACCTAAACTGACTACCTTCCTAAATGGACCATTTAGTCGGTCCCATGGTCAGTCGATTTAGAGAGGTTTGACTGTATTTGACTGTTTATCATTGTCATTTTAAAATCATATGATGTGTATGACAATTTATGAATTGTCAGTGTATGTTTATATTTTTATTTATCACAGACACAATCAGCACACTAACCTTAGCCATGGATTTTAATTGTTTGTATTAATCTAGGTATAATTCAGGTAGCTTTTCTTTAACAATGGAAAATGACATCTTAAACCCAGACTAGTTATTATGCTCAACAACCTGTAGCTAGAGATTATTTGGGAGGGAGTGCTTATTCGCTGAAATAATAAATTAAGGAATATGTAGTATATTATAAATCTATTCATTCTCTATTTTTGGTATATTTAATATTTTCTATTAAATCTTTTTTTTTATTCTTCATTCTCTATTTTTTAGTGTATTTAATATTTTGTTATTAAAAAAAACTAAACCAAACGCCTCCACAAGATCATTTGTGGTAAATGATATGTTCATCAAAACAGTCTTTTGTCAGTGGCGAGCCAGTGATCTTCCAGCCACGCAGGTAATTGATGCAGACTTTGTTGACTAATTTAACGGATTAAGAAATAAATCTGTTAGGTAGCGTTAAGATCACGACCGGATGGGGTTGCCAAAGGAGTATGGTGCACGCTTCCTAAGCGGAACAAAATTTATACTTGTCGTCACCTAGACCGGCGCCTGACATTGCTAGGATAGGGCAAGGAGCGGTTGAATGAGGAAGACCAATTGTCTGCAAATTGAAATTTCCCTTGCTTAATCAACAAATGTTAAAACATAATTTAACAAATTTAAGGGATGATGAGAATTGATGATGTAGTCGATTGTAGATGAGTCGGGGGCTCGGGCTCGTTGTGTTACCAGGTTACAATTTTTTTTAATTTTTTAATTTTGTGTCTTCAGTTACCTATTTGTTTGATACATGTTTGACATTTTGAATTGAATTCCATTTGAAATATTTTGGTAAATATTTCTTTTTCATAGATATTTCTTCGTAAATATTTCGGCTTCGTCCAGATGTTAATGAACCGGACGCTGTGGCCGAATCGATGGAGCGCAGGCTCCCCGTGTGGAAGGCCGGGAGTTCGAATCCCGGTCGAGTCAAACCAATGACTTTTCGCTATCTAGCCTGGGGCTCAGCATTAATAGGATATGGCAAGGACTGGTTATGCCTCGGTCACAAATACCATGCGGCGTGCTTGTGGCGGCCGTAAGTCACCGCATCGGCAAAATCGTACAGTTGGATACGGTGGCCACATGGTGATCGTACATTTTTTTGCTCGCCGCAAGGGAATGCGGTTTTTTAAAGTTGAAGTTATCTTAACTTTAGAAAATCACAAAGCCGCCGGCTTCACTCCGACCGCAATCCCTCCAATTTCTATTGTTAACAGAATAGTATGTTTGTGGAATAATGTATAGAAATTGTGAATACAACAATTTTCTTAAAATGTCTTATCTGTGGTTGTGCGGCGACACACAAAAAAAACTTAAGGTGCCGTACGGTGACCTATGCCTTACGGTGACCGTACGATTTGGGCGACGGGATGGCCGAATGAGTTAGTGTGTCTGGCTCTCATGTTGGTAGATCATGGGATCGTGGGTTCGAATCCTGGTCGAGTCAAACCGATGACTTAAAAATTGATACTTGTCGCTTCCTAGCCAGGTGCTCTGCATTATTAGGATAGGGCAAGGAGCAGTGGAATGAGGAAGACCAATCTCCCACGATTGAAATTTCCCCTGCTTAAACAACTAATGTACACAGAAAAAAAAGGGGAAAAAAAGAAAAACCGCATACCACAATGCCGTAACATTTGCATAAACTGCAAGACACCGCAGACCGCAGCATCGTACGGCAACCACAACATTTGTGACCTAGGCATTAATGCAGTATCAGGAAAACGTGACTGAGTGGAAAATTGGGTCATGGTGCCAGTGGCCTGATCTCCCAATGGGGCTGCACTATACAGTTGCCATGAGTGCGCGCTGTGACAAGTCAGTAGGCTTACCCGTCCTGATACGACCATAGATGTTGCTAGGACATAAAACCCCAACAAACATACATGCTTCTTTTATAGATAGGATCCCCGAGTGAGTTAATTTGGGGTGTGGGAACTTGGAGAAAAGTCCTCCTTGTTTAACTCTCAGAGAGGTTTACATAATGTTGGGCCCCTAACCCTTTTGTCCAGGAACTTATTAAGCCATTAAAATTGCATAATCCGATGAAAGCATCAAATTTACATATCCAACTTTGATACTGGTGCACTCATTAAACATTTATTGAAGGAATACATGGGGGGTCATCCAAAGTTTTCAACATTTTCACGCTTAATCTTATACAAAGTGTACAATAGTGGGAGAGAGGGGAGGGAGGGTGTCAGTCAAGTATGGCTTTTACTGTTTAATAAAATGTTATTTTTTGGCGTGTTTTATATTCTGTATTAAAATGTTGATGTGTACTACTTTGCTTGGGGTGGTGAAGGGTTCTAGAAAAGTACCACCGTGAGAATGTTGAAAACTTAGGGTGACCCCTTAGTCAATTTATATGTGTGTTCTGGTCGAGTCAAACCAATGACTTAAAAATTGAAACTTGTCGCTTCCTAGGCAGGTGCTCGGCATTATTAGGATAGGGCATGGACTGGTTGGCTCAGTGCCAGGATAATGTGGCTGAGTGGGATATCAGATCATGGTGCTGGCAGTAGGCCTGGTCTCCCAGTGGGGCAGCACTATAAAGTCGCCATGAGTGTGTACTGTCGCAAGTCAGTACCTGTCCTGATATGATCTTAGATGTTGCTAGGACGTAAAACAACAACAAACAAATGATATGTGTGTTTGTAAAGCTCGCCGTCGCAGCTGGCTGGGGACGAGATCCAACTGCAGCGACTGACGGAGCCGAGTGAGGAGACGGCAGCCCGGCTGCAGCTCGACAAGTACACGTTCTCCAACGCACTCGCACTGTCAGTGAAGCTGTCCATATGGGAGGCTTCCCTCGAACGGTTTGTACGAATGCACCAGCTCCGCTGTGAAATACAGACCTGCCTACCCATGCGATTTATTTTTGTCGTATTTTGTACACAGTTGTTTTAAGCCGGAGTGCGCCAATACACAAAATATAAATTGTGTATGGCAAACAAAATTTGAAAAGTACAGAATTTATTTTCTTTATATCTTTTTTTAAAAGTACAATTTTTGTTCACTGAAGTACTCAAATAGGAAATTTGTCGAAGGCAAAACCTGCATACCCATGCAATTTTTTGCATATTTTTGATGTTTCCAAGTTGCATAGTTCAATGGTTTTGAGTTTCTGTCATTTTCTGAGATAAATATATAAATTTGGTGATTATAATCTACCTTACATTAGTTTGAAGAAACTTTTATTTTAAATGGCTAGCTTTGGAGATATTTGAAGTGCAAACATGCAAAATTAATTTTGGCATACCAACACTCTTACACCATAGGGGGTAGCTGGACTTAGCTCAGGTGGTAGTTTCCACCTGTGAAGATGTTGGTCATCCTATCGATCCTGCTCAGTGGACTATTTTCCATTGCAACCAATTGTAAAGTCGACGGCTGTCATCTGTGGTTGTGTAGGCAGGCTAATAGGAAATCAATACAGGCAAGGAGAGAAAGGAAGAGTATAAAGAGTGAAGGTAGAGTGAGAGCTTGCACCCTCGGGTTTATTATTATACAGTGGTACATGGATCTGATATGGCATACCACCTGACTACTATCTCCAATCAGCAACAAGCATTTCTTGTTCCACCAATGAACAGTAAGCATTCTTGTGTCACTATGGCTACTGTGATCTACCCACCACTACCATACGGGGTGGCTGCTTGGCCTGCACTAGATAAAAGATTCACCCGGTACCTTTGGTACACAGGTGAACGACAACGTAGTGTAAATACGGGCGAAAATAGCTTTAGTATATAGAACAGGAAGTATAATGCCTGCCTCCAGTATCAAATGGATACTTATATAGGCACAGAGTTGGTGAAATGGGAGAGAATGCAAAAAGACAAGATGGCGGCCATAGAACGCCGTCGATTTCACTTTTAAATCTGATTAAACTAGATGTTTTATTATATTTTTCAACTCAAAGGTAGCGGGTAAATATAAAAATATAATAAAGAATATATTTTGCTTCTTAAATTAAGACATTATTCACTCAATTAATTTCCCCAGCATGTCAAAATTCTTTGCCAGCTTTTCTAATGGGTTGGTTTTCACCCCTGTACTGTCAGTACAGGGTGAATCTTTTATCTAGGCCTGCACCTGCCTGCTGTGTGTGTGTGTGTGGGGTGATCCGTGACTAACAGTTGGGGCGGAGGGGGTAGTGAGTAGAGCTCTTGAGATCCTTACACACTAACAGTATTGCCCCTTTCACACTATCTATCTAATACACAATGACTATTGACTACAAGTAAAGAGTCACCAGCAACTACATAAATACATCCATGCACCTGGCCCTATACATCATTTACATTAATAGACCATTTGTATTCCTTTATAGACCATTTCACATTCCCCACCAATGTGTTTTATCGGAATATTTTGCACAATGATCCACAACTGGTTCATCAATGGCTGTGGTATTTGCTGTCCTGTATGATGCATATAAAAGACCCCTTGCTGCTTGTTGGTAAGAGTAGCCTATGTGGCGGCAGCAGGTTTCTTCCAAAGAAATATGTCAGAATAACCATATATTTGACGCCAATAGCCAATGATATGAAAATCAATATGCTCTAGAGGCATCTTTAAATAAAGCAAGCTTTACTTTACTTTTCTTACACTATAGGCTTCAGCAGTAACATATTCTAGTAAATTGACTCGGTATTCCCTTCTATGTGACAACAGATGATTAATAAGTGCATCAGTTTCGAAGTTAGATATGTACATTGAAACCTAGATAATTGCTTTGATTTTGAAAATTTGATTCTATTATTGGTTTATACAGCTTTAAGCTGGAAGACTACACCCTCCCTCCCTCCCTCCCTCTCTCCCTCCCTCCCTCCCTCCCTCCCTCCCTCCCTCCCTCCCTCCCTCCCTCCCCTCCCTCCCTCCCTCCCTCCCCCTCCCTCCCTCCCCCCCCCCCCCCCCCCTCCCTCCCCTCCCTCCCTCCCTCCCTCCTCCCTCCTCCCTCCCTCCCTCCCTCCCTCCCTCCCTCCCTCCCTCCCTCCCTCCCTCCCTCCCTCCCTCCCTCCCTCCCTCCCACACTATTACTAATGTTAGAAGTAAGGCATACCTTATTTTTTCAGGTATGTGGACTCCATCGAATACATTCTACAGGATCTCAAGGCCGGTAAGAAGTTGAAGATGTCCCGTGAAGAGGTGCTCCGCAAAACTGGGGAACTGTTCACACTCAGGTCAGTGCGGTAGATGGAACAGTTCTACTAAACTATCACCCAAACTGTTCACACTCAGGTCAGTGGGATAGAACACTTCTACTAAGCTATTGCCGAAAGTGTTCTCACTCAGGCCAGTGGGTTAGAAGAAACAGTTCTACTCAGCTATCATCCAAATTGTTTACCCTCTGGCCAGTGGGGTAGAACAGTTCTAATAAACTATCGCCCAAAGTGTTCACACTCAGGTCAGTACGGTAGAACAGTTCTAATAAACGGTGTGGACCGAATCAGCAGAGCGTAAGCTCCCCATTCAGAAGGTCGTGAGTTCGAAACCTCTCCGAGTCAAACCAATGACTTACAAAATTTATATTTGTCGCTACCTAGCCTGGCACTCGGCATTAAAAGTATCAGGATAATGTGACTGAGTGGGAAATTGGGTCATGGTGCTGGTGGCTTGGTCTCCCATGAGTCGGCATGAGTGTGCACTGTCACAAGTCGGTACCCATCCTGATATGACGCTAGTAATATCTACTTATATTGTACATGAGACGGGTAACTATGAATACACATCAATACGAAATTGCTATGAACAAACACACATGATCGTCAGCATCATCATCATCACCATCATCACACATCTTTCACATTCATTTATACATATAATATAGCATCTGTTTAACCAAGAGAACAGCTAGCACACCAAGTGGTGGGTTTGATCATTTTGATTACACAGTACAGGCTGAGTGAGCCGTCTTAGTATTATAGGGTCTTTGTATAAACATAGACACTAATAAAGTCTGTACCAGACTACTAAATGACTGAAACGTACAATCCTCGAAGCATTGTTTATCCCATCATTACTAACAACCTACTTACTCAAACTACTTCATGTAGTCAACAACAAAAAACACACCCGAGGTATTAACCTTTTAAGCCTAACCCTACAAGCTAACCACACTCTATCTAACAGAATAAACAAACCATTCTTCTAACACTCCATCTCAAAATGTTAACTCCAAGAACATGATAATTTTGCAATTCACAACATAGTAGGCATACAAACCTATGAAGGGAAACTATGCACCTAACCACTCCGTAATGTAAAGGTCTAATCAATACACATGTATGTATCTAAGTGTCTATGAATACAACATATAACTACTGTTTTTATATATGAATTGTCAAACTATACCATATGTAAGTCTTTGAATGTTTGATATTGTTATTTCAGCTGATTTGAGCTAGCTGCTGATGACAATATCAGACTACATATACATATATTGTAAATAACTGTATTGTCACATGGCTGGAAGACCAGTGCCATGGCGCTGACAAAAGACTTTATTCAATGAATAAAACTATATTTACAAAAGAAAATGAAAAAAAAAATGTTGCCAAGATGTAAAAAAAATAACCAAGAACAAAAAACCAAGCGGTCGGATTGGGCAATATTAAACAACCACTATAGTGTTGGTTGTCTTCGCATTCAGGCACCTGATCAACTTGAGTTCCGACCTGCTGGACACCCCAGACTTCTATTGGGATCGGGATGCTCAGGAGCAACACTACACCACCACCTGTACACATCTCAACATAGCACGCCGAACCAAGGTGATTCCCTGTTGTGTTACTACAGTTGTACCTGCTTTCAGCGACAGGGAGCGTGGGCGTGAGCTTAGGCAGTAGCATGTCCACCTGTGACGGTGTTGGTCATCCTATTGATCCTGCTCAGTGGACCCATTTGCAGTTTGGGCTATTTTTCGTTGCAACAAGTGGTGCGCAACTGCTTCGTCAAAGGCTGTGGTATGTTGCTTTTTTGTGGTTGTTTTGATGATGGGTGTATATATGCTGCCCATAACGGTTAAGTCTAATGACTTGTTTTCGCCGCTAGACAGTAATAGTCTTGTGACTCCCCTTCTTTTTTATCACTTTCAGTTGTTGTGTAGCTAACTACTGCATGCATTCATTCTCTGTTTGTAAGCATTCTCCCACATCTCCCAAACATCTGTGAGTTTGTTCGTTCTCCAATCGGATTATTGTTTGCTTACCAATAGTTAATTTCTCTGAATGTCTTCAACTTGCTATGTTAGTGGTCATTAGGTTTTGATTTTAAGTTTAAAGTTTACCTTTTGTGTGTATCATACTTAGCATCTATACCCTCTAAAACTTTGCTTGAATTATCAGTGTATTTTCTATTTATTTATTTATCTATCTTTCTCTGGCATAGTCGGCCGAAAGATCTGCTAGCCTTGGCCATCCTCCTCTGTATTTCAGCATCAATGCATCCATCACTTGATATAGTGCTTCCGAGGTAGGTGAATTCCGGAACAGATTTCAGCTTGTTTCCGTCAACCATGATCTCCTCTCGGGTTCTTGTAGAGTTGGTTTGGTACAGCACCTCCGTCTTCTTGATGTTAATCTTCAGGCCGAACTTCTTTGATGCATCGGAGAAAGCGTCCACTATTTTCTGGATCTCTTCAGCAGCTCTCTCACCAGTATCCGAGTAGTCTTGGTCTTCGCTCTGAAGTGTGCAACATTGAATAGGTCAGCGCTCTGTCTGGACTGTATATAGATGCCATCCCCCATGTATCGGAAAGCCTCATCAAGCATTACTGATAGGAAGATGGAGAAGAGCGTGGGGGCCAGTACACAACCTTGTTTGACCCCATTGGTAACCCCAAACGATTCCGAGACTTCCCCTCCAACACTAACGTTTGCCATCATTCCTGTATGTAGAGCCTCGATCATAGTTGTGAACTTCTCTGGGCATCCATACTTCCTCAGTAGCTGCCATAGCCCGGTCCTCCCGACTGTAACAAACATCTTAGTGAAATCGACAAATACGATGTACAGTGGTCGGTCCTGCTCAATGCACTTTTCTTGTAGCTGTCGGAGACAAAATATCATATCCACGGTGCTCCGGTTACCTCTGATGCCACACTGTGACTCCGGAACTACATCAGGTGTTATGTGAATAGATAGTCTGTTGAGGAGGATCCTGGTGAAGATCTTGCCTGCTATTGAAAGAAGAGAGATTCCTCTATAGTTCCCACAGTCTGTTCGATCACCTTTCTTGTAGATGGTTACAATGCTGGCATCTTCCATTCTTGGGGTACAGAACCCTCCTCCCAGGCATTGGTGATTAGTTGGTGCAGTCTGTTGAACAGATTGCCTCCTCCATGCTTCCATACTTCAGCAGGAATTCCATCACCCCCAGGTGCTTTGCCATCTTTCAGGACATTTCATGAAAGCTGCCTTCAAAAGTGTTGAAGTGCTGCTGGCTTTTGCAAGTTACCAGCCGCACTCTCTCGGGGAGCAAATAGAGGTTTCACACCGGCAAGAACATGTCAAGACAGGCGCAAAACTATTTGTCCCTGCAGTGGCTGGTCGGGAGATGTTGGGAGTTCCATTCATCAACCGCCCTTAATGCTGCCACAGTGACATGGTTTTCTGTTTAGGCTTTGCTCCCTTAGCCTTCGGTTCTGTCAAGAACCTGTACCACAATGCAGTGGTTTACAACTCTGCAGGGCGGGGCGTCAAACTCCCTGAGGTATTGCTATACCTGCAATATCTGCATACCACACTATTTCAGATAATGCATTCCTAAATAACCCTCCTACTACAAGACCTTCCCACTAAGACCACCTTTAGGGCCTGGTCCACTCTAGGTAATTTTACGTGTACCCCCTCCCCCCTCCACCCCAACAGAGCCCCAGCTCTTACACAAACACCCAAACTAACCACCACAGTCCTGACTTTACTGAAAGCACACATTCTCTCTGATTTCTATATATATAACAGTGTCACAGCTTTATCTTCCTTCAAGTTAACTTCACAGTCGTTTACAACCAGTTATCTCCCTCAGCCTCTGGCCAAATAACACCCGGTCTGTTTCACCCATCTGTTATCTACATGCATTCCCTTCTAGCCTACTGCTGGGTACCCCTTCATATACTAGTTATATGTCCACCATTAGTTCTGATTAATATTAGAATTTGCATATTGCTGCTCATAATTACTGAAATTGCTAACTACTATTTTACAATATGTTTGACATCCAATAGCCAATGATAAAAAAATCAATGTGCTCTAGAGGCATCGTTAAATAAAAACATTGATCTAAAAGTCATTCCCAAGCAGCGATCAACATACATTTTCTTCATAGTAACTGTCATCCTGATCAACCAGTCAAGGATATATATCATTGCTGTCAGTGTCAATATGCTAAAGCAGTCAGGAATATCATTGTAACTGTTATCATGCTTAACCAGCCAAGGATATACACTCTCCCCGCTGTAACTGCCATTCTGACCACCCACCAGGAATATACACTCTTCCCGCTGTAACTGTCATCATGCTCAATCAGTTAGGGATATACACTTTTCCCGCTATAACTGTCATTGTACCCAACTAGCCAGGGATATACACTCTCCCTGCTGTAACTGTCATTGTGCTCAATCAGCCAGGAATATACTCTTCTTACTGTAACTGTCATCATGCTCAATCAGTCAGGAATATACACTGTCACTGCTGTAACTATCATTGTGCCTAATCAGCCAAGAATATACACTCACTGATGTAACTGTCAATATGCCCAACCAGGGATATACACTTTTCTCGTTGTAACTGTCATCATGCTTAACCAGCCAAGGATATATAATTTCCTTGCTGTAACTATTATCATACTCAGTCAGCCAGGGATATACTCTCCCTGCTGTAACTGTAATTGTGTTCAATCAGTCAGAGATATATATATATATACATTTTCCTAGCTGTGAATGGCATAATACAGTTTTGTAAATCCCCCTGGTGGCAAGGTGATGAACGAGAAGCTGACCTACTGCGTTGAGCTGATTGAGCTGGTCCGCGAGCACCTCAACGACAAGCACAGCACACAACTCGAGTGGATGATCATCATCCTCATTCTCATAGAGGTCAGTGCAACCTTCAGGTCAACTCAAGTTATTCCCCTATTTTGTACAAAAAACAACAAAAAACAACAAAAAAACGATTAAAATTGTTGTTGTTGCTACGGCCATGCTTAGAAAAAACAACAACGTATACAGTGAAACCTCTCTAAATCGACCAACCTTGGATGGTCCATTTAGGGAGGTGGTCGGTTTAGGGATTTAGAATATGGTTACAATGGTATTGTTGTGACCCGAATAAAGCGATTGGTATAGGGAAGTGGTCGATCTGTGGAGGTTGGAGGTTAGGGAGGTTTTACTGTATACAGAATAACCCCGTTAAACCAAACTTGAAGTGACCCTAGAAATTTGTTTGGATTAACCGATCATTGGTTTAACCGAGCTATGACTTTGACTTTGAGTAAGCGTGTATTTCACATGTAATATACAATGTATGTGGACACTGATTATTGGTTTTTTATGTATATACAGTATACTCCCGTTAAACCAAGCTCAGTTAAACCAAATGATCGATTAATCAAAACTATTTTCGGCGGCCCGGCAAAATACTACCATTTATCATATAAAAAAACTCTCAGATGACCTTATAACCACATGAAAGTTTGGTTTAACCATACCGGAGTGGCCTGGGGTCCGACAATTTTGTTTGGATTAACCGATAATTTGGATTAACCGACTTTGGTTTAACCAACTTTTTTATATGATAAATGGTAGTATTTTGCCGGGCCGCCGAAAAAAGTTTGGATTAACGATCGTTTGGTTTAACCGAGCTTGGTTTAACGGGGTTGGACTGTATATATATGAGTTACTCTTTACATTTGTTAATTAAGTAAGGGAAATTTCAGTAAGTCAATGGGGGACATTTGGCATAGTTAATTTTTCCGACACTTGGTGGCGCGTCGGTACTAGTGGGCCTAAACGGCCATTGACAATGCATTGAGTTTGCCGATACGCGCAGTTCAAAATGTAAATTTTATTCAAAATTAATAGAAATTCGGAACCCAAACCTTATAAATTTAATATAATCTATTTGTTGAATATATTTTCTATATGAGTTTCAAACGGTTTGTATCTAAGTGGTGTATTTTTTAGAGATATTTCACTTTTTCTATATGAAGATTGCTCACGGCCATTGACAATGCATTGAGTTTGCTGGTATGCACAGTGCAAAACGTTTATTTTATTCAAAATTAATAGAAATGCATAACCATAGCCTTATAAATTTAATATAATCTATTCGTTGAATATGTTTTCTATATGTGTGCCAGGCAGTTTGTTTCTAGGTGGTGTGTTCTAGAGATATTTCACTTGTTCTCTATGAAGATTGCTCATAGCCATTGAGTTTGCAGTGTGACAGTGTGCCGTTTAGGCCCACTAGTTCAGTGGCGACGCCAACGGCAGGAATTTGAACTAAAAAATCGGATGTCCCCCATTCCGAGGTAGCCACTGAGTTGAGGCATTAAATAAAAAGTAATTTCCCATAAAAAAAAAGGTAATTGTGGACCAGGAAGCTCCTGGGTAGTTTTAAGATAAATATATTACTGTACTAACAACCTGTACAAAGCAATAATAAGCTACAAACTACTGACTAAAGTTGTTCAGCATTGAAAACAAGTTCTATCATGAACTTAAGCGTTCTGGATAGGCTAAATGACCCATCAATAATGCTTTAACAAAAATACTAATCGCTAAAGTAAGTGATTTGTTATAATAATATATTTTTAAAATGTCTGAGCGAGTGGCGTGTTGCGCCCCGCGCAGGGGACCGGGGAGGAGCAGCCAGACCCACCCCCACCCACCCACCCCGTGAGCGTGGGTGGGTGGGTGGGGGTGGGGGGTTGCATGGACTCCAGAGCCTATTAAATGCGATAATGGGATTATCACTATCCATAGTTTTGTTGTGATGGTTTATTTATGATGCCCATAATGGTTAAGTATAATGACTTGTTTTTGCTGCTAGACAGTAATAGTCTCGTGGTTCCCCTTGTTTTATTACTGTAAATTGTGTAGCTATCTACTGCATGCATTCTTTCTCTGATGTGCAAATAATGACGTACAGTGAAACCACGTTATTACACGTGGCGATTTAATGCGAATTCGGATATAATACAATGATTCATTGGACCCACATTGTTTTAAATTCAAAGTTAATTGGGTAACAAAGGTACTAAAATTCCAGGGGGCGCTGCGACGCAAGTCGGGCCTTTGTGGGCGATAATAGAGTGAAAAGCGGTACACCGGTATTTGTTTGACAGGTGTGTGGTGGGGGGGGGGTAGGGGGTAGTAGGGGTATAGGTGTGTGTAGTGGGGTGTAGGTGGGGGGGGGGGTAGGGGTCGAGGGTGTGTGTGTGGTTGGGGTGTAGGTGTGTGTGGTTGGGGTGTAGGTGTGTGTGGTTGGGGTGTAGGTGTGTGTGGTGGGTGTGTGGGGGTTGGAGGTGTGTGGTTTGGGTGTAGGTGTGTATGGTGGGGGTTTAGTGGTGTGGTTGGGGTGTAGGTGTCAGTGGGTGGGGGTGGTGGGGGCGTGGTTGTGTGTGGTGGAGGTGTAGGGGTGTGGTGAGGATTTTGGTGTGTGTGGTGGGGGTATGTGGGGATTTAGGGGTGTGTTGTGGGGGTGTAGGGGTATGTGGTGGGGTGTAGGGATGTCGTGGGTGTATGTGGTGGGGGCTGACGGTGTGACTGGTGGAGATATAGGTGTAGGTGTGTTTGGTGGGGGTTGAGGGTGTGTGTGGTTGGGATGTAGGTGGGTATGGTGGGGGTGTGTGTGGTGGGTGTGTGGGTAGTGTGTGGTGGAGGTGTAGGGGGGTTTGTGGTGGAGGTGTAGGGGTGTGTGAGGATTTTGGTGTGTGGTGGGCGTGTGTGGGGATTAAGGGGTGTGTTGTGGGGGTGTAGGGCTGAGTGGGTATTGTGGGGTCTGTGGTGGGGTATAGGTGTGGTGGGGGTGTAGGGGTGTGGTGGGGGTGTAGGGGTGTGGTGGGGGTGTAGGTGGGTATGGTGGTGATGTAGGTGTACATGGACCTGAACGATCGCATTATAACAGGGTCATACTGCATGTGGAACACGACATAGATGTTTTATGTTACACTCCCCATAACAATAACCGTGTACCTTGTGTCTGCAAATTCCATTTCATATTTGGACGGTTTTCTTTGTTTCAGGTCATATTTGAAATGTTCCACATTGTGGAAAGACATTCGTGAATGTGGCACATCGTGAACAAAGAGACAACGGGCATGGACCCAGAGAAACTCAGCTGGACCTGTAGACTAATTAGTTAGTTAATTGATTAAAGTTGCAGAGTCCGATGGCATTTAATTTCTGTATTTTTTATGAGATAAATATATTAGATTGATCACTAGTATCTACTTTACATTAGTTCAAAGTTACTTTTATTTTAAATGGTAACATTTTTAGATATGTTGAGTGCAAACATGGAAAATTAGTTTTGGGACACCATAGACTTCTGCAGTAACAGGTTCTGTTAAATTGACTCAGTATTGCCTTCTACGCAGAAACAAATGTTTAATAAGTGCATCAGTATCTAAGTTAGATATGTCAAATCAAATCTAGATAATTGGTTTGGTTTTGAAAATTTGATATTTCATTGGACTATGCAGCTTTAATTAAAGACCACATATAGTGTGTATGTAGATAACAAACTGATGTATACAAAATAAGTTATGACGCAGCAGGCATTTATTCCTAGGTCAATTTGAGGATCAACATTCGATCAGTTTGATGCCATGTTCCGATAGATAGTCTTGTTAGGGTGTGTATGTTAAAGTTACATAATCCAATGGTTTTGAGTCATTGCCCTATTTGGAAAATAAATATGTTAGGTTGGTCTCCTATAATTAACGAGACGGAGACAGAGGTATTATATAACGGTTATTTACTTCTCATCGGAAAGGGCTCACATACGATACAAGGTCAATCTGATACATAATAACAGGTAGGTTCAATAAATCAGATAGATACGAGAGGGATGCTGTGATGGCGGCGGCTGCGGCAGTTCTGATCGAATCTGGAATGGTTTGGTGGTCGCGTGATGTAGTAACTGCCCGTGGCGCCATCTGGAGGAATTCCAGGAACTAAGTTATGCTTGTAGCGTATCACAGGGATTCAGATGGCGCCACCGTGCCGGTGTAAGTCAGTTCGTGTGGTTCCCGTCTCCGCTTTAAATTACCAATGTTACGCGTAACATCCGCAATTTACTTTTGGGGTAACTTTGGATTAAAAATGGCTATCTTTCGAGATATTTCAAGTGAAAACATGCAACATATTTTTGGTGTGCACAACGAAATGCTATACATTCAAATGCTAGACTTTATATTACTTGTGGCAATGGCATGTTTTGTTAAATTAAGTTAATATTTCTTCTATGCAGCGATAAACCTTTCATGTATAAAATGTGCTTTGGTTTCGAAAACATTATGGTTTCATTGGATTATGCAACTTTAATCAAAGTTATCAATTCGGGTTTGATGAATGGTGCTTGCTGAATGCCAAGTCTTATACGGGCAGGCATTGGGAGCCTTTAATTCTTAATTCTTAAAAAAAAAAAAAAAAAGCCTCTGACGCGAATTAGGGTGCACATTCTATTTCTAGAAGGTTTTGTGCAAATTATTCCTCAAAAGATTCCTCAAGTTGTAAAGTTCTGGAAAAATTAACTGTTGACCAAAATATAAAAATTAATTGGACTAATTCAATCCATATGTGTGACCACCTTTGTAGTATAAAGAGCAATGCAGGGGTGAACTCATCTAAGGAAAACCGTCATCATTTGTCATTTAATAAATTTAATTCTTTAGTTATTTAGATCACTTCATGTTTATTGTACTCTTAAAATGGAACATTCAATAATTTAACTTCTGGTATATAGCCTGGAAATGTGTATTATTACTTGAATTCCACATGTAAAGTAAATAAACAGACAGAATGAGAAACATGTGATATGAAGTAGGAATTTGTTTTTATCTGTTATGTCTAATGTGGCGTGTAACTAGTCACGTGAATATTATTCATCAAAGTGTAAGTTACTTGTTGGTAACACGGGCTGGTGGGTCTGTGTAACCTAGTTGTGTATGCAGTAATACGCTGCTTTGAAGTCGGGCCTGCCTACTGGGCAGCCCACACCCGGTGGCGATAGCGTGCTGGGGCCAATGTGCGTGTGTACAAGATCCTATCTGCCTTCAGTCAGCGAGAAATTTGCTTCATAAATAAATGGAGGGGCCTTTAGAGGTACCAGCCAGAGAAACTACTCATCGAACCATATATACTGATGGTCTTGTCTTGTTTAATTGTGGTATGGCTCGTCAAATAATACTGAAGAGCAACATTCAGGGATGAAAGTGGTATCCGGGAAAAAAACCCGGAAATGCTGATATTCTCTCATAGGTGTATCATTGTCAGGGTATTAGTATACACTTATAGTGCTGGGGCGTTTGAACAACATATTAGTATACACTTTTGGCTACAGGGGAAATCCGCGAAATCGCGGAGATCTTTCATCCCTGAACATTAAGAGAGGAGTCCCTCAACATGATATCGCATTGGTTTTGTTAATGGATTCAATATCTGTATAACGCATTATTCAAGTATAAATGCTAAGGGAACAAATACTCTGCTACTTCCTCCATCGGCGCATTGGAGGAGTGCCGCCCCCCCCCCCCCCTCCTCAGCTGTCGGGGAGTTGTATACGGGTGCCCCCCACCCCGCTCGTGGCAAACACACTATTGATGAATGAATCTACAGTATATGACTGTCAGTGACTTTGTGCTTATATGCGCCATTTATCTTGACAGTATTATACTAATTATATATATATTTTACCTCGGTAAACAGCCTCAGGCTAGCCTCAGGCTAGGGAGAGGTAAGCACGTCCGGTACCAGCAATTAGCATATACAACTCACGACTGGATAACGTGTCGTTGGGTTGCTCCGGCAAAATTAGTCTACATACAAGCAAATACGCAGTAAGTATAATAAAAACTGTGGTTAGCTTAATTATGATGCATTAGAGCATCAATATGGAAAGTTTAGACTTTCGTTGGTCCAATTTGGACGAGTTATTTGGTTATAAACAACCAAGGATAGAACACTCGAGTGGGTTTCTCGAAGGAACCAAACCGGTCATTAGCGGTTCTGTCAACACCCGGGTCACCGTGTGACTATGGGTAGAGATGTGGGTTTCGCCCTATCTCATGTGGAAATTCTCTCGTACTCTAATAGAGAGTAATGTTGGAGATGCTCCTGGGTTTCTTTTATAGACTCCCCTAGACAAAAAATTTTCAGGCGTTTCTCCGAGTTTCGTAGCATTTTCTCCAACTTGTTGACGTAGTAGTCACAGGTGGGAGAAGTGTGCGGAACAGAGGGATGGGCGGGCCGATACACTGGTCCCGACCCCGCGTAAAGATTTGGGTGTGACCCACAATCCACGCACAAATTTAGCTTATTACGCCTGTGTTATAACGGTATAAACACGTTCTCTAACACCACCAGATGTCCAATTGAGTTTGAAACAACCAAATTGTGACAAATATATATACCAGGACTGACCAAAAATCTTTGTTTACAGTTCCTGATGGCCACGAAGCGGAGTAAGCGCGGTGCAGCAGCAGCCGAGGGGCGTGTTCCGAGTGGAGTGGACGAGGAGTACGACTCCTCACCTGTGTTGTCGGCAGGGCCGTCGACACAGCCCCGGGCGCATATCCTCTCCGACCCGGACGAGGACGCAGTGCCTGATGTGCCTGCGCCTCCAGATTGGGAGGCTCGCTTTGCACGGTTGGAAAGCCACATCTTGACTTCCAAATCGCCAGTGTCTCGGAAGCGGCGTAGGCCGAGTGTCCAAGAGGATTCGTATGAGGATTTCTTGGACACAGACTCAGCGGTGGAGCTTAACGCTCCTCCTCCTCCTTCTCCTAAACGGAGGAAGAAGAAGAAACAGGTGATTTCTTCGGGTGATGAATTCACCAAGGAGCGGGCAGAGACTGGTTTTCGCAAAAAGCGGAAGACTAAGTCCAAAAAGAAGAAGAGGAAGAGGAAATATTCTTCTTCTGATTCGTCCACTGAGTCTACTTCTACGGAATCAGACTCAGACACCATATATGAAGGTGTCTATGCGGACATTGGCACTAAAGTGGCTAAGAAGGTGGAGAAGCCAAAGGCTAAGCGGGTTAAAACCACTACGCTTATGCGCGAGACCGTGAATGGTCATTTTCGCACGTTTAAACCGGCGGAGGTTATCTCCAAGTTAGGAGATGAGTTAACAGGCATAAAGGGTGTTCCCAACTCCATCATTAAAGAAATGGATCGGGATGTCAATATGACGGATGACCGTAAGAAGTTTGAGGATGTGTTGCACACAGTGCATAAGGCAGTATTGGCTACCCTAACAGCTATTGTTCCTGTGGCTAATAGGATGCAGAGTGAAAATAAGTTCTCGTCTTTGGCTAAGACAATGGACAAAGGCATAATTACCTGTCGTATCGAAGATATGAAAATGTCTTCAAGTCAGTTTGCACAGATGCTGGCAAGGAAGTGGCTCGCTCTAAGAAGGTTACCGATAATGAGGGGAAGGAGTTTACGCTTTATCTTGCTCCAGAGCCGATTAAAGGGAAACCCTTAGATAACACCAAGATGTTTGGCGGTCAACTACAATACCTCTATAAAGAGGTAGAGACTGCAGCCAAGAGTGGCAAAAACATGGATGGCAAGAAGAAACAGGAAGTTCCTCGTTTCAAAAAGTCACGAGGGGATTTTCGTCCACGACGGTTCACCAGAGGAACCAGACCGAGTTCAAACTTCGGTCAAGGGTTTCGGAGCCGGGGCGCTCGCCCAGGCTGGACCGACAACACCGCACGGCCAATAGGCCGAGGGGTCAACTCGTCGAGACCTTTCCCCAGGGGGGGTCCAAGTAGAGGTCCAAACACAAACTTTACAAGTCCCTGCAGCCTCTAAAAACACACAAACTGTAAGCAACTTTATGGCCGGTAATATTAGTAATCATATTTCTGAGTGGCACAAAATTACTAGTGACCAAGAAATTTTAAAAATAGTTAGGGGTGTTCACATTCCCTTCACACAAATTCCTGTACAAAGTATAATACCTTTTCCATATAACATTCAACCAGTTGAACGAGAGGCACTAAATAAACAGGTACATGAATTCTTTGAGAAAGGAATTATACAAAAAGTGACACACTGTTCAGGACAGTTTATTTCAAACATTTTCTCGAGACCGAAGCCTAATGGTGATGTTCGAATGATCCTGGATTTAACAATCCTTAATAAAAGGGTGGAATATCGACATTTTAAAATGTTCTCTCTAGATACGGCACGAGATCTGATTACACCAGATGCGTGGATGGCTAGTGTTGATTTACAAGATGCATATTATACGCTTCCCATAATGGAACAATACCGAAAATTTCTTCGATTTATTTGGGATAACCAACTCTATGAGTTTACCTGCATGGCGAATGGCTTAGCTTGTGCGCCTCGTTTATTTACTAAATTGCTTAAACCGGTTTTCTCGGTAATGGCGAGGAAGGGTCACATAATGTTTCCATACATAGATGATTCTTTTATTATAGCATCAACACAAATTGGTTGTGTGAATGCAGTTTTGGATTTATGTGCATTACTCAATAAATTGGGGTATTATGTACATCGACAAGTGTTTAAACCAACAAAACAACTCAAATGTTTAGGGTTTATTCTGGATACACAGTCCCTTACAGTGTCGATAACAGAACAAAAACTAATTAAGTTTATGACTACAGCGACTCAGCTTATTAAGTTATCAAAGCCTAAAATTAGACAGGTTGCTGTTCGTATTGGCATAATGACATCATATGCACCTGCTGTGTTATATGGAAAGGCCCATATTAAGTCGCTAGAAATAGATAAAAGTTTAGCGTTAGCACGAACTAAAGGCAATTTTGAGCGAAAGATGTTTATTTCGCAAGAAGGGTTACAGGATATTGGATGGTGGATGCAACATATAGCAAGTTCACCAAATCCAATCCGCATGGCGGAACCTAATACAGTAATTACTACTGATGCTTCGTTAGAAGGTTGGGGAGCTCATCGAGATGGGGTCACAACAGGAGGTAGACGGCTTGATGATGAAAAATCAGACTATATTAATGCACTGGAATTGCGTGCTATTTATCTGGGCTTACGTAGTTTAGTAAAGATAAATAAATCACAGGTTAGAATACTAACTGATAATACTACTGCCATGGCATATATTCGTAACATGGGTGGAACCAAATCAAAGTCTTGCAATCAGTTATCTAAACTGATTTGGAACTGGGCACAGGTTCAACAAGTCTGGCTGACTGTATCGCATATTCCAGGGTCACAAAATACACTTGCAGATTATAAAAGTAGAAATTTCCATGACCATTTAGAGTGGTCTCTCTCTACACCTTTGTTTAACTTCGTTTGTGAAAAATGGGGTACACCTGAAGTTGACTTGTTTGCATCACGAAATAATAACAAGTTACCCTGTTATGTTTCTTGGCATCCTGAACCGGATGCTTGGAAAGTAGATGCGTTTGCTATTACCTGGGAAAATAATTATTTTTATATTTTCCCACCATTTAGCATTATCAGCCGAGTAGTGAGAAAAATCGGCTTGGAAGGGACACATGCGATACTGGTGGTGCCCAATTGGGACACGCAACCTTGGCTGCCAGCAGTTTCACAACTGGCAAAAGATCATATACGATTCCCAAGAAAACTCGGGAATCTGACGCACCACGGACCGCTAGTGGTTCACGGCGACGTGTCAACGACGCCCCTATTGGCATTCCTTTTCTAAGGAAGCAGCTACAGCAATTTGGATTGGACAGAATTACTGAGGATAGGATAGTATCGGATGCCTGGAGGCCAGGAACTGTCAAAATGTATACAACCTATTTAAAGAAATGGGGTGTACATTGTTTGTTAATGAAAGTTAAGCCAACAAATCCAAAGATTTCACAAGTAGCTCGGTTTCTTCGTTCTCTATAGGATGAAGGACTTTCCTTTGGATCGATTAATGCGGCGAGGTGTGCGTTATCAATTATATTACCTAGAATTGATGGCGAAACAGTTTGAAAACATTATGTTCTTTGTTATTTACTTCGTTCAATTTATCAAAGGAATCCTCCAAAACCAAAGTATAGTCGGTTTTGGGATGTTTCTATAGTATTTAAGTTGTTTCAGGCTTGGCCTCACAACTCGTGGTTAGATATAAAACAGTTAGGTTTTAAGGTCGCGGTCCTGTTATTGTTAGTAACCGGACACAGAGGACAGACGATTGTTGCTTTATCCTTAACTGGATTAGAAATAGACAAGGAACAAGCTACGTTTGATTTAGAAAAATTGCTTAAATCGAACACGTTAGGTGACCCTTTATCAACGGTTCACTTAGACTGTTTTCCGAATGATCGGAAATTATGTGTTGTGTCGGCCATACGGGCTTATATATACAAGACAAAGGATTTACGTGCATCACAACAACTATTAGTGAGCTTTATAAAGCCACATAAGGTGATTTCACGAGACACACTTGCCAGATGGACAATTACGGTGTTGAAATTGCTGGAGTGGATACGAGTAAATACTCTTCCCACTCAACTAGAGGAGCCATGGTCTCCAAGGCACGGGTGCTTGGTATTTCTGTGAAAAGAATACTAGCGCATGCAGGCTGGAAGACGGCTAAGTCGTTCGCAAAACATAATAAACGACTAGAAAAGCCTACGGGCGTTGCAAAGCGTCTTCTCGCCAACTAACAAGAATAGGTGAGAACAAAAATTTAGAATGTTATAATAATAAGAAAGAATGATATTAAGGATAAAAATGAATTATGTAAAGGTCTCCCTAGCCTGAGGCTAGCCTGAGGCTGTTTACCGAGGTAAAATAGTATAGTTATACGAGTCTTACCTTGGTACAGATGATGGATAACTGTTGTTTTACCGAGGTATAAGCCTCGGATAGATGTGGGCTAGGGCCCTCCCGCCACACCCTGCCACATCTATTCCGTTGGTGTACCTTTTCGGTAAAGTAATAGTATCCATTGTTTGAAAGTCATTTTTATCCTCAATAAGTAGGTTAAGATTGCTGGTACCGGACGTGCTTACCTCTCCCTAGCCCACATCTATCCGAGGCTTATACCTCGGTAAAACAACAGTTATCCATCATCTGTACCACGGTAAGACTCGTATAACTATACTATATATATACTGAGTTTGGTTCCCGGTCGAGTCAAACCAATGACTTTAAAATTGATACTTGTCGCTTCCTAGCCTGGCGCTTTGAATTATTAGGATAGGGCAAGGACTGGTTAGCTCGGTGTCAGGATAATGTGACTGAGTGGGGTATCAGGTCATGGTGCTGGTGGCCTGATTTCCCACTGGGGCAGCACTATAGCATCATCATGAGTGCACAGTCATTAGTCGGTACCCATCCTGATATGATCTTAGATGTTGCCAGGATGTAAAACTTCACCAACCAACCAATTATATAACAAAGACACCATAAGCAAATACTAGTGTAGAATGGGTGTTCGGGTCTGTGGCTATGTAGGTAGGCTAAAGTAAAAAACAATACAGACAGAGAGAAAGAGAGGGTAAAGCAAAAGAGTGTAAGAAGAGTCCAAGCTCCTCTGGTTTATTATATATAGTACATGGATTCTTGGTATAGGATCATGCCATTCACTCCAACCAATAGGGACGCAGCATTCCCAGTTCCTCCAATAGGGACTCAGCATTTCTGGTTACCATGACCACCAGTGGTCTGCCCACCACCAGAGCTGGTTGACCTGTGGCCACCACCAACCTTGACCCTTGTGTGCATTGACCCCTACCTCAGCAGAGAGCCAGGCCCTGAGTGCACTCACACCCAGACCTGCCAATCATTCCTGTCTATAATTACCTGCCCTCAAGCATGGGCCAAGCCATATATATATATATATATATATATATATATATATATTATATATATATATATATATATATATATATATATATATATATATATATATATATATATATACACAACATACATATACACACAGAACAATAATAGAGGATTTCCATTTCCCCCCTCTGCTGATTATCAGAATATGTTACACTAGATTTATAAAAAGGGTAAAGTTTGTTTTATATTACGATGCCTTTAGAGCACATTGATTTTTATCTCATCAGCTATTGGATGTCAAACATGGTCATTCTGACATATTTTTTAGAGTAAACCCACTACCGCCATATATGCTATTTCCGATAAGCAGTGAGGGGTCTTTTATATGCACCTATCCACAAACAGGGCAGTACATACTACATGTGATGAACTGGTTCGAACAGAAAATAGCCCAAACTGCAAAATTAATTAACTATGTTTTCACTTTAAATTTCACCAAAGACGATCCTGTAAAATAAGTTAATTTAAAGTAAAATAAATTATATAATGATTGACCTGAAATATCTATCTTTAAAAAAATACATATGGGAGAAACTTAAAAAAAACATGTTATACAGTTTTTAAAGTACATTTAATGTTCTTTTTAAGAATGATTTTCACTAAATGTTAATAAAGTAATATGTACACATAAAACAAAGTATACTATTCCTCTCGTTATTATAATTTTAAAAGCTATTACCGAGTCCGTACACATGTGAAGATATGGAATTCAAGGATTTTCAGGCTGTTTTTGATAGAAATTCATAAATAAATAATAAATAAAACATTTATATAGCGCCCGACCCAGCAAGCCGTTCTCAGGCGCTTTACATAACAAATAAATATACAGGAAAATAAATTTCACCTAGTTAAAAGCAGATTTAAACAAACGTGTCTTAAGACCTTTTTTAAAAGCACCAACAGATTTACAATCTGTGATATATCCTGGCAGAGCATTCCACAGTCTCGGGGCAGCAATACTACTAAAAGCACGATCCCCAAAGACTTTTAGTCTGCTCCGAGGAACTGCTAACTGGCTGGAGACTGGAGCGCAGTGTTCAAACATTTGTTCTCTCCTGGAGCATATCTCTCATATATTCTGGAGCCTGATAATGCAAGGCACGATATACAAGAAGCAGCACCTTGAAATCAATTCTCTTCTCTACAGGGAACCAGTGTAATGATTTCAGCACAGGAGTGATGTGATCAAATTTCTTTGTACCGTCAACAACCTGGCAGCCGCATTCTGTATATGTTACAGTTTTGTGATACTTAACAGCGGCAGACCATACAAGAGAGCATTACAATAATCCAGGCGTGAACCAATGAAAGCATGAGTAACCTTCTCTAACGAGTCACGTGTCAGGTCATCCTTGATGGATCTGAGATGTCTCAGTTGCATAAATGATGCCCTACACACCGTCTTGATGTGATTAGACGTATCAAGAGTATTGTCAAAGATCACACCAAGATTATGGGCTGACTCACTAGCTTGACGACTAGCATCACCAATTCTGAGATGGGTTTCATGTAGCCTATCAGTGAAATAGGGACTGGAGATGACTAAAACATCTGTGGGTTAATGCCCACCCCCCACTTGGCCAATATTTCATAAACGCCCACCCCTTAAATGCCCATGTGTAGGTAAACGCACACATCCCCACTTCAGTGGTTTGCCAATTTAAACGCACAGGGCATTAACCCGTGAGAATACGGTATATTACAATTATATAACAGTGATTATGCAAGTCATCTTATTTATTAGTGGAACATGGTCAAGCTAATGTACATGCATTATGCAGCGACTTAAGCATTCAGGGAAACATTAGTTATAACTGGGTCGTTCCCTGAAATGTGATACCGCACATTTGATTTCAATGTTATGATGGTGATAATTAAATTTTGTGTTTGGCTAGCAAATGGTTATTGTAGCCTCTGTGCGCTAATCATGTATTTAATCTATGACTATTTTCATTTGGATTTCAGGAAAAAACAACAATGGGGAATGGTGATTTTGGACTAATGTAGATCAGTGGGGACAGTTTAATGGAATTCAAGGCTTTTCAACACTAATTACCCAAAATGGGTTAAATCCAAGGCTTTTCAAGACCTTGAAATGGGGCAAATGAAGTTCAAGACTTTCCAGGCCCTGTACGGATCCTGCTATTAATGTTAAAAATGAACAATTGGCATTGTTAAGACGGCTCGGTGTCGCGGTTTAGATTCTCCGTGGGTTTACATTCTACGCTCGAGGTTCTGCTCATGCGCGTATTCGATTAACACGACCCGGGTCACCAGACATTCAAATAGAACACCACGAGTGGAGTTGACAAAAACACGTGCCGTTTGCTGTAGCTATATGAGTTATGTAAAAAAAAAAAAAAAAAAAGTTTTGGATTAAGCCAACATTTTCCCCACCCCGAGCGTGGAGAAGCGTATTTGATTATTCAACCCGAGTCTGTAGGATGTGCGCATGCGCCAAAGCCACTCGGGTCACCCGAGTTGATTAATCGAATACGCCCAATTTGGCGGAAATGCCGTTCGATTTTGACGCATGCGCAGAACCCCCGCATAGAATGTAAACCCACAAAGAATTTAAACTGCAACACCTGTCGCAGCAGTTGGGGTTGGCGATGTAATAAATCTTTGAATGCAAACATTGGAGTGTATTCATTCACAATATTCTTATCTGTCACTATACCAAGTTATTTACACTGTACAATCAGTGTCTATAGACAACTGATAAACTACTGGACTAGTAAATCCTGTAAATCAAATTAAGCTATCGGATATCACGTGGCTCGAAGATAAAGATGACTCAGAGATGAAAGTGCTCTCCGAAAAAAAAAGCGGAAATGCTCATATTCTCCCATAGGTTTAGCATAGTCAGGGAATCGCGAAAAATTCCCGTTAGTCAGGTTACATATATATTGGTGTATGCTGATATTGCTGTGCCATTTGAAGCATGTATTAGTAGTGTACGCTGATAGTGTTGCGGCGCTTGGAGCATTTATTAATATTAGTAGTGTATGCTGATAGTGCTGCGGTCGCAGCACCACATATTAGTATACGCTGTTGGAGCTGCAGGAATGAAAAATCCCGGAAATCCGCGGAATCGCGGAGATCTTTCATCCCTGATGACTTCAGTTTTGTGCTCCTCCATCGTCAATCAGTAAATGTCACCAGCTGTCATTGCATAATCAAAACATGACATGATGTATCATTCACAACTACCATTTGGTGAATACATATCCAGTAAAACCTCTAAATCGACCGACCTTGGGACCGACTTTAAATGGGCCATTTAGGAAGGTGGTCGATTTAGGGCCTTAGAATATGGTTACAATGGTTTTGTGGGGACCAAATATAGAGATCGATATAGGGGAGTGGTCGATCTGTGGAGGTGGTCGGTTAGAGAGGTTTTAGTGTACAATAAAACGTCTCTAAATCGACCGACCCTGGTCCATTTAGGGAGGTGGATGGTTTAGGGAGTTTTTTTATTGTTATAATTGTATAGCATTGGCGATCGTTTGGGACCCAAATAAAGTGATAGATATAGGGGAGTGGTCGATATGTGGAGGCGGTCGGTTAGAAAGGTTTTACTGTACTGATGTTACTACCGTGATGTGAAAACCTCCAACAACCAAACATAAATCTTCTCGCAATGAACATGGTCTTAGTTGCTAACATAGTATATAATTGACGTTTGAAGATGTTCTTACAATGAATAGTCTTTGTTGTGACATGGCATATAATTGACATTTGAGGTATAATGCAGGAAAATCGTTCCCTATTCTGCTCAATCTTCTCACAATGAACAGTCTTTGTTGTTGACACGGCATAGAATTGATAGTTGAGGTATAATAGGGGAAAGTGTTCTATATTCTCCGCAATCTTCTCACAATGAACAGTCTTTGTTGTTGACACCGCATAGAATTGATAGTTGAGGTATAATAGGGGAAAGTGTTATATATTCTCCGCAATCTTCTCACGATGAACAATCTTTGTTGTGACACGGCATATAATTGACATTTGAGGTATACTACAGGAAAAGTGTTTTATTAATAGTAATAAACATTTCTTATACTAATCCAGCATTTATAAAGATACCGGTACTGATAAAACAACGGATGTATAATAAACTTTTTTTAAATAGGAATATTTAGTTAGCAGTATGCTACTGCGTATTGATAAAACCAGGGCTACCTAAAATCAACATGACTGCCATTGTTATTTATTTATGGATATGATCTAGTCATTTCATCCCAGGCATGTCAAGTTCATAGCTTCTGTAGCGAGGCTAAATATGCCTGAACACTGGACCGCTCTCCGCCACACTACATCCGCCACCGCAGGGAAGCATTAGCATAGGGTACTAGTTACCTATATATAATGAATCAAGAGGACACAAACTTAGGACTTCAAAATCCAAGGACCAACCAACTAGTGAGGAAAAGCTTTCTCCTTGATGGAGCGGCAAACACATGGAATAGGCTTCCACCCGATAGTCGAAGCTTCATCACTAAATGCATTGAAAAACAGACTTGATAAATTTTGGACTCAGTATCGGTATAGTCAGTCCTCACTGCATGACCACTATAATTATGACAGGTCATATAGACAGGCCGAATCTGTTAACAGGCTATTATGCCTAAATATATAAACAGAAGAGAATAAGTATAAATAAGAATCACATTTCTATCGCCTGTGGTCATGTGACCAACTCTTCCTGACACATGCCTTGGGGTCGGTTCTTGACCAAGTACTTGACCTCTCGGGAGTGGGTGGGCGTTCCGAGGTTCAAGTACGGAGAACCTACCTTATCACACTTCCTATCATTCTGACAGACTCACATAGATTATTTGATTCAGCAATCGCAGTCATTTACTACAGCTCTTTGTTCAGATTTGCTGTACATGTACATAAAACTTGAACACTTTGCTCTCAGGGCTGTCCTGTCCATCTTGTCCTGATGTCACCTTGTCATGATGTCATCTTGCTATTGATAATGTGACTATCCTGTCATGCATACTGTCCTGATTTCACATTGTCATGGATAATTGACTATCCTGTGATGCAAACATGTCATTCATGTGCATTTAAAATAAATATCTAGCCACATTTGGTCATTTCTATCAGTTCTAATCCGACAAACTCCATAACTTGGCATCAGCATGTATTAGAATTATGGAAAGTCCTCCTGAAAATCATCTTGTAAATCACGCATGCATAAAGCATCAAATTTTCCAAAGCAAAACACATATATCTAGATTTGAACCTACATCTCCAACTTAAGATACTGGTGCAGTTATGAAGTATTTGTTGCTAAGTGCGTATAGAAATACGCACTTAGTCAATGTATTGGGACCTTTTACTGCTGTAGTGTATGGGGTCAGAATTTTGACAAGCATGCCCAAATTAAATGTGCATGTTTGCACTTCAAAATAAGTTATTCATTTAAAAGCAAAACTACTTCAAGGTAATGTAAGGTGGATTATAATGATTAACCTAATATAATTATCACAGAAAATGTCAAAAACTCAAAACCATCAGACTATGCGACTTTAATATCCATCGGGATAACCTCCCTTTCTGAAGTCACTGGTCGCAAATATTCCGGGGTCGGGACAGTGCGGTCTGCAGGAGTAGATGCCCTGTATCACGGCAATTATCTTCATTTCCTTGAGAACATGGCCCTTGTTAGCCAGTCCGTGAATCACTTCCTGCTCAGAGAAAAGAGATAATATGTATATATTAGACATACTAATAGCAAATGAATTATTTTGTCACCATCCATAACCCTGGGAGACCAGACGGCCAGCACCATGACCTAATATCCCCCTCAGTCACATTATCCTGACACTGAGCCAACCAGTCCTTGCCCTATCCTAATAATGTTGAGCACCTGGCTAGGAAGCGACAAGTATACATTTTTAATGCCAGGTACACACCTACCGTTCATCCGCACCCTCCTACCGTTTACGACCTAAACCTGCCCGTTTCGCGCACAAAAGTCGTTAGGTGTGTGATACCCTAGCACATCTACCGATTGCGATTCGCGACTTAAAACTCAGTTTTAGGGCTAAAACGGGCCGATTGCGATTCGCGATTCGAAAAATGAATCGGCCCGTTTTCAGTTTTAAGCGGGTCGGGTCGAGTCGTGAGTTTTAGTGCGCGAATCGTATACGGTAGGTGTGTACTTGGCATTAGTCATTGGTTTTATTTAACCAGGGTTCGAACCCATGGGTTCGAATCCCACTATCTACGAAACTGGGAGACGGAAGCTCAACTCATTCGGCCATCCCGTCTGGTCTCTACATAATATGACACAATAGAAGCCAAGAATCCTATATAAAATGAAAGACTATACCTTATCAAACCTTGTCTCGTAGTTCAGTACATTAGGTAGGAGTTGGTGATGAATCCTCGGCTGATCTATAGCCTCGTTTAGCTTCTTACCCAACCAGAGCGCATGCGCAGTCACCTACAAGTAAGGCGCACAAAGCGGAAGTGGATAAGTTGCAAGTTCTAGGAAACCGGACAAAATTAATAATATATTTTGCCATGATATTAATATTCCAATTGGATTTCCACCGCTGTGTATAACTTACAGTGTAATCAAAGACCAGTTGCTCTCATACCATGTCTATGTGGTGTGGGAGGTTAAACAATTTCCTTGGGTCAGTAAAAGTGTAGGCTCAGGCTTTCTATCGACCAGCTGTCTTATGGTGAAAGCAAGACTATTCAGACTTATCCATGATAGGCAGTAAAAACCACCCTAAAGTGTAAATGGCCAGGTAGATCGCACACTAAAATGGCACCATGGAGGAATATAAACCAGCCAACCACTCACATAGGTGACACCTGCGGTGATGTGGAGTCCTCCTGAACCTCCTACCACGAACACAGGATGACCTTCCTTGTCGAGTATAATGGTGGGCACCATGGAGGACAGCGGCCTCTTGCCAGGCTGAATGAAGTTGGTGGTAGACGCGGTGTACCCATTCCAAGCTTGGTCTCCTGGTATGTTGAAATCGTTCATCTCATCGTTAAATATTATGCCCGTACGTTCACCACGGCACTTACTGCCGAAACTATAAAAAAAAAAAAAGAAGATAAATTAGAACAAATTAAAAAGTAGTAATTAATTACACACATGTGATTAATTAAAAAAATTCACGAGTTCAATTCACGAGAAAATCATGCATGACTTTTGGATGATTTACTATATTATTATGGTGATAAACTAGATTTTCTAGGTTTTACAAATAATTAGGTATGTAAGGTAGACTTGCAAATCCGCGTGCACGAGTCCTCACGCATCATTCCATAGGAAAAAGTTGACTGCGCGCAGCGTCACGGCGTGCAAACAACCCATATAAAACATCGTTTTTCTTATATTTTATTCATTCGCAGTACAAATCTTTAGTGGAAATTCGAATCTTTAGGAATACAAACATTTGGGAATGTAATTTTATAGCAAGAAATACTTGAAACTTGAGCTCAGAAAAGAACTCAAAAGTGGCCCAACTATCAGTTCTTTCCCCGCTAATCCATAAATGGCCCTCCTATACTTTTAATATAATCTGATTGGTAAACATGTTATCTGTTTGTGTCCCAGGCGGTTTGTTTCTATGTTGTGTGGTTTTAGAGATAATTAACTTTTTCTGCATCAAGATTTTGGTTTGTTGTTAGTTTGCCGTGTTGGTCTCTTGGCATCTGGATGCTACTCAGGTCAAAATTCCTGTCCTCTAAACCAATGCATTTGCCATTAGTTAAATAGCCTATTTTCCATGCACAAAACATGTCATAACTTTGCTTCTACTTGACTTATTAAGTCTATTCATATGTCAAAGTAAAGGTCTTAAAGTGCTTTATCAGAATATATTTGTTTTGAAGGCCTATATTATATTTTTAATGTTTCTGCAAGTCTCTATGTAAGGTAGGTATAATCATTTATACATATATTATTAAACATGCATGGATGGGTGTCAGTGGTCTCTGGCAAAAAATGTGGAAATCAAGCCAAGACCTTGGCTCCACATAGCGGGTTCCGGCAGAACCAACCGCGAATTTCCGCGAAAATTCATATTTTCTCCCATAGGATTAGCCAAAGACCCTATAATACTAAGATGGCTCACTCAGCCTGTACTGTGTAATCAAAATTATCAAACCCACCACTTGGTGCGCTGGCTGTTCTCTTGGTTAAACTGTTGCTATATTATATGTATAAATGTATATATGAATGTGAAAGATGTGTGATGATGGTGATGATGATGCTGATGATGTGTATTTGTTCATAGCAATTTCATATTGATGTGTATTCATACTTACCTATCTCATGTATAATATAATTGTATGTGTTTACATGTGAAACACCAACCAGCAGCCGGGCTGATGAAACCCACCACAAGGTGGCACTGTGAAATTTACATTACCATGGGAGAGATAGGGAGTGAGCCGTCTTAGTATTATAGGGTCTTTGGATTAGCATTGTCAGGGAATTGCAGAAAAATGCCGGAAGGCAGGTGTCAACTGTCGTTATTGTGACAATATTGTCGCCCTTGCCAGTCTTTCTTGTTTTGGTTTTATGATCTAGAAACATCTAAGGTCATTATAAGAATAAGATTCGGACTAATCAATTGCTGTCATATATATTGGCATTTTCTGAACGTTAATTAATTAATATAAAAATGCCGGAGATCTTCATCCCTGTTAGAAGCATTCACTCACTTTGTGTTGATAGTGCTGCTGACAGCCACTGCCTCTCCATCGGGCCCGATGATTGACATGTGTGAGGTACCTGCAGCCTTCGGGAGGGCGTGGTTTATAGGGTGATAGTATTCAACATCCTTCGTTGTTTTGTCCCTGATGCGGGAGCGTGCGAGGTCGGCATATGAACGTGAAGTCAGATTCTGAATGAGCTGTAGGGAAAGTTCAAAGCTGTAGGGAGTTTCAAGGTCATAATGACGTTTTGAAGTCAAGCAAAATGTCATGGGAAACCATATAGTTGGATTGTAAATAGAGCACTCTCCTTTTACGTAGGCAAGATTTTTAATGCAGTAAATATTTTCAAGATTTTGGATAATTATTTTTGTACTATTTGCATTTATTTTTATATTAGCCATTTAATTTTGTATTATTAGCATTACTTTTTGTATTAATATTTCTTTTTGTATTATTAGCATCCAATTATCCTCAGATTGAATATAATTATGTAGTCAATAATAGTATTAACAGCTATTTTTCATGCATATTAATAAGCCTAAAAATGTTGTGTTTCTGGTTGCAAACAAACAAAAAAGTAGGGCAGTTAGGGATGGATTGAGAATTTATTTTTTTTTTATTTACACGAATCCCTTGACTGTGATGTAATTTGATATAACAACCCATGTCATTTGCCAGAAAATGTCCATTGAAGCAACAACAAAAAATGGTCAGCAACCTTTTGCAGGGTCAGTCTTACAAACTGGAAACACTTTTTTTTAGCCCTCAGTAAATAAATATGATTATTACTATTAAGACAGTCAGGATTAAATTGAGATATACTCAAACAAATTGACTAATGCCTAACCTCATTCATATCATTAAAGTTTGGGTCACTCAGAAAAGACCGTTGCGCATATCCAAATTTAAAAGTTTCTGCTATCCGGTGGTAGGTAAGTGTTCGCTGCGCTGATGAACCCTCAATGTCTTCTGCCGTCAAGTTGTAACCTGCAGCAGAAACACTACGCATGATTGGTTGGTTGTTGGAGTTTTACATCCTGGCAACATCTGAGGTCATATCAAGACGGGTACTGAATTGTGACAGTGTGCACTCATGGTGACTTTATAATGCTGCCCCACTGGGAGAACATGACCCGATATCTCAGTCACATTATCCTGGTACGGTGCAAACCAGTCCTTGTTCTATCCTATTAATGCCGAGTGCCTGGTTAGATAGCGACAAGTATCAATTTGATATGTCATTGGTTTGACTCGGCTGGGATTCGAACTCCCGACCTTCCACATGGGAAGTCTGCACTCTACCGATTAGGCCACCGCGTCCGGTCTAGGCATACTTTTAATGGACTGGTTTCATGTGTGTTACTATATGTTTTGTTTTTGTTGGTAAATATTTTTTATTCATCTGAATACATATTTTGTCAGTGCCAGGGCACTGGTCTTCCAGCCGTTGGAGCGATCACATTTGATTTGTACATAGTGGAAGTGGAATGTGTTGCATTGTGTGCAGCACAACCCATTCTGAACATAAAAGGAAAGTGAGGGAGCAGCCTATGATGTATAGTGTACAGCATAAGTACTCAACATAGTGCAAGGTATATGCATCAAGATAGAGTGTGCAGTAAGGTACACTAGTGGTTAAATCATATGCTGTGTTTGTATATCAGTTAGATTTGGTTTTAATAATGGTTAGTCTTTCAATAGGGCCATGTTGTGCATGTATAGTGGTCTATATTGCATGCAATGCTGGTTGAAGATGTAGTTATTCAGTGGTGGTAGTGCATCTTGAATGTTATTATGTCATTGAGTTATAATAGTTGTTTGTCAAAATGTGGAATGGGGGGGGGGGGGGGGTGGTCTAGGGGCAGGGAGCGGACAGGCGCTATAAATGAGTCATTCTCTTAAACTGGGGACCATGACATGGAAACCAAAAGTGAAAACATTCCCAATAATAGCAGAAAATATTCCAAATAATAGCAGAACTCAAGTTCATATGAAGCTAAGTTGGTTAATCACTCTTTTAGATTAGGGAGACACATTACGTTTGTTAACTAACCTAGGTTGGTTAACTACTCTTTTATAGATTAGGGAGACATAGTAAGATTGTTAGCTAATCTAGTCCTACTTGGTTAGTTAACTACTAGATTAGTTAACTACTCTTTGATAGATTAGGGAGATACAGTAAGATTGTTAACAAACATATAGTCCTACTAGGGTTAGTTAACTACTCTTTGATAGATTAGGGAGATACAGTAAGATTGTTAACAAACATATAGTCCTACTAGGGTTAGTTAACTACTCTTTGATAGATTAGGGAGATACAGTAAGATTGTTAACAAACATATAGTCCTACTAGGGTTAGTTAACTACTCTTTCATAGATTAGGGAGATACAGTAAGATTGTTAACTATCATAGTCCTACTAGCTCAGTTAACTATTCTTTCATAGATTAGGGAGACACAGTAAGATTGTTAACTATCATAGTCCTACTAGCTCAGTTAACTATTCTTTCATAGATTAGGGAGACACAGTAAGATTGTTAACTATCATAGTCCTACTAGCTTAGTTAACTATTCCTTCATAGATTAGTTAGACACAGTAAGATTGTTAACTATCATAGTCCTACTAGCTTAGTTAACTATTCCTTCATAGATTAGTTAGACACAGTAAGATTGTTAACTATCATAGTCCTACTATTTGAGTTAACTACTCTTTCATAGATTAGGGAGATACAGTAAGATTGTTAACTATCATAGTCCTACTAGCTCAGTTAACTATTCTTTCATAGATTAGGGAGACACAGTAAGATTGTTAACTATCATAGTCCTACTAGCTTACTTAATTACTCTTTCATAGATTAGGGAGACACAGTAAGATTGTTAACAAACGTATTCCTACTAGGTTAGTTAACTACTAGGTTAGACTTAGTTAATTACTAGGTTAGTTAACTACTAGGTTAGTTAACTACTAGCTTATTTAACTACTAGCTTAGTTGACTACTCTTTCATAGATTAGAGAGATGCGGTAAGATTGTTAACTAATCTAGTCCTACTGGGTTAGTTAACTACTGGATTACTTAACTACTCTTTCATAGATTAGAGCGACAGTAAGATTTTTAACCAAACTAGTCCTACTAGGTTAGTTCATTACTAGATTAGTCTATGAGGTTATACCTTCCAGTATGTTCAGCATGTACTGCATGGCAGGCCCACTAGATGGTGGTGGCATTGCGTTGACTGAGTAGTTGCCGTTCTTCAGGGTTGAGACAGATGGGGTGCGCCAGATAGCTGTGTAGTCAACGAGATCCTTCTTAGACATGATGCCACCTACAAAGTTAAAATATATTAACCCCTGAGTGATTTGGGGTATTATATCCTAGCAGCATATGAGGTCATATCAGGCCGAAGTGAATCTGTGATGGTTTGCACTATTAGATATTTATTTTAAGGGGAGGAGGTAGAGAGGAAGAGATTGAGGGAGTTGGATAGAAGGGTCAGAAGTCAGTAACCATCCTGATATGGCCTTAGATGTTGCAGAGACGTAAAACCCCAACAGACAAACGTCTCTGTCTATAACAATATAACATTGTAGTGAATTTATGTGTGTGTGTGTGTGTGTGATGGGTGTATTTATGCTGCCCATAACTGGTAAGTCTAATGACTTGTTTTCGCCGCTAGACAGTAATAGTCTTGTGACTCCCCTTCTTTTTATCACCTTCAGTTGTTGTGTAGCTAACTACTGCATGCATTCTTTCTCTGTTTGTAAGCATTCTCCCACATCCCCCAAACCTTAATTGCCTCTTCTAGGTGGTCTATACATTTATTTACATTACCCTTTGCTTGGCTATATACTGAGGCTACCGCTATGTTGATTTGTTTGCTGTTTTCAATTAGTACCCACATAATGTCTATGTCATCGGTTGATGTGTGGTATTCACTCAGTTTGTTTTCTATAACCTGGTGCTTGCTATTTCCATATATGGCCACACCCCCTCCTCATTTGACATTTTCATCCTCTCCTGTACATTCTCTATTTAATCTGAATAGTTCATACCCCTACAGGTTGTATGCCTGCTTCTTGTGGTTTTTATTGAGCCACGTTTCTGATAAGGTTAGTAGATCAAATTTATCATACTTAATGTGTAGCTTAATTAAGTCAATTTTGCTGGTAAGACTTTGACAGTTTAAGTGTGCTATGTGCAACCCCTGCCTAGTCTGTTTTTGATACTTGCTAACATACTCATTATTATATTTTCTTTCTATATTTCTTTCTTTCATTCTTTATGTATTTTTGTTGTTGTTTCTTTCACTTAGTTTGTTATTTGTTTAGTGCTCAGGCTAGGTTAGTGTTGTTTATTACCAGTCACCTGAATAGAGACTTTTACCCTATGGCACTTCAGTCGCTGTGCTGTTTGTAAGTCACAAGAGTGTGATGTGTCAGCTGATTTATATGTGTGAGTTTGTATATTCATTATATCTTTTAGGTTAAAACTTTGTATTTCTACTTTTAGATGTACATTATTTGGTTCTTTTAAAAATAATATATTTTGCACGGTGCTTTGGGGTACCTTAATGTACCACTGAATGTGTGTTGTCTAGCGACTTCCTTTAAAATGTATTTTTGTTTGTTGAATTTGTTTTGTTGGTTTTTTGTTCCCCCCCCCTATATTCTCTTATTAGTTTAATCAAGTTTGCATTAAACACCAGGCATTACTTGTAAGAGTCTCTAATCTTTTTTATAATGCCTCCCATTCTATTCTTGTATCCAGGTAGTTCTACTTTTTCTTCACTAGCCTGCTCAAGGTACCTGCCTGAGCCCCAGAATGGGCATTTAGTACACTCTCTGAACACATCACTCTTATACCTCATCAGCTTGTCCTTTAAGTTTGGGTTCTGCTCAAATTTGGCCTTTATTATATCCTCAAGGACGGCTTCATTCTGGCGATTCCATTCATCTGATCTCCAGATATTCTTGGAGATTGCTTTGATGGTGTAGGGGTTTTCAGTGTGCTCGATCAGTCGTTGTGTTCCATAGTCTTCATGGAAGCCCGCCATTACGGTGCAATAGTATTGCTCCATGCTGGAGAATGTCTTAGTGCCTGCTTTATTCTTATTCTTGCATTTGAAGAAATTACTTAGTGGGCCATTGTGCCCTTGAAATGAGGTTCCCCACTCAAATTCTCTAGTCGCAGCCTTTTCTGGGTTTATTTCTTTGAATTCAATGTTGTGGAACTGCTCAGGCCTGTAGAACCTGCCATTAATCAGTATGTTTTTTCCACACATCTTGACCACTTTAACTCCAGGATGGTTTTTGCAAGCACATATATTTGCTGGACTGCTTTCCTGCAGTGATTCATCTCCAGTGCTATCGGGACACATGTTGATTCTCTCATATTTTTGGTCTTCATTTATTTTATTTTATGCTTTAGTTCCTTGCATTGTTCCCTGTTTTGCATATGGATTTTGATACTTCTGGGCCTTGGTTTCAGTGCATCCCCATTGCTATTCTCTTTCTGACTGTGCTCGTCCTTGTTTTCATTATCATCAGTTGTAGTAGGTGATTTCTTGTGCCTTCTCCCCAAACGATATGCCTTGGTGATCACAGTCCAGTCAAACGCACAGCCACCCGATTTGATAAATTCACTAACCATTTCCTCCATGCTTTCCCCTTCATTCTCAGGGACTCCGTGAATGATGATATTCTTGCTGCGTTCATTTTGATCATCATCCTCTTCTTTTTGTTCTCTTTTGGTGTCTGAGACATCTAATTTGTCAAGCCTTGCTTTGAGGTCATTGTTTTTCTCTCTACACTCGGTTAGTGCAATTTTGCATTTATTTAGGGCTGTCCTCCATCATCTCGGGATCCCTCCTTGCTCCGTCTTCCAGCTTTGTCATTCATTTTCTTTTTAGTTTCCACATCTAGGTTCTCTCTTTCTCCCTGCTTCTCTTTCATTTCTCATTGTATCCCGGATGAACTTGGCTAACTCATCTGTGGTCTAGGCATCTTGCTGAGGTTAGCATTTTCGTTTGTGGATGCCATATATGTCCTGTTTTTCTGTTGTACAGTGTCAGTTCTTCCTGTGTTTTGACACTGCTAATCCCTAGATTGTCACACAGACAATTACAAGCAGTGTTATTTCTAATACTATGTCTCCTACTACTCATCCTTGTTAGGCTTGTACCTGTTTTCCCACCTTTATTTCCAGATTTCATGCATTCAGTATCCATTTACCATCTAGTCATCTGTCAGTGTACCGCACCACACCAGACAACATTCAGATGATTTTTGACTGTTCAGAATGACTTGTTTTGTAGTTTTAGCTTCAGTCGGTTAACATACACGTTAGATGCACGCAGAGCTTACCATCAGCATTCACCCCTATTGTGGATGTGTTTGTTTTTTGTTTTTGGGGAGTTTTCAGTCGCATTGGTGCGCAGGGATGACGTCCAACACGCCCCGGGGGGACTTCGGCTACGCATAACATCATCCAAGACAATCCGATCCTCGGCGCAGCCCGTCTCTTTGTGCCCGAGCTCATCGGATCGCCCATGTGCCCCGTCCGCGCTTGGGACCGCGCCCTGACCCTCGTGCCTGCGCCGGGCAATGCCCCAGCGTTCTTCGTGCGTGCCGGGACGCCTCTCACCCCCCGCGACGTCACCCCCCTCATCCAGGCCGCCCTCGAGGCCACCGGAGTTCCTGAGGCCGTGGCTTACCCCCTCCACGGCCTGCACAGGGCCCGGCCCAGGCTTGCTCTCCCAGGGGAGTGGACCTCTCTGCAATCATGGCCCAGGGGACCTGGGAGTCCGACGCAGTCCATGTCTACGTTCCCAGGCAGGTGCCAGCGGACGCCCCGAGAGCCTTGGCACTGTGCTTTGGGTCGGCTCCCGGGCCTACCTCCTCAGGCTCCTAGGTCCTCCATACACCTTCGGCCGACATAGAACAAGTCGACTAATCGGCTGCTACTGACTTTCTTTAAACCTCACCATTTAACCTTGTACACCTGACATTGATTAAATAAACCCCCCTTTTACTCCCACTCCTTGTCTCAGGCTTCCTCTGTACGAATCGGCTCATAATTTTGAATTGTGGTTGATCCGGCGGAGGAAGCCCGAGACACTCCCTCCAAGCAGCGCATGCGCCGCCTCCCCTCCTCCCCTCACCCCCGCTTGGGCTACAGATTCAAACGTCTGTGGTTTTTACCACACCAGCCCACCCTCTATTTTACTCCACTACGTGGGTGTCGGCTCCCACGCCTACCTCTTCGGGCTCCCAGGTCCTCCATACACCTTCGGCCGACATAGAACAAGTCGACTAATCGGCTGCTACTGACTTTCTTTAATCCTCACCATTTAACCTTGTACACCTGACATTGATTAAATAAACCCCCCCCTTTTACGCCCACTCCTTGTCTCTGGCTTCCTCTGTACGAATCCAATCATAACTCAATCTAGAATTTTGCATTATAATGTATATTTATGATTGAAAGAGTATTATTGGGACCGGTTAGATCAAATTAAACAATCAACAATATTTTGTCTTTTTATGCTAAACTCTAAACAAGAGATATTGCGTAGCGATGTGCTATTTTACTTAGGCCTACTGTAAAAATGTATGGCGCTCAAAAGTGTGTACTTGATCGCTGACGATCAAGTACACACTTTTGAGCGCCATACATTTTTATTTAGTGTCAATTATTAATTACAGCAAAATCCTGTTTGAATTAATAGCTGTTGAACGGTGGTTGGTTGGTTGTTGGAGCTTTACGTCCTGGCAACATCTAACGTCATATCAGGACGGGTACCGACTTGTGACAGTGCTGTCCCACTGAGCATGCAGTGCTGTGACTTTATAGTGCAGGGATGAAAGTGGTCTCCGGAAAAAAAAGCTTAGCATTGTCGGAAGTCGGGTTTCATACATATTGGTATACGCTGATAGTGCTGGTACGTTTGAAGCATGTATTAGTAGTATACGCTGATAGTGCTGCGCCATTTGAAGCGGGTATTAGTAGTATACGCTGACACTGCTGCGGCATTTGAAGCCATTAGTAGTATATACTGCTACATGACGAATCCAGGTATGAAGCCAGGCCGAATTATATCCGGCCACTGAGGCTCCGAATATATAATTGTGATCTTTCTAATTTAAAGAGTGTCTATTGGCACATAATTGATTGTCTGCTTTTACATGTAAAAGCGATGGTTTGAACAAAAAACAAACATTTCTCACCGTGAATATGGCCTATGGTGCCGACACGGCGCAAAGCAACCACCAATCAATCAATCAATCAGCTAGTGCTGCGACGTTTGCACCACATATTAGTATACGCTGATGGTGCTGCAGCATGAAACAACATATTGGTTGGATGGCTGTTGGAGTTTTATGTCCTGGCAACATCTAAGGTCATATCAGGACGGGCGCAACGTATTAGTATACACTTATAGCTACAGGATAAATCCCGGAAATGAGGGAAATCGCGGAGATCTTTCATTCCTGATAGGTCGCACTGGGAGACCAGACCACCAATATCATGACTTGATATCCCACTCAGTCACATTATCCTGGCACTGAGCCAACCAGTCCTTGCTTTTTCCTGACAATGCCGAACGCCAAGCTAAGATTGACAAGTATTCATTTTTAAGTCATTTGTTTGACTCGACCAGTGTTCGAACCACTCACATGATCTACCAAAAGGAGACGGACACTCAACTCATTCAGTTATTCCATAGTAGTGTTACCCCTTTAGATCACTAAATATACAAATATACTGCCACTTAAAACAGCAGGGATCAATGAATAATGGTGTAAACCATGTCAATTTGGGACATACCACATTCTTTAATGTCACTGATGATGTCATCTGCAAGCGTCCCATTATAAAAGACGTGAGGTCCCTCTTCTGCGATCTTCTCCAGGGTATCAGCAAGCCGTGGTGATGTCATTATGTCGCCTTCTTTGTACAGAGTGCCATCTGGCTTTACGTACAGCTCACTGGGTGTGTGCGTGAATTATAATTAGGGCAGCATGCTACTGGTATGCTTTGTTTATGTAGCAAATGATTAGTAGCACAGGGTTCATACCCAACATGACATATACAATTCCAAAACTTTCCAGGACTTTCCAGGACATTTCAGTGCAAAATCCCAGGACATTTTTAAGACGTTTATTAAATTAAAGTACCCCAAAGCACGGCCGTATTGATAGTCAATTCACTGTCAAGATGTGAAGTGTAAAAATAAGCATAAAAAATAACAACATATGTATAGTAGGCCTATTAATATAAAATCAAGATGATGGATAATAAACCCACAAGAATCACTTTAAATACAAAACATCACTGATTAAGGTTTATGTATGTCCGCGAATATAGGCTTTAAAAGAATATAGTCATGATTTTCCATTTTCAAGGATTTTCAAGGATCTTTAAGCAAATTCCCGGAACCTGGAAGCCTGGAATCCTGAATTATCAAACTCCAGGACTTTCCAGGTTTTCAACGACTCGTACGAACCCTGCAGTATTATCTATGAAAATATAACCTCTTAGAATAGTTGGTGAAATTGGTTAGAGTGGCATAGTCCAACGGTTTTTCAGTTTATACCATATATTTAACTGTAGATTGAATAATATAATTGACTTTACTTTAGTTTGAAATAGCTTTTATTTTAAAGGGTTAAATTTGGAGATATTTGACATGGAAGACATGTCTTGATGTGCACCGTTATAATTTACAAGCCCGGCAGGAACACCAAACTGTAATCAATATTTAAAGGTTTCACCAGTAGCTAAGTTAGATATGCAGGATCAATTTTAGCTAATACCCCTGTCACACTACGATGTAACGAGCCAACGTGAGCCTGACGTGGTCACTTTTCGTCATTAGGTTGACGTACGTTGGGTTACGTTATGATGATGACAGAATGATGTTAGACTGACGTCGAGCTACGTCACGTTATGTTGTGTTACGTCGGGGCGCGTCAAGGTTTTGAACCTGTTCAAAACTTTCGACGTAACTCGAACGTAAGAGTCTATGTTCGCCGTACGTTCTGTACACGTTTGGCGAACGTCAATGATGTTAAACGGACGTTAGTCAAACGCTGCTCACTACGTTCCACTACGTTCCACTACATTCCACTACGTTGACCCACATTAAAGCCGGTGGAAACTTCCACGCGGCGTAATGGGGACGTCAGGAGAACGTCAGGAGAACATGCGCCAAACGTATGTCCAACGTACGTTCGGCGTTTCACCAACGTTTAATGACGTAAGTAATATAAGGTAACGTAAAGCAATGTAGTTCTGGCGATGGAATAACGTTCATAATATTCCGTGAGCGTCATTACGTTGTCCTCTCTCGTTGAATGACGCTATCACTACGCTTTACCGACGTTACGCTCTCGTCAACTACGCTGCATCCACGTTCAACTTGTGCCCAAATTTGCATACTACGCCGAGATGTTCGACGTTTTTCACGTTCTCCCTACGCTGACGTCGTTACCTCGTCGTGTGACAGGGCCTTTAGTGTTTTGTTTTAGAAAATGTTATGCTTTCATAGGATAATGTTGCTTTAAATATCACACTTGTTCAGAATATATCGGAATGGGTTAGATAACACACACACAAATTAGTTAGCAAATTATACAATCACACATATTTATATGGAATAAAACCTATTTGTGTGCCCTTATTACTCTGTGCAAGAAAAATGAATTCTTAATAATCTTATTCAAGTGTTAATTAATTTAGTACTTTTTTTCCTTCGCTTTACACATTAAGCTTTTTGTTAGTGTACAGTTAAAGTATAATTATTACATTACGTTAGCATCTTCTGCTGTCTGATAGAAGATTCCTTTTTCATGATCGCTGTTCCCAGAGCTGCCCCTACTTGATATCCTTCTCTGCACATTTGCAGAACTGGCTTGAAGAGTTCCTTCCAAGGAAGGCGACCAAAGCGACTCCAAGCAGCATACATTCCTTTTATATCCCCTGGTACTCCAATGGAGAGTCCTCCTATAATAGATACATTTGCTACACTTTTATTGTCCACAATTCCTTATCTAAAATCCTTGTGGCCAGTTGTGTTTTGGAATTATAAATTTTCCTGATTTCAAAATAACGGTAGTAATTATACATTATTATTACTGCAGTAAAAATGTATAAATATTCACACTAAATAGATGAATAAAAACAACAAATAATATTACAGTTTATTTATAGACGAATATGCTGATAAATTAAATTATGGGATATATATACCATAAATACTGTAGCACATTTTATTTTCAACAAAGATATTTGGTAAAACTTAGGCATATAGATACTTTAGCTGAACCGTAATCAAACACTTTAATATTTCTCCAGAAAACGTGTGAATATTCACACTAAGTGGGATAAATAACGACTATAAATAGTAGTACAGTTGATTTATATGCTGCATAAAAAAACTTAAGTTTTCGGAGCTTTTCAGAATTTACAATTTTAGATAAGGGGTTATGCACTCATGACTATACTCATATCTGACAGCGATGTGTTCAATACCTTAATATAAACAGATATACATATATTTTAACTCTCTACTTAGTCTCCAGGCTACTCTTGGCCCAGAGAGAGGAAACACATTATATAATACATGTACAGATGAACCTCGATCCAACGGACTAATAGGGGGGAGCAGTTGTCCGTTAAAGCCGTTTGTCCGTTGCAGCGACGAAATCTTTCGGGGGGTACGAAAAGCCAAGGAAATCTGAAGCACTGGTGGTGGCTACTGAAGTATTGCTGGTGAAAGGCTGGGGTTCAGAAGACTGGGGTTCAGGAGGCTGGGGTTCAGAATGCTGGGGTTCAGGATCCTTGCGTTTAAAAAATGTGTCAAGTTTCAACTGCTTGCCTCGCTAATACTGTGTCCGTTGGATCCGGAATCCGTTGCATCGGTGTCCGTTGGATCGAGGTTCATCTATATATAGTATAGTTATACGAGTCTTACCTTGGTACAGATGATGGATAACTGTTGTTTTACCGAGGTATAAGCCTCGGATAGATGTGGGCTAGGGAGAGGTAAGCACGTCCGGTACCAGCAATCTTAACCTACTTATTGAGGATAAAAATGACTTTCAAACAATGGATACTATCACTTTACCGAAAAGGTACACCAACGGAATAGATGTGGCAGGGTGTGGCGGGAGGGCCCTAGCCCACATCTATCCGAGGCTTATACCTCGGTAAAACAACAGTTATCCATCATCTGTACCAAGGTAAGACTCGTATAACTATACTATTTTACCTCGGTAAACAGCCTCAGGCTAGCCTCAGGCTAGGGAGACCTTTACATAATTCATTTTTATCCTTAATATCATTCTTTCTTATTATTATAACATTCTAAATTTTTGTTCTCACCTATTCTTGTTAGTTGGCGAGAAGACGCTTTGCAACGCCGGTAGGCTTTTCTAGTCGTTTATTATAATGTTTTGCAAACGACTTAGCCGTCTTCCAGCCTGCATGCGCTAGTATTCTTTTCACAGAAATACCAAGCACCCGTGCCTTGGAGACCATGGCTCCTCTAGTTGAGTGGGAAGAATATTTACTCGTATCCACTCCAGCCAATTTCAACACCGTAATTGTCCATCTGGCAAGTGTGTCTCGTGAAATCGCCTTATGTGGCTTTATAAAGCTCACTAATAGTTGTTGTGATGCACGTAAATCCTTTGTCTTGTATATATAAGCCCGTATGGCCGACACAACACATAATTTCCGATCATTCGGAAAACAATCTAAGTGAACCGTTGATAAAGGGTCACCTAACGTGTTCGATTTAAGCAATTTTTCTAAATCAAACGTAGCTTGTTCCTTGTCTATTTCTAATCCAGTTAAGGATAAAGCAACAATCGTCTGTCCTCTGTGTCCGGTTACTAACAATAACAGGACCGCGACCTTAAAACCTAACTGTTTTATATCTAACCACGAGTTGTGAGGCCAAGCCTGAAACAACTTAAATACTATAGAAACATCCCAAAACCGACTATACTTTGGTTTTGGAGGATTCCTTTGATAAATTGAACGAAGTAAATAACAAATAACATAATGTTTTCCAACTGTTTCGCCATCAATTCTAGGTAATATAATTGATAACGCACACCTCGCCGCATTAATCGATCCAAAGGAAAGTCCTTCATCCTCTAGAGAACGAAGAAACCGAGCTACTTGTGAAATCTTTGGATTTGTTGGCTTAACTTTCATTAACAAACAATGTACACCCCATTTCTTTAAATAGGTTGTATACATTTTGACAGTTCCTGGCCTCCAGGCATCCGATACTATCCTATCCTCAGTAATTCTGTCCAATCCAAATTGCTGTAGCTGCTTCCTTAGAAAAGGAATGCCAATAAGGGCGTCGTTGACACGTCGCCGTGAACCACTAGCGGTCCGTGGTGCGTCAGATTCCCGAGTTTTCTTGGGAATCGTATATGTTCTTTTGCCAGTTGTGAAACTACTGGCAGCCAAGGTTGCGTGTCCCAATTGGGCACCACCAGTATCGCATGTGTCCCTTCCAAGCCGATTTTTCTCACTACTCGGCTGATAATGCTAAATGGTGGGAAAATATAAAAATAATTATTTTCCCAGGTAATAGCAAACGCATCTACTTTCCAAGCATCCGGTTCAGGATGCCAAGAAACATAACAGGGTAACTTGTTATTATTTCGTGATGCAAATAAGTCAACTTTAGGTGTACCCCATTTTTCACAAACAAAGTTAAACAAAGGTGTAGAGAGAGACCACTCTAAATGGTCATGGAAATTTCTACTTTTATAATCTGCAAGTGTATTTTGTGACCCTGGAATATGCGCTACCGTCAGCCAGACTTGTTGAGCCTGTGCCCAGTTCCAAATCAGTTTAGATAACTGATTGCAAGACTTTGATTTGGTTCCACCCATGTTACGAATATATGCCATGGCAGTAGTATTATCAGTTAGTATTCTAACCTGTGATTTATTTATCTTTACTAAACTACGTAAGCCCAGATAAATAGCACGCAATTCTAGTGCATTAATATAGTCTGATTTTTCATCATCAAGCCATCTACCTCCTGTTGTGACGCCATCTCGATGAGCTCCCCAACCTTCTAACGAAGCATCAGTAGTAATTACTGTATTAGGTTCCGCCATGCGAATTGGATTTGGTGAACTTGCTATATGTTGCATCCACCATCCAATATCCTGTAACCCTTCTTGCGAAATAAACATCTTTCGCTCAAAATTGCCTTTAGTTCGTGTTAACGCTAAATTTTTATCTATTTCTAGCGACTTAATATGGGCCTTCCCATATAACACAGCAGGTGCATATGATGTCATTATGCCAATAAGAACAGCAACCTGTCTAATTTTTGGCTTTGATAACTTAATAAGCTGAGTCGCTGTAGTCATAAACTTAATTAGTTTTTGTTCTGTTATCGACACTGTAAGGGACTGTGTATCCAGAATAAACCCTAAACATTTGAGTTGTTTTGTTGGTTTAAACACTGACTTTTGTTGATGTACATAAAACCCCAATTTAGTGAGTAATGCACATAAATCCAAAACTGCATTCACACAACCAATTTGTGTTGATGCTATAATAAAAGAATCATCTATGTATGGAAACATTATGTGACCCTTCCTCGCCATTACCGAGAAAACAGGTTTAAGCAATTTAGTAAATAAACGTGGCGCACAAGCTAAGCCATTCGGCATGCAGGTAAACTCATAGAGTTGGTTATCCCAAATAAATCGAAGAAATTTTCGGTATTGCTCCATTATGGGAAGCGTATAATATGCATCCTGTAAATCAACACTAGCCATCCACACATCTGGTGTAATCAGATCTCGTGCCGTATCTAGAGAGAACATTTTAAAATGTCGATATTCCACCCTTTTATTAAGGATTGTTAAATCCAGGATCATTCGAACATCACCATTAGGCTTCGGTCTCGAGAAAATGTTTGAAATAAACTGTCCTGAACAGTGTGTCACTTTTTGTATAATTCCTTTCTCAAAGAATTTATGTACCTGTTTAGTTAGTGCCTCTCGTTCAACTGGTTGAATGTTATATGGAAAAGGTATTATACTTTGTACAGGAATTTGTGTAAAGGGAATGTGAACACCCCTAACTATTTTTTAAATTTCTTGGTCACTAGTAATTTTGTGCCACTCAGAAATATGATTACTAATATTACCAGCCACAAAGTTGCTTACAGTTTGTGTGTTTTTAGAGGCTTCAGGGAGTTGTAAAGTTTGTGTTTGGACCTCTACTTGGACCCGCCCCTGGGAAAGGTCTCGACGAGTTGAACCCTCGGCCTATTGGCCGTGCGGTGTTGTCGGTCCAGCCTGGGCGAGCGCCCCGGCCCCGAAACCCTTGACCGAAGCTTGAACTCGGTCTGGTTCCTCTGGTGAACCGTCGTGGACGAAAATCCCCTCGTGACTTTTTGAAACGAGGAGCTTCCTGTTTCTTCTTGCCATCCATGTTTTTGCCACTCTTGGCTGCAGTCTCTACCTCTTTATAGAGGTATTGTAGTTGACCGCCAAACATCTTGGTGTTATCTAAGGGTTTCCCTTTAATCGGCTCTGGAGCAAGATAAAGCGTAAACTCCTTCCCCTCATTATCGGTAACCTTCTTAGAGCGAGCCACTTCCTTGCCAGCATCTGTGCAAACTGACTTGAAGACATTTTCATATCTTCGATACGACAGCCTGCCGCCGCTAACACTGCAATGCCTTTGTCCATTGTCTTAGCCAAAGACGAGAACTTATTTTCACTCTGCATCCTATTAGCCACAGGAACAATAGCTGTTAGGGTAGCCAACACTGCCTTATGCACTGTGTGCAACACATCCTCAAACTTCTTACGGTCATCCGTCATATTGACATCCCGATCCATTTCTTTAATGATGGAGTTGGGAACACCCTTTATGCCTGTTAACTCATCTCCTAACTTGGAGATAACCTCCGCCGGTTTGAACGTGCGGAAATGACCATTCACGGTCTCGCGCATAAGCGTAGTGGTTTTAACCCGCTTAGCCTTTGGCTTCTCCACCTTCTTAGCCACTTTAGTGCCAATGTCCGCATAGACACCTTCATATATGGTGTCTGAGTCTGATTCCGTAGAAGTAGACTCAGTGGACGAATCAGAAGAAGAATATTTCCTCTTCCTCTTCTTCTTTTTGGACTTAGTCTTCCGCTTTTTGCGAAAACCAGTCTCTGCCCGCTCCTTGGTGAATTCATCACCCGAAGAAATCACCTGTTTCTTCTTCTTCCTCCGTTTAGGAGAAGGAGGAGGAGGAGCCTTAAGCTCCACCGCCGAGTCTGTGTCCAAGAAATCCTCATACGAATCCTCTTGGACACTCGACCTACGCCGCTTCCGAGACACAGGCGATTTGGCAGTCAAGATGTGGCTTTCCAATCGTGCAAAGCGAGCCTCCCAATCTGGAGGCGCAGGCACATCAGGCACTGCGTCCTCGTCCGGGTCGGAGAGGATATGTGCCCGGGGCTGTGTCGACGGCCCTGCCGACAACACAGGTGAGGAGTCGTACTCCTCGTCCACTCCACTCGGAACACGCCCCTCGGCTGCTGCTGCACCGCGCTTACTCCGCTTCGTGGCCATCGGAAGCTGAAACAAATATTTTTGGTCAGTCCCGGTATATATATATGTCACAATATGGTTGTTTCAAACTCATTTGGACATCTATTGGTGTTAGAGAACGTGTTTATACCGTTATAACACAGGCGTAATAAGCTAAATTTGTGCATGGGTTGTGGGTCAAGCCCAAACCTTACGCGGGGTCGGGACCAGTGTATCGGCCCGCCCATCCCTCTGTTCCGCACACTTCTCCCACCTGTGACTACTACGTCAACAAGTTGGAGAAAATGCTACGAAACTCGGAGAAACGCCTGAAAAAGTTTTGTCTAGGGGAGTCTATAAAAGAAACCCAGGAGCATCTCCAACATTACTCTCTATTAGAGTACGAGAGAATTTCCACATGAGATAGGGCGAAACCCACATCTCTACCCATAGTCACACGGTGACCCGGGTGTTGACATAACCGCTAATGACCGGTTTGGTTCCTTCGAGAAACCCACTCGAGTGTTCTATCCTTGGTTGTTTATAACCAAATAACTCGTCCAAATTGGACCAACGAAAGTCTAAACTTTCCATAATGATGCTCTAATGCATCATAATTAAGCTAACCACAGTTTTTATTATACTTACTGCGTATTTGCTTGTATGTAGACTAATTTTGCCGGAGCAACCCAACGACACGTTATCCAGTCGTGAGTTGTATATGCTAATTGCTGGTACCGGACGTGCTTACCTCTCCCTAGCCTGAGGCTAGCCTGAGGCTGTTTACCGAGGTAAAATATATATACATATATATATATTCTAACAAATCCTAGGTTATTACTGTGCCTAGTTCTTTCGAATGGCTGACATACTAGGAGGTTTTTCTGTGAAAGTGCTTAATCAATGCTGATATATACATTCGGTTTTGGGAATGACTATTGTCACGATACCATATTGTTAGCGCGAGATTCAATAGTCACCGTCCCGTGATGACAGTAGATTATTCTACAATCATGGTTCCGCTCAGGGTTAGGGTTAGATATTTTGGGTAGGCATTGATTGTAGACTTCGGATCTAACAAATTGGTACGATGACGCTAGACTGCCGATCTATATCAACGGTACCATAATGCTAGACTGCCGCACTGCTGTCACGGTAGCGTGATTTTAGAATATCCTTCTGTTGCCACGGTACCATGACAATAGAGGTGTCCCCATTGGACTGATGTGGCAACCTTCAGATCTAAAAGAACGATAGGGCCTACCATGACACTAAACTGCTCATCTATATCAATGGTACTGTGACGCTAGACTGCCGCACTGCTGTCATGGTACTATGATTTTAGAATAACCATCTGTTGCAATGGTACCGTGACAATAGAGGTGTCCTTAGGTTATTGCGGTAAACATTGCTTACCTACGACCGATGAGACATTGCAAAACATGTTTACATTGGCAGCCCCAGGAGCAGTCTCACGAGCATCTAACGAGAACATCTGCCTCGCCATGCCTTTCGCTGGCCTACAAATGAAACCATAGTTGTAGTAGATAAGGCGCTGTTTGTTTGTGTCTTACATCCTAGAAACAGGTCATCAGGATGGGCATTGATTTGTGACATTGTTCATGTTGTCTGCATCATGGGTAATTGAATGCGTGGGACTGATGCTTTACTCCCCATAACCATGGACGCCATGTTCACATTGTCCACAACATGGGTAATTGAACGCGTGGGTCCGATGCTGTAGGCCTACTCTCCATAACCATGGATGCCAGCCATGGTGCCACCTATCTATAATATAAGAATTGCTATCGACCACCATTCGCCTGGCTGCCGACTGACATGCCACCTAGCATATACCAAGCTGTTCCGACCATTGGAGCAGTTGGTTCAAATCACTTCATCCCAAGCACCCGAACTAACACGAGGCATATGGACACATTGCCAAAATTAACCATCCACCCACCCAAGCTGAAGCAGAAGAACTGGGTCAGGTTAAGCATCTGGCAGCCTCAAACTCTGAAACACCTCACTCAAACTCTGTAACGTTCAACAATAAAAATAAATGCCCATTTATTGATATATTGGTATCATAGTTCAATTACACACTCATTTTAAAAATTCTTTTATTTATTGAGGCTGTATTTATACTGTCCATAGCATATAATCCCGGGTACCCAGGCTTGTTTTCAATGCTGGCCAGTTGTAGTGTTGGTGTTATCTTACCACAGAGTAGCTGCTGATAAGGTATTTGATTGCCTGCATTTCAGTAGCAGATAGATAATTGGTTGGTATGGTTAGTAGCCTATGTTAGTTTTTTTAAATTTTCTTAACATATATGTATTATTTTATTTTGTTCTACTCTTATTACTAGACTAGCCTACTCCTATTTACATATCATAGGCTTGGACGTAGCTGTGTGGTGTGTTATCTGGCTACTTTTGGCATGGTTACCTTCCATTGGGCGTCCCGCTGGTGGGCAGTGACATATCTGTAGATGTTTGAGCTTGTTTTTGTGTTGGGTTTGGCTATCCAAGGTTGATCCGAAATAGGGAAGGACCATTAGATAGCTAAAGGTTTTAGTTCTAAGTGTAGGCGTTATTGGTTTTATTTCCTGATCACCCTTGTAGTGGATGTGAATACTATATTAGTTTTGTGGTTTTTGTTTTATTACTACTTATGAAATAGCCTACTCTACATTTATAGGCTTGTGCATAGTTTGTAGCTGTTCGTTATCTACTGAGGGTGGTCCAGATTACCCCTTTGGGGCACCCCAGTTTGTGGGCCGTGACCTATCACATGCCCTTCTGGGGTTTTGCCCCAGGATGTTTTCAGGGTCTCCCTATTTTACATATATATTGTTGTGTTGACTTCATAGTGCTTCCATATAATTGCACAATTGTATTGCACAAACTCTCATTTACTATGAAACCAGGACAGCTGTAAACTCAGGACAACATTGGTGTCCATTTAAACAGGTACTGTTGTATGGTACTGCTTAGGTGTTGTTTCACCCCCTACCACACATACCCTATTTGCATAAAACTCCTTGTAGCACTGTTCATCTATATTAATTTGACTAAACAATTCGAAAAATGCACAATAGCTATATGTCACAAAAACCCAGTAGTGTTTATTGTTACTCACCTGGCATAGATCATCATAAAATGTCCCCCTCCGATACCCATACTGTGTGCATTATGGATACCCAGACACAGAAGCGAGGCTATCGCAGCATCCACCGCAGAACCACGCTTCTCCGCCATTATGTCTCTGTAGAATTAATTTTGTGCACAGAAATGAAACAATTGTGAGTGAAGGTGGCAAGCAAGCTCCCAGTAGGAGAGAAGTTGGAAGGTGGGTGGGGGTGTGTGACCATCAGAGGGAAGAGCGGTCAACCCACACCAGTTGGCATAGGGGTCGGAACCGTGAGAAGAGCCACAATGCATAGTCCGAGGTTGATCGTTATAATCTACCTTATTTTAATTTGAAGTAACTTTTAATTTTAAATGGCTAACTTTTTAACTATTTGAAGTGACTGAGAGTGATTGTATTTAATGGTGTTAGATTCCTGGAGGTAGGGATTGGTGGTATGAGTGGGTTGTGATTGGCTGGTTCATTTCAGGTGAGTTAGTGGGTGTGTCTGTAGTGGCTAGCTGTGGTTAGGTACTACATTAGTGGGGAGTGGGGGATCGGGGGTCTGGAAAGTACTAGTCTTTATTCGACGGTGAAAATGTTGATAACTTTAGATGGCCCCTTAATAAGGACTGTCATTCAATTCAATTCGATACTTTATTTAGTGAAATAGCGAATGGTAGACAGGAAGTGTGAACACTTATTTGTCTCTCATTTTTGCTTGAGTGCAAGTAAATAAGCAACGCAAGGAATAATTAGTAGCATGTGGTGAATAAGGGGTCAAATTTCCGTGGATCATCAGCCCATGCTTTTTCTAATCTATTCTTGAATGAATTTATTGACTCGGCATCAATAACATTTTGTGGGAGACTGTTCCATATATTTATGATGCTGTTTGAGAAACTGTGTTGCCTTAACTTTGAAATGGCTCTGGGTTTTACTAGTTTGAGAGTATGGCCCCGACTGCCTTCTCTGACTGCCTCCGACTGCTTTCAGACTCAGCATTATGGTAGTTACAAAAATTTGTCCATAGTAGGTACAAATATAAATAAATGTGAATAACATACATGTAATACTAGTATGAATACTACAATACTAACCATTATCAAAATGTTGGTCTACATACAGTAGTTTGTACCAATGCCTCCATATGGCAGAGATAAATCTGAGATCACTCTCACCTATTTTCACAAGTCCCTGTATTATAGCATTTTCTGACTTGTCAAGTCTCGTAATAAATTTGAATATTAGATTCCTGACAACAGCCTGGATGGCTGGCACATCAATATTGGCAAATGGGTCGTTCTCAGCAACTGTGTACCACTTAAGGTAGTCTACTTGAAATTCATATTTCAAAGAAACCCATTATTGGAGTGTCAATATTTAGATTTCATCATTTAGCCCAATAATGTGGGAGATATTTTAGATCTAAAGTAAATGTTAATATTGTGTATTATGTATCTTATTGGGATGGATGTAGCTAAATACATAGAAAATTACATCACTAATTTGTGACATTGTCAACAGCATTGAAAATAAAGTGTCACAAACTTAATGAAAACCTCTGAACAACAGCTCATTTCACTTCAAATGGTCATATACAATGTCTTCATTAAGTTGAAGACATTTATTTCTAAAAATTTTTTTTTAATTATGAAATAGTTAACCTTTTCTGGAGTCATTAACATCGTAACATTTCGTTTCCACTTGCAAGTACTATAAAACTCTGTATCAAACACTGAGTACAGAACCAGTACAGGAACTATTTTCACCATTTCACACTCTATGCATGGACCCAGTTATGGTATAGTAAAAGATAAATCCTGAAATTGCCCCTAAACATTGAAATTTGAGCCGAACATTTGTGTAAAATTGTTGTTTCCACTTTGACTGTTACCTTGCTAATATTTTTTTGCTTTTCTCTTTAATATTCACAAATAAGACAAAACCATAGCAATGAGGTTTCAAATCATTATTACTACTGTTTATAAAGCAAGTGGCATGTGAAATGTCCTAAAAATGTCAAATTTTGTGTGGAAAATATTTGATTTTGGAGTCAGATTGGTTACCATGCTATACTGCTATTTATTGGGTGTGAGCATCATTTGACCTACTTAAAAATGCCAGAATATGTTTATTTTCAATTATTCAGATGCAAAAGGACATACACATTGAGGAAACTTGTTTATAGGACTTTGGCAGCATTTTGATTTTGTGGTACTGATGTCACACTCTTGGTACACAACTTCTGAGAACGACCCAAATAGCTGACAAGCACTGTGATATCTAGGTAGACGGAGTAATAACCTCATAGGCTCATAATGCCATTATATGCTACATTCAGCTTTCTAATGCTATACATTATATAGTTCCACCAAATCTGGGAAGTAGATAAGGGAGTATAGCATGTCCTAAATAAACTGACCTTGACATCAGTTGTACACATATGAAATTTCCTGATGAGCGTGTTTCCCATAGCATATAACATCATCACCATCATCATCACCAGCATTATCATCAGGCCAGACGGGATGGCCGAATGAGTTGAGCGTCCGTCTCCTGTTTTTGGAGATTGGGGGAGGGGATCCGAACCCATGGGTTTGTCAGTTCGAACCCTGATCGAGTCAAACCAATGACTTAAAAATTTATACTGTTGCTTCCTAGCCAGGCACTCGGCATTATTAGGATAGGGCAAGGACTGGTTGGCTCAGTGTCAGGATAATGTGACTGAATGGGATATCAGGTCATGGTGCTGGCAACCTGGTCTCCCAGTGGGGTAGTACTATAAAGTCACCATGAATGTGCACTGTTACAAGTCGGTACCTGTCCTGAGAATGACCTTAGATGTTGCGAGGACATAAAACAACAAACAATCATCATAATCATCATCATCATCTCACTTACGTGCCTACAGTGGAACACTCTCCAGCATCTGCCGCTACTGCTGCAAACCGGAAGTTCCCCATGGTGGATCGAGCTTCTGTCTGGCTCTCTAAAATCACCGTTTTTTCGTTATCCTCTAGTGGGAGATCTGTTGCAATGGACGTAATGCCGAAAACCAGGCCAGACACCAGTACCAGTCCAGCCCCGAGAAGCAGGACACAGAGAATGACCTTTGAAATATGAAATGACGACGGGTCCTTCCTGAAAATTTCAACAAAACAATGACGTACAGTGCATTGATAGAAATAAGCAAACATTTTCATTTGTCCATCATGGGACAAGTCTGGTGTGATTTTTACTTGTCCGCCTGAATTTTCACTTTCCCTGTACTACTTATGTTTATTATGGAATGATTCCATTATTTACATTTAAATAAGACTTACGCATTTACAGACCTGTATACACCAAATTTCCTATTTGGGTATGCCGGATAAAATTATTGTGTACATTCCATAAAAAAAAAATTGTGTACTTCCAAATTTATTTTTCATTTGTCCAATGGAAAAGCTCAAGACATTCTGCTTGTTCATGCCTATTCTCACTTGGCTCGGACAAACGGCCAAGCCTTATTTCGAACGCTGCAGTGTAACAATGGCTATGTTCTTTTACCCAGTTAATTTCAAGTGTTGATAAAAATTGTGGCAAATGACGACACAGTGTCGTGCCGGTTGTCGATGTTGCTCGCAACATGGGTAATTGAACAAGCTGGAGTCGGATTCTTATTCAAACACCCAGTGGCACCGCCTATACTCAAATTTTAACATTAAATATGTACATCGACGTCTTCCACGCCTAGCGGGTCTTTTGGAACTATGCCGAGTAACCATGCAGAAATGGCAGAAGTGCATATGTAAATTAAATATGACGTCGATAGACAAAATCTGTTACAAAGTTACGGGAATTTGGCGTACTCTTGACTTTTCGGCCCGGCTAGCTGCTATATAAAGCGAGCAAAACCCTAACTCGGCCACTGCAACTTGGCGGCGGATGGCGACGGACATTCTACTCTGCCATCCGGCCCACTCCACAATAAAAGACTAGAACTATAGGGCTTAAGCATCTTGGGGCCTTCTCTCATTATACTCACACATGTACGATTACCATTCTAGTGCATTAAAACGTCCAAATATATACCATTCATCCGAGTCTGCATAGTTCAATTATACATTTAATCTGTATTTAAAATTGCATAGTCTGATGGTTTTGAGTTGCTGACATTTTCTGAGATAACTATGTATTAGGTTGATCGTTATTACATACCTTACTTTAGCTTGAAGTAACTTTGATCTTAAATTTTTAACTTTTGAGATATTTGAAGTGCAACCATGCACAATTAATTTTGGCAAACATGCCAAAACTCTGACACCATATCCTTCTGCAGTAACAGGTTCTATTCAATTGCCTCAGTATTCCCTTCGATGTGGTGACAAATGTTTAATAAGTGCACCAGTATCTAAGTTAGATATGTAGAATCCAATTTAGATAATTGTTTTGGTTTTGAAAAATTGATGTTTTCATCGGACTATGCAGCTTTAATGAGATATTATATCACATATTTATAACCGCTTTTAAATAGTGTGACTCATGTCAATGTTTATAATCAATGCTCATAAACTTAAATACCTCTGTTTTGCAACTACAACAACTGGAAAATTATGGGTTTATGTCATACTTCAGTGTTATTGAAGCTGCATAGTCCTATGAAAACATAAAATTTTCAAAACCAAAACAATTATCTAGATTTGATTCTACATATCTACCTTAGATACCAATGCACTTATTAAATATTTACCCAGTGGGGCATCACTATAAAGTCACCATGACTGTCACAAGTCGGAACCCATCCTGATATGACCTTAGATGTTGCTAGGACGTAAACCAACAACAACCAAACATCAAACCTATAATTGTACATACAGAAACCCCCTCATTGAGAGTACCTCCTGTGTTGGCCTTCTTCTAATTACTCCTTAGTCTTAGAATCTTAGGTTTATTGAATGGCCTGTTTATGTGTGTTGATGTTCTTCTGATAATGTACAATACACTCACACACATATATATATACATATGCTTATATATATATTTATATGTGGGTTATCTTCTGATGATAACCGGAGGACAGGGTGGCCGAATTGATGAGCGCGCTGGCTGGCTTCTTGTCGAAGGGTCGTGGGTTCGAACCCCAACCGAATCATGCCAATGACTTGCAAAATTGAAACTTGTCGCTGCCTAGCCTGGCACTCGGCATAGCGAGGATAAGGCAAGGGCTGGTTTGTTTAGTACAGGAAAGTGTGACTGAGTGGGATATCAGATCATGGTGCTAGCGGCCGGAGCTCCCAGTGGGTAACACTAAAAGCTGCCATGAGTGTGCACTGTCACAAGTCAGTACTCATCCTGCTATGACCTTAAATGCTAGGCCCCAACAAACAAAATCTGATGCCCCATATTACAGGCAGTTCACTAACCATAGTTGCCAGATATTTATATTCACTGCGTCCCATCAGCCTATGCCTATGACTAGCAAAACAGGAGACGGACGCTCAACTCATTCGGTCATCCCATCTGGTCTAAATCAAATCTAACAAACTCACCTAAGTTCTTCCGTGGGGTCTCCAGAAGGAATCACGTCATATTGCAGAAGTGGAAATCGCTCTGTGCGCCCATCGCCATTCTTTGTGTACACTACTCTCCCTTTCATGCCCATGACGATGGTGGCAACCTGCTCCTTATTCAACTCCTGCACTGGTTCAATGGACCCCTGGAAGGCATTGTTGGTCACCCCAGTTCTCCACTGCGTTGTGAATATAGTGTCCACGCTCGATGATGTACTACTGGGTGAGCTTGGTAATGAGTTGCAAGGACTGTCGAAATGTGGGTACTGGTCTGGCGTAAAGGAGTCCTCTAGCTTCTTCATTTCGGTGTTGAGGTTATTATTATTTTGATTTGACGCGAAGTTGGTCATGTGACATGCACGTGATCGGTGGTTATCTGGAGTGTACATCCTTATCACGGGGGAATGATATCTCTATATCACAATTTGTCTGGTGAGAGTTTCGGTAGTGGGGCAAGAGGGATTGTAAAAGTATGCCTAGATCTCTTCAACATAACTGTGTTTTTCACAGTGAAAATCGTCGTCATTCCAGTGGGTTTACCTAGTGAAGAAATGTGTAAATCATCATGATACGTAGACCCTCATAAGCCCACACGTGCATTTCCTACACACACACACATCCACACACACCTGAACCCACAAACCAACCAACAATTCATTGTTAACACGTAGACTTCCAAAAGCTATGGTATTCTTAATGACCATAAGATAACTATGTTCCATAGTGCAATATACTATATATTCTATATATTCTACATGGCATTGTTCCCTGTGGGTGTGCAGGGGCATAGCTAGGCATACGCGCGTACACCAAAACGTCCACATCGTTTTGTGAAAAAAAAATTAAATTAACAAATAATAAAGAGAGAGAGTCTAAAATGTGTCAAATCCGCCAGCGGCCCCCTAAACCCCCTGCCGAAATTAGGAGTACACATCATTAAAGGTGTAGCTACGCCCCTGGTGTGTGTATGTGTACACGCGGATACACATTTCTTTTGCAAATCCACCATCTTTACACTTAAAATGTCCCATTAAAATACATCAGAAATATCAAATTTAATAGTACATTTCAGATTAACATGAAACTTGTAAATTGACCTGCTATGGCTAAGTATTCTATATCCAATGCCAGCGTAATAAATAAATGACTTTGCATACCTGGTGTTCACGCATTTGCCACTTTCTAAATTTATTTCGAGAAGTGCGATTTAAATCTCGAGCAAGAGGCATTAGTATATACAGGCATTAGTATATATAGCTAGTAACTGTGTTTTATATAGCTGGTTCAGGAAACCAAAATCAATTCAGGGTCCATACACATTGTGAAGATATGGAATTCAAGGCTTTTGAAGGCTGTTGTTGATAGGAATTCAAGACTATTTTCATTTGGATCTCAGGGAAAAAACAACAATGACGAATTGTGATTTCGGATGAATTTAGATCACTGGGGACAGTTTAATGGAATTCATGGCTTTTCAAGACTAATCATCCAAAATAGCTTAAATTCATGGCTTTTCAAGGCATTGGAATGAGGCAAATGAAGTTCAAGACTTTTCAAGACTTTTCAAGACTTTCCAGGCCCCGTACCGACCCTCTCTTTGATGGTCTTTAAACAAATGTAGGGCCTATTCATGTGTTTCTTTCTTATTTAGTCTAATTGCAAACAACAATATAGAATTGGCAGAGCCCAGTTATCATTGCACACAAGTCTTCTAAAGGCCCTGTCACATTACGGCGTATGGCGGGAGCGTATTGAAAACCTACGTAAGTCCTGCGAATGCCGGCCTATGATGACCTTTGGTGACCTATCGGGTGTTTTTGAGCGTATGTGTAACCTATGAGGAGCGTACGAGGAGCGTATGAGGAGCGTATGAGAGCGTACTGTGACATTTTTTTACAGTTTTGATTGGCATATGGAACCTATGCGTAGCGTATGCGTAGCGTATGCGTAGCGTATGCATAGCGTATGGGCGTATGAGTAGCGTATGAGTCAAGATCGATGTCGAGACCTATGGCATACGCTTGGAATACGCTGTGCATACGCTGTGCATACGCTGTGCATACGCTAGGAGTACACTCCCATACATAACTCGTAGGTTATGCGTACGCTACATACACTAGCGATACGCCGGTGACGCAAGTTGAGCGTATGCGTAACCTACACCGGCGTACCCCTAGCGTATGAGGAGCGTACACCGGCGTACGAGGAGCATACACCGGCGTATGAGTAGCGTATGAACCATACGCTCCCATAGGTCGAGATTTTTTGAGCATGCATAAAAAAATGTGGACGGACGGACGGGAGAAAGCGTATGGCGGCGTACAACGGCATACGCCGGCACATGACGGCCTATGCGTAGCGTATGCGTAGCGTATGGCAGCGTATGGCGGCGTATATGACGTAATGCGCCACGCCGCCGTACGCTCCTGCAAAAAACCCTAATGTGACAGCCCCTTTACCAAATTCTTGTCTTGACTAAGCAGAGGAAATTTCAATCACGTATGATTCACCCTATTCACGCCGCGGCCATGTTGAAACCAGACCGAGGGCACTTACGCGTCTGCGAGGCGCCACTGTATGTAAAGTAATGTGAATACTTTGTTGTCGACCAAAACCTCTCGAAATCACTCAAATTTGAGGGTATTCATTTTTGAAAGTAAAATCTTCATTTTTGCATACCTGTTTTCTATCTATTGGCCAATTTTAACGAAGATTGGGTGACCCTTGCATGGTGATTTTTCCCATTCTTTAACTACAATGTGACTGTCAACTTCAAGTCTGCCTATTTATGGTGGTATCATGTAATGCAGCACTGTCAGCGTAGTTATCTGTGCAACACAGTTAAACAACTAGTCTTAGTAATTACAAATTAATAAAAGCTTTAAAAGTGTTAAAATATATTTTTTTAATATATCTATATTAAGAAAGTTATGCAATTTTGAATTTAAGAAAAGATTGGCAGCCAAGGTGAGTGACTTTGTTGACATTGCCTACTGAAATGCATCTGATCATCACCCAATCTTCATGAAAATTGACCAATAAACATAAAAAAAGGTAAGCAAAAATGATTATGATAGTTTCAAAAGTTAATATCTTCAAATTTTACTCCTTTAATTTATGTAGTAGTTCATACACATTGGCACACAGCAGTGTCTTATGGCCATTTCCAATACAGACGCTTACTCAGCCTCGTTCTGATGACGAATTAGGTCGCGCGTGAATAGGGTGAATTGGTCTTCCTCATGCCACTTCTCCTTGCCCTATTCTAGTGATGCTAAGCACCAAACTAGGCAATGTCAAGTACCAATTGTTATGTCATTGGTTTGACTCTGTTACTGACTGTTTATGGTTCATTCGTGTTTTTAAAGTCGCCGGTTATACCTCACCCAGATACAGCCGAATCCAGCATCTAAAGCTCTCCAAGCATACCTTTGCTTAGTTTGTTCAGTTCATGCCACTGAACAACATGTGGGAGGAGAGTTGAGGTCTGTGATGTATGAATGACATCATAGGTGGGATTCCCTCATCACATGACCTAGAGGGGTTCCCCACCCACATGGGAATTCATGGCAACCACCAAGATGGCAGCCACAGAAAGCTCTCAATTCAACTTTTAAAGTCTATTAATCTACATGATTTAATCAATTATTCACACAAAAAGTAGCTGGTTATGATAAATAAACATTTTAACTTTATATTTATCATTTTAGATTGCAATTTCTAACATTTATTTCTCTATATCGTTGTCTAACTGTGTCAGTGCTGCTGGACTAAATAAAACACAACAGAAGCAACCAATGTCAGCACTCTCCCCCCACATATGTAGTTGCATAAACTGAAAACTGGCAAAGTGCGAAGTGTGAAGCGAATTATATCTAAATCTGACACATCTGCAAGCATTCCTATCCTCTCAATAAGATCTACCCACTCTCTCAGCGCACCTCTGTCAGTCACATCCAGCATAGGTACAGACTTCCCATAGGCTTTAAGAGCTCTTATTTTACTCTCATTACTTTTATGTTCTAGACTAGCTAATTGACCCCTTTCTCTACATTCTTCCTGTCATTATCAGCCTCGGTACGGTCGGAAACTCGTCGACAAAGCAATTTACTGTAATTTAGCCCCTGAATAAAGTAAAAAGAATGGAGAATCAAATGAAGAAAAACTAACCTATCCACTCCATTAACCACCAGTCGAAGTCAATAAAAAGTTCATTGTTTTTAGAATTTAGAATAGCATCAATATAAATGAAATTAAAATACTACCAGTAATATTATCTATATAAAAAATAGAATCTTAGCCCCAGTCCCTAATGCCAAAATTAAAACACCCGTGAGTTAATTTAACTACTTGCTAACTAAAATTTTCAATATAGTAATATTCACTCGCTATAGTATTAAATAACAAATAAAGTAAAATGTTACAGAAACACACCGAAATATTCACACAGTCAAATAATCAGTACTTATCTCGTGAAGATTCAAAACCCCCGGTGGTTTCAACACGTCGTGGTCGAATCTGTAAGTGTTGAACACTCTACCCGATGTCACAAAGTGTCTCGTCGTGGTCGCCATTTTGTAAAGTCGACGGCTGGCGGTTTGAGTGGTGTAGATAGGCTAATAAGAAATCACTACAGGCAAGGAAGGAAAGTAGATAAAGAGTGAAAGGTAGGAGAGTGAGACTCTCTGATTTATTGTATTTATAGTTTCAAGAACAAGATGATGGTGATCACATGATCCAGTCTTCCAATACCTAACAGGCATTCCTCTATCCACCAATGAGGGTTCAATATCCTTGTAACCGAGGCATGGTTAGATCTGGCTACAGTGCCCTGTTGTATCTGGTGCAGTGATCCATAAATAACTCTTGGAGGGGAGGGGGTATGTGAGGCAACTTCCCAAAGACTGTCCCACATGTCAAGAAGTGACCCTCTCTCAGGTCAAGAAGTGACCCTCTCTCTCTACTATATTATTACACAACTTCTATCCGCAATTAGTAATGGATCACCAACTACACATATACCTTATATGCCTTTGGTTATATATACCATTTACCATTTTATAGACAAGTTGCAATTTATTATAGCAGAGTTCTCCATATCCCATATCTCATATATCGGAAAATTTTACAGTATGCTTGGAGAGCATTTGTCGGAGTACAGGTAGTGTCTCAGCAACCTATATTTGGTACCTTTAAAATATTTATCCTGGTTTATTCAGTAGTTTCTATTGTAGCTGATAGGCCTACCTTTGGTAAAGGCTGTGATTTTTACTGTATAGAGAAGAGGGTGGGTATTTTTTCAACTCTGAAATATGCACAACATGTAGGCCTAAACCTTCATATGAGCATGGATTCTGCTACCACAGTAAAACATCTCTAAATCGACCGACCATGTGACAGAATTTAAGTGGTCCATTTAGGGAGGTGGTCGGTTTATTTAGAATATCCTTACAATGGTATTGTTGGGACCCAAATAAAGCGATCGATATAGGGGAGTGGTCGATTTGTGGAGGGGTCGGTATAGAGAGGTTTTACTGTATTTGTAATGTTTTCACTTTTGGCTTCCATGTACCACTTTTGTGCCCAGTTTCAAAGAACGATCCATCTGTTTATCACTATCAGGTGCACCTGTCATCTTATGTATGGCGCGCCAGATAATGGCATCCACCTACATCAGAATGTATGTTATGTCACAGTTGGTTACCGTTAGGTGGTGACACCATACTAAAGAAAACTGACTACCTGGAAATAAGAACCGTTCAAGAAGTCGCTTCTCTACCTGTTCTGTGTATAAGAACTGACATGCGCATGTGTGTGTGTATGTGTGCGCGCGCGTGTGTGTGTGTAATGGACCTGTCACATTTCGACGCATCTCGCCAGCACGCCACCAACGCGTAAATTAATCACTTTTTTTACGTCGAGAAGCATCAAACATTTTGGCGTGGGGGGCAAAGTTGGACGTATAAATACCGTATACACAGCGTATGGCCAACATATGACCTACATATGGCTAACGTACCTCCCGGTGAAAAATGCTTGAATTACACTCACGGTACGTTCACAGAATGCCGGTGAACGTTATATACGTTATTCGATCGCCAGAACTACGCGTTACATACGTCAAGACACACTGGAGAAACACTAAAGTCAAGTAAATAATAACGATCAATCTAATATATAAGTTTTAGGCTATGGTAAAGGAAAGAGAGAGCGAACAATGAGTAGTGGTGGGGAACCTTCTGTTTATTTTTGCTTGAAGGTCCCTTGGCCGGGCAAAATAACAGTCCTACCTAAAGCTAAAATAAGTGGTGCTGCGAGTGCAATCAAAGCGGGAATGAGCCAAGTGGCAATGAAATGGCAGTCCCAGGGCAAAAGAGTGGCCCGGGGGTGAATGTACAGTGAAGAATAAATAAGAAATTAATAATAAATAATTAATAAAAGAGAGAAGGGGGAAACTCCGCCTACTTATATATATATAATAAATTATATTCTACATAAGTTTTAGGCTACGGTGAAGGAAAGAGAGAGCGAACAATGAGTAGTGGTGGGGAACCTTCTGTTTATTTTTGCTTGAAGGTCCCTTGGCCAGGCAAAATAACAGCCAAACGGGCCGAAGGCCCCCACCCAAAACTACTCAAGCTTCGACTGGACCAGGGCGGAGGCCACCCTCAGGTCATTAACGATGCGCACCTGCAGTGGCGTCTTTAAGTAAGCATATACCGTCTCACTGGCCCAGTCCCCTCTCAGCTTTATCTCCTCGATCGTAGCCCCAGACATAGCAAGATAAGTCGCGCCGCCCCGGCACAGGGAGTGAGAGGTAAAGTGGCACTCAGCCAGACCCGCCCTACTGGCAAAAAGTCTCAACATAGATTGATACGAACGATAGGAGAGAGGGTTTGAGCCAGACTCTACTGGAAGCCTGAACGCTATTTCCTCCTGAGCAGCAGGTATATCCTCAAAATGTTTTTTGGTCCAAAATACCGCACAAAGTGCCCGGTTAACGCATTTGGCAACTGGTATCTCTAGCACACGCTCATTAAATTGGATAGTCTTAGAGTGCCTCACCCGAATCAACATACCCCAATCAAAAAATGTAAAATCCGAACGTCTAAGGGAGGCCTCTGAGTCTGTGCCCTGGCTCTTCCTGAGTAATGCGCGGAAGGACAGCAACATCGCAGCGCACCAGGAAGTATGGCCAGAGTTCAGGGTCAAACCCCCAAAAATTTTAACCAACATATGTGGTAAGAGGGGGGGTGCAGCCTTTGGTGCATCACCCTTCTCACATCTTATGCCCTTCAAAGTTGCAGATACATAGTAATCAGCATAGAGGATAGTTTGGCAACCATTCTGTTTTAAGTAAAAGTTCAGACCTGACAAATAGTTCAATATAGATCTATAAGATAGATCCCTGGCAAGCCAGGTCGCATAAAGAGCGACCCACTTCGAGGTGCAGGGGAAAGGAGCCCTGTTCTCCCCGAACTGATCGACAAAGGTCAAATAACGCTTAATCTGAACCGTCCTTGAAGACCAGGAATTGGCGGAATAGAACCGGCTCTCATATAGCTGCTGCTCCCTTGCCAGCGCTTCCCGCCTTGGAATGAAAAGAAAGGGGGGCCTCAAAAGTCTCTCTACAACACAAGAGCCATGCTTTATCAACAGCAGCTATCCTAGCAGCACTTCCAACATCCCCCAGCCTGCTCAATGCATCACAAGTGATATTTCTAGAAGTATGAATATAGGAAGAAATGAATATAAATTTTTTTTCAATCACCATCCAGAAAAGCTTTTGGAGATAACCCATGATCTCCTGTGAGCGGGAGCAGCCCGTGTTCAGCGCAGTCAGTCATGAACACTATCGAGGCCCCCCCCCCCCAACCATGTGCCCAGCGTGTGGCTGCCTCAAAAGCAGCCGCCATTTCTTTGACGTTAATATGAGCAGAGTCCAACCCCTCCTCGGGCGAGACGTGATGGTGCCCCGCATAGTCACAAAGCGCTATATCATCATCTCCCTTATAACAGTCCACTAACCAATCCCCCCCATGGGTGGCGCCCATACCCCAGCCTGAGGCATGGCTATAGACTGAGCAGACCCGCGTACATTTTCCTAGCATGGCAGCCTTCCCGTTAAAATGTGCGGCAAAGCGTTCCCACCATTCAATGTCCTGGCGGAAGCCCACACCCAACCTGGTGTAGTCATAAGGCTCCCTGATGGAAGCAATGAGATCATAGATCCCACAGCAGAAGGTACGGGCTCCACGGATCACCTTGGCACAATGTGCAAGTTAACCCCCCCAGTCTCTCAAGATCCTTCCGTTTTGCCCTCCTCCGACCCCGGAATTGAGCCAAAACTCGGTATAATTTAATGAGCTTATCAGCGGCGAGAGTTAATTCTAATTTTATAGTATCAATGTCGATCCCAAGAAAACACATTTTCTGAGTAGGGGAGAGCAACTTTCGAAAGCTTAGTGAGAAACCCAACCTACGTATTATTGCAATTAGTTTTGATTGGTCAGTAGCATTGTGATCCCATGAATCGCCGATAATACAAAAGTCATCGAGGTAATTAATGACCCGTTTTATGCCCTCCCTCTTTGCACATCTTACAATAAAATTAAATATTTTTGTAAATATAAAGGGCCTTGAGGCAAGGCCCATTGATAGGCTATTGTCGACCATATATCTAAAACTGTCATCGTCCCTAAATTTCCACTTCAGACCCTGCCTTATGCGGTCCCTAGGGTTTATCTGGACGGCGCTGTAGGCATCCTTTATGTCAATAGAAGATAGGTGGTCAGCCTGCTCAAGATTGTCGATTACATTATCGACACTTAGGTATTTAAAAGTATGGGCGACCTCACTAGTGGCCGAGTTGACCGACCTATCATGGGGCTTACTACAGTCGATAACCAGCCAACCCCCCACACTCTCCTTTGGGACGACAAACATGGAGTGGACACATTGTGGTTTGTAGTCAACACAAGAAATGACACCCTGGTCTAATTCAACAGCCAATTTCGCTTCGATAAGGTCCCACTCCCATGCCAACAAGCGTTTACTATTGTTGTTTTCATAGCTGTTGTCAAATTCAGTATTTATCACCTGAAAACCGAAGACTATGCCTCGTAATATATAATAGGCTTCCAGATCAATGCTGCCCCTGAAAAACACTTCAGCGAAAAACCGACAAGGCTTCAATTGACAAACAACACCCTCAAGGCGGTATACACAAGAACAAACACCCCTATCACAGTCATTTGTTACATAGAACATGACGGGCGAGGAGCCCTCGAATTCACTGATAGTCACTTCTAGACAACCCTCACAGTCTCTCACTTGCATCCAGTCCTGTATGCATTCAGGTACTTGTAATCCTTGACTGTCATATAATTGGTTGGAATCTATCACAGGCTCGGGGCTTAGTGGTCCGACACCCGAACTGTTCAGCTGGTGTTCACCCCGCGGTGGGGCCTCCTCCATATCAGCCCCCCTCTTGTGTGCAACGTAGTCACCTGCAAAGACCCCCTCGTCGACATGATAAAGTTGTTCCTCTGTAGGAGTCCTATTCTCCACACAGTACATGCGGTCACCTACAAAGACCCCTGTATCAGCACAGTCCTCACGGTCATCTACAAAGACCCTATTATCCCTATTGTCGAGCCGATCACCTCCAAAGACCCCTCTCTCAATATCGTCATCACAGGTGCGGTTTAATACCATCACACCATAACCCCGGTCACCTGCAAAGACCTCTACCCCCCGGCTGGGCTCCTGAGAGTGCGCCTGCCGTCACTCCCTGCATGCTGGACGCTTGTGGCCTTTTCTGTTGCATTTTGAGCAGACATGGCCGAATCTACATTCGGCCTCGCCTCGTGTGCAGCCCTGCTCGCCATTCCACGCATAGCAAGGTCTCTTAGTGTGACTACCCGGCTTCCTGGTGGCGTAGCATGTCGTTCCGGACTTACTTGATCTTACATTGAGCGAAGAATAAAATAGCACACTCGAGCCCCTGTTGGCGCTAGAGAAAGCAACAAGGCTTATTTCCTCAGCCAGTGTTCTGATTGACCGATCATAGTCAGTGTGAGCCGAGTCAAGGTATTCATTTGTGCGTGCCCTATGGGCCAGAAACACAATGTGCTCCAGCAAGGCCCTCAAGTCTTTAATGCCCAGCTCCTTTATGCCGAGTGCCCACTGGCCCGTGGCAGCTATCAACTCGTAACAGTTTACTTTACCAATATCTCTCTTTCCGACAGTAAACCTCTTGAGGCTCCACTTACTTCTACTTCATCTACTGGCACTCCTGCTGGACAATGCGCTACTCGACGTCCTCCGCCGGCATATGGTAGATCGTGAACGGCTTATGTCCCTCCCGTAAGAACAGAAGCCATCTTCTGGTTTTCCGACGAAAGTCACATCCACGTAACGGGTCGTCTAGTTGGCCCCCCCACGTCGTCACAAGCATATCCTGAGCTCGCATCTCGAACGACCTCGCCCACATCCCGTCATGGTCGTGTGCTGGCTTGGCGGCGTCTCTCTTGCTTTAATAGGAGTTTTCTTTTTCGCTCCTCCAAGGCAGCCAGCTCATCCTCAACTTCAAGCGCCCTTACTTCCTTCTCCAGTAGTTTAAGTCGTTCCTCAGACGACATGGCGATGAGTTCAACCCCCCCAGTGTTCTGGTCGTCCGACATTTTATGTTCACTATCAGGTAGCCGGCGGATTGAGCGTGACCTCGTTGTTGGACCCACAGTATCCTGCTTTTCCTCGCACTGTGATTTATTTCCTTTTTCGTGTACTGCCCCACAAGTATCACAAAATTCTTTAGGCATAATAAAAATACTTGTGTAAGTTATGTAGTGAAGCAGTACCGGTGTTTGAAGTAGATCGACTGTTAAACTGGCAGTTCAATTGTATATGAGAACCATAGCAAAATCATTCGATGGAGTGATGTTCTATGCTGCTGCCTATATGTTCAATTCTTATGATAATGAGGATGCAGTGTAAAGGTGTATAAAATATAATTGGTAGCTATATGATAAGAACTATGTATAAAATATTAGAGGAGTATAAGTGGTGCTGCGAGTGCAATCAAAACGGGAATGAGCCAAGCGGCAATGAAATGGCAGTCCCGGGGCAAAAGAGTGGCCCGGGGGTGAATGTACAGTGAAGAATAAATAAGAAATTAATAATAAAAAATTAATAAAAGAGAGAAGGGGGAAACTCTGCCTACTTATATATATATAATAAATTATATTCTACATCTATCTCAGAAAAATGACAGAAACTAAAAAGTACAAAACCATCGGACTATACAACTTTATCTTATTGTCAAGAGCAAATTTAGGCCTAAAGTTTGACTACTTTTTATAGACTACATCACGGTTCCAGCGGCGCGGTGCATTGTGGGATGCAGCAGAGCAAAACAACCCCCCCAAAAGCACATGGCATATGCTAATACACTGGGTGCAGCTATGAAATGTGCTAGTTTCAGATCATCTCAGCTCTTGTTTGAAACATCGAATACCAACTAAAAAAAATATATATAATAAATTAAGATATTAATCTTTTATCCAGCATTGCATTTACATCAATATAATCAGCACATCTTATGCCATGTGCATTTAGATTTAGAACGATCTAGGCACTCAGACTAGTGTTAGAGCCATATCTAGAGTACTCAATGCATTGTCAATGGCAGTGAGCAATCTCCCCACAGAAAAAGTTAAATATTGATAAAACTACACCACCTAGAGACAAACCGCTTGGAACACATATAGAAAACATGCTTAACAAAAAGATTATATTAAATTGATAAGGTTAGGGTTTTGGATTTCTATTATTTTTGAATAAAACTGACGTTTTTCACTGCGCGCATTGGCAAACCCAATGGCCGTATGCCTTTGCTTTGCTCCCAACGCCCTTTTCAGCGCATGCGCAGTCGGAACCGTGATGTAGTCTATTCTAACTCATATATAGTTACTTCAGCAGCCCATCTGGGGTAATTACAGGCTCACCCCTATCTAGAGTAGGGGTGAAGAACAACCCATTAAGGCTCTGTCACACATCACCGGATTGGGGAAACGGAAAGAAACCGAACAAAGTTTGTTGATATCCGGCAAAGTCCGGTTTGTGTCCGTTGCATATCCGTTGATATCCGGCCCGATCCGTTACAAGTTTTGAGCATGCACAAAACTTGGAACAGATGCCGCCGGATCAACGTCTATGGTTCTTGTCCGGTTTGAGTTTGTTTAGCCCGCTTATCGTCCGTTGGCTATCCATTCATGTACGTTTCATGTCCGTTTAATGTTCGTTCGTCCGGCGGCCTTTGACCTGATATCGCAACATTTTGACACATTTTGATACTTATCACGCCCGAACACCACCGGACTAGAAAATTCTGTCCGTTGCTCAATCCAGCATAGTGTGACAGGCACTTTAGAAAAAGTGTCGAAAGCTGATTTGTACAATATTCAATATGATATTGTGCATGTTATGTAGTAACATGAGTAATTCATAACAATTGGTCACCTCACATCTACTGAATTACTTGGTTGCCAAAACAGAACAAGTTAAAACATAAGAACTGGCATAACTCACAGCTTAGATCTTATTATTCTGTACACTATGCTGACAGGCAAAGAAATAATCAAAAACAAAAAGTTATTAAACCTTAACTTAGAAAACCCAGTTATTTCATTTGGCTCCTGATTAACCAAGTAATTCTATTACATAGTGTGACGTATTCCAAATAACTGGTTTGGGCTTACAAGTAATCTAATGGATAACTAGTTAAACTCATATTCTGGAGATACTGTTATGATAACATATAAAAAGGGAATAATATAAAAAATGTCATAAACTATGAAATTAATTAAATTAAGTTGATCTCCAACTGCTAGTGGATTTCTCAATGAATTAGAATTCCCAGTTCTATATACGCATGTTATATAACTCTTCAGTAAATTCTAGACTAGGATTTTATTCATCTCTATTGTTCTCTTGTAAACTCACAAATGGGTGCAAACTTAGATGAAGTTCTATCTACTAATTAGATTGAGCTTATGAGTAAAAATAATAGATAAACTGGGTTAACTCATATTGTGTAGATAGTGGTTTCATAGTTTCAAATGAAATCAATTACCTTGCTGATATGTATCTACTGAAATTTCTAAACAAGAACTTAAATGACTTTAAATTGATCTCCAACTTTTAAATGGACAATCTCAAAGAATTAGAACTCCCAGTTATATCTGCATGTTATATAATTCATCAGTAATTTTAGACTAGGATTTATTCCTTCTTTGTTCTGTTGTAAACTGACAAATGGGTTCAAACTGAAGTCAAGTTCTATCTACTAACTAGATTGAGCTTCTAAAGCATGATAATAGATAAACTGGGTTAACTCTTATTCTAGAGATAATGGTCTCATAGTTTCAAAAAGAAATCAAATACCTTACTAATATGTATCTAATGAAATTGATAAACATGAACCCAAATAAAAATTCATATCTCCAACTATTAATGGACAATCTCAAAGAATTAGAATTCCCAGTTCTATATATGTATGTTACATAAATCATCAGTAACTGGGTTAACTCATATTATAGAGATAATGGTCTCCTAGTTTCTAAGAAATCAAATACCTTGCTGATATGTATCTACTGAAATTTGTAAACTTGAACTTAAATAAAATTCAAATTGATCTCCAACTATTAATGGACAATCTCAAAGAATCAGAATTCCAAGATCTATCTATGTATGTTATATAAATCATCATTTATGTTAAAAACTAAGATTTAATTCATATTTCTTGTTCTGTATTAAAAATGCCAAAGAACTCTGTTGGAATGACTGAACCCACAACATAGAAGATCTCTGACTTTCAAAACTGGTGTTGCCAAGTGATGTAAACAAAACTTGTATGCGTTGCCATATCCACTCAATTCAATCTGTGATCCAAGGACTTTGCATCTGTGTTGCTAGGTCCGGTAGTCAAGAAACATTCATGTCTCCAAGCACTCAAATCAAATGTCAACAACAATCTCCAAGGAAACCCTTAGTATATATAGAGGTGGAAATACCTAGGCTCTCCAACTCACCTGGTCCTGGCACTCATACAGTAAACACCTGGAAGACGGTTTTTTCCCCACCCTCCCTCCCTCTTGTACTTACGATATGGCTACTAGGGCTGAGTGTTAGAGGTTTTTCGGTTGAATCGAACCCGGAACTTTGAGTGTGTGTTTAATAACATAGCCTGTGTGTTCTTATGATATGACTTAAACTGACGAGTGGTATAATACTTCTGTATACTTACAAATGATTGATGTACAAACCTATTTGCTACGAATAAGCTTGAAGATGTAAATAAATTATAAATTTACTCCCAGTCCAGTCTTTTGTTATGAATTGCAGTACTCAGTAGTCTGTAGCGTAGCCGTAGGCCTACAAAACAGGCTACATCATACTTATTCATAATCTACATAATAGGTTACATGAGCTCCACCACCACTTAGTTACTTCCAAGCCTTTGCTAAGCCAAAACACCACCATGGGAGAACATATTACGTTTGTAACGTCACAGATCAGATAGTGTACATAGTTCAACACTTGCCGTTGGTATTAATAGCAGTGGTATGAAGACAGCTATAACTACTTGTAGTATTTCTAAGCTTTGGCGACTTTGGGAGGGCATCAACTCTCTTGCTTTTCAATGAGCGTAAGGATATCGCCAGACAGAATAGACAAGCGGACAGTTTCAAACCCAATATTACATATGTTCCTCTGTGCGGTGTCAACTAATAGATCTAAACCGCGCTAACGTATGTTTTATGAGTATCATAGTCAGATGACATAGCACATTGATGCGTTAGTCACAGTCTTTGTCCTAATATATTGATCGCCTTAGAGACAGTAACTGGAATCAAGTGGTGATACCTTTCACTCGCGTTCATCTAAATTTGATCTATGCTGAGAGATCTGCGTTTTTATTTCTTTCGAAGACTTTGTCAAATACGCACATATTTTACTTCAGTTCATGTGTGTATATATATATATATATATATATAACTTCACTATGAGCGACGCCTCATTATGATGCCTCTATGGTATGTTCGACTATGTTGTGCTCTATTTGAGTGATATTTTAAGAAGGATTTGCGACACCAAAGTTTCCTGATTAAGAATATATGGGTCTTCTGAGTAGGCTAAGCCTAATACCCCTGTCACACGACAACGTAACAAGCGAACGTGAGCCTAACGTGGCGATTTTTCGTCATTACGTTGATGTACGTTGGATTACGTTTGATGACGTCATAATGACTTTAGACTGACGTCGAGCTACATCACATTACGTCGAGTTACATCGAGGTTTTGGACATGTTCAAAAATTTTGACGTAGCTCGAACATAAGGGTTTACGTTCGCTGTACGTTCTGTTCACGTTCAGTGAATGTCAATGACGTTAAACGGACGTTTTTCCAACGCTGCTCACTACGTTCAACTACGTTCCACTACACTGACCCACATTAAACCGAGTGCAAATGCCCACGTGGCGTAATGGGAACGTCAGGAGAACGTCAGGAGAAAGTGCATTCAACATACGTTCAACGTCTCATGACGTAGGTAGCATCACGTAAGGTTCTTCTGGCGATGGAATAACGTTCATAACGTTCCGTGAGCGTAGTGACGGTGTCTTCTCTCGTTGAATGACGGTATCACTACGCTTTACCGATGTTACACTCTCGTCCACTACGCTGTATCCACGTTCAACTTGTGCCCAAATTTGCATACTACGCCGAGAAGTTCAAAGTTCTTCACGTTCTCCCTACGTTGACGTCATTACGTCGTAGTCTGACAGGGCCATAAGGCAGTTTAGCAGGTTACCTATTTTCCTCGTTCCTGATTTAAATACAACTACCCAAAAGTGTTTAATTATGATTTGTTGTGTTAATATCTACTGGTATCGTACGTCGTTGACACACTACATTTGATTTTACCAGAATATTTTGTCTTTCGCTATACCACGATGATCACTGCTGAGAGTTGTTGTTGTTGTTGTTGTTGTTTTGGGGAGTTTTCAGTCGCATTGGTGCGCTGATGGCTGCAAATCTGCAGCACTGAATGGGCACCACTGAAAGCAGTCCCATGAGGTCGGGAGTTGGCTTCCGATGGGGAGTGATCAGAGGAATTGGGGGGGGGGGGGTAGGGGGGGGGGGGGGGAGAGTGGGAGGAAGGAAAAAGGCAGCCTAAGAGCCCAACCACAGTCCTCTGAGAGGGCCGGGGGAGGCTGGGTGGTTGGTGTAGTTTTACGCCCCAGTATGACCCTAGGCCATACCAGGACGTGCACCGACTTGTGACAGCGCGATGAGGTGGGCCTGCTAGTCCTCGATGTCATGGTCTGGGCGACTGACAGTGTTGATGATGTCTGCCACTGCTGAGAGTAATATGGTCATGAATGAGGGAAAAGCGGGCGAGGACACGGCCATGGAACACTCTAGGCTGTAGATAAAGTATTCACCCTGCACTCGCAGTACACGGGTGAATACTCGGCCGAGGTGGCGGCAGTCGCGGGGGCGTGGCCCGCCATCGCGATCACCTCAATGTGGACCGCGTTAATCGCCGGCTCGTCCGCCCATCCTCTCGGGAGCCTACCGTCGGCTATACGTGTAAACACTTCCTCCGAGTAGTGGCGGACGACTGCCCTTGCCAGCGAGGAGTTGTCCTGAGCGACCATCTCCTGATGGTTAGAGAGGGCGAGCAATCCGCTAGCCGGGAAGCCGCGCTGGTGCTCCAGCCGTTTCAGGCCGAACGTGTACTCCTCCCTCGTTGCTTCGCCTTTTTTCACTGCCTTCCCCTCGTCCCCCCGCTCGACCAAATCGTAAGGGAAAAGAAACTTATTTGAAATACCTTTCTTGCGGGTGTGTCCTTTTCCGTCTGCCGCTGCCACGATGAGGCGCACCGCCTCCTCAGCCGTGGAGCGGGCGCCCCTCTCATAGTCGGCGTTGTGTTGTCGGCGGTGAGCGGTGCACCGGCTGGGGGCGTGCGCGGCGCCGTAGTCGCCGTCGTGTTGTCGGTGGTTGGAGGCGTGCCGGCCGGGGTCGTGCGCGGTCTCGGGGCGCCTAGGTCTGTGCCAGGGCGGGCTGGGTGAGGGCGACGACCAGGCGTTGAAGCTCGCTTCGGAGGTGCGCCCCGGGGTGTGATCCGTTCCGGCTCCTTACCGGTGCTGGCGACGGGGAGACCGGGGAGAGGGATCTGGCCCGGCTGCGATGATGGTGATCTCGGGCCGGCACCCGGGGCCGGCTCGGCGGATTGCGTGGCGTCGCCGGGCCGCCGCCGGTGGGACCGGGTGGCGCATGCCGGCAGCGACCGCTGCCATCGCCGCGGTGGCTTCCGCGAGCACCTTACTTTGGGCCGCCATCTCGGCTCGTTGCTCGGCCGCCTGGCGCCTCTGGTCGGCCGCCTGCCGCTCCAGCGTGCTCCAGCGCTTCTCAATGGCATCGATGGAGGCTTGCATACGGAGTAATCCGTCGGCCTGCTTAGCTTTTGGCGTTGGCTTCCTCGCACGGGTCGACTGCCGGGCGGGAGGTGAGGGCCGGGGCAGTGGCGTGAGCGGCTGTGGGGACGCGCCGCCATCTTGCGAGTCGATGGAATCGCTCGCGTCGGTAGTCGGGGGTACTGTCCCCTTCCGTGTGGCGCGCTTGGCGGGGTGGCCCCTCGGTGCTGCGGCTCTGTGAGTTCGCTGCATTTTATTAGGTGACGTGGGAGCCTTTTTATGCCGTTTGATGCTGTTTAACGTGGGTGATTCGTGGGTGGAGACGGGAGTTGCTGAAGGTAAATCCATATGGGAGCGAACCAGGAGCCCGAATGCAGGTCAGAGGGGGGGAGGGGAAGGAGGGAGCATGCAGTGCTTGGGGACGTGACTGTCTCGGGCTTCCCGCCGGATCAACCACAATTCGGAAATTATGGGCCAATTACTTTAGTTTTGAAAATTTAATGTTTTCATCGGACTATGCAGCTTTAAAGGACAACAATTTAAACCATTCCAGTAAATATGAACAGTGAACTGGACATTTTCCTCAGAGAAGCATCCACAGAATGCAGTTAGCCAATATGTTCCTGTGAAGTTTTTGTTTACAAACAGATTATCAGTACTACTAAAATGATATATGATGTTTTGAAATAAAGTTTAATTTGAAAGGACTCGTGGATATGATATTGCAAATACTGTCTGAGAACTTCAAACTGAACAATTTAGAATTGTGCCTTATAATAATCTCCAGTATGAAACAAGTATTTGATGTATGTGCATTCTTATAATTGTAAAATATTCCGATTTACGGCGTTGGGGGGAATGCAAATGTTCTATTACTAAAAAGGTATACGTGACCAAAGCGCATGTATGTATATATATGTAAGTGCTGGTGGTGCCTGTGAAAGTACAACGTCTGAACACTTCGAGTTCTGGATACTGAATGGTTTATTCACGGCGTAGGGCACGCTTGACCCGCCGGCTAAACTTTCCATTACGTCATCTCATTTGCATATCTCTTTGTCCCCAACTCTGCATATCGTTAACATATATTACCCACAGGTCTAGACGTCTATTACGCATATATCACATCCCCCCTCAAAGTATTTCTGAAACATGAAATGTTACAAAATAACAATGAAGAAACATAAAATATACAATATCAAATATATGCGCACTTAACTTGCAAATGTCTGAGTGCACAATGCACTTAAGTCCTCAACACTCCGGCCGTAATGCCTGACATCTCATATTGTCCATATGTATCAACAGTAAACACAAAAGCTGAAATAAACTTAACTGTACATGCACATGTTAACCATGCAACCGTCGGAAGCACACTGACCTACTATAGATCTAACCTGCTTGCCGGCCTTATCAGCCGACCTGACCTACTTAGATTAACCGTACTGTTTACATTCGGCGCTGACGCTGACCCAGATTGCGTCTGCACGTCTAACTCGGGCCGCCCCTCCACAGGCACTCCAATCATTTGTACTTGGTTACGATACAACATGTTACCCGACTCGTTTAAAATCTGATATTCTCTCCCGGACACCCCAGTCCGTCCCAAAATAACACCTTTTTTCCATTCCCCAGCATTATTTTTGTACTTTATCTTATCTCCAACTTTCATGGGCTTGTGCGCCTTACCGCACTTCCGGTCATGAAACGCTTTCTGACTACTCTGCCACTGAGCTGTTTGCCTTTTCTTAGGATCCTGCGTTTCAGGCACCAAAATACCCTTTGCCATAGGTAATCTGCCTCTCAACCTTCTGCTCATGAGCAACTGCGCTGGAGATACGTTCAGGACAGGCAACGGAGTATTGCGATAATTCAGCAATGCTAACTGAAAATCAGCTCCAGTTTTCTCACACTTCTTTAACATGTCCTTAACTGTTTGTACGAACCGCTCAACCTGACCGTTGCTACGCGGATACTGTGGACTGGAATACACGGCCTTGAACCCATAATGCAGTGCAAACTCCCTGTACTCATGGCTCTTAAACTGTGGACCATTATCTGACATTACCTGACTAGGAATACTGTGCCTTGCAAAGTTGTCTTTTAACGCTTCAATAACAGTGACAGACGACGTATCGCCCAAAAGCGTTACCTCTGGAAATTTGGTGTAGTAATCTACAGTTATCAGGTAATTCTTATGATTTAACTCAAATAAATCGGCCCCCACTTTATTATATGGTTGACAGGCGATCGGGTGATTTATCAATGGCTCGTTATGCAAATTTTTCCGGTTGTTTTGACAAGTGTCACACCGACTGACTTTATCCTCGATTTGCTTGTTAATATTTGGCCAAAACATACAGTTTGGACTTAGTCACCCCCAAATGTGTCTCATGCAACGCCTCTATCATTTCACCACGAAGAGCTGGAGGAACCACCACCCGATTGCCGTTCATTACAAGAATAATTTCAACTGTCAACTCATGCTTGTACGGAATGTACTGTCTCAGACACGGTGGTGTATGTATACGTGTAGTGTCCCACCCATCTTCAATGTGTGAGATCAACATAGACATAGATACATCTTTTTCATATTCAGCTACAATCTTACTCAACAGACTCGACGACTGCATGTCCACTGCAGCAACGCAGAACGTGTCATCGAACAGGCTATCATGACCTACTTTGGCGGTATGCGCCCTGGACAACGTGTCTGCAAAAAACATCAAAGAGCCCTCCACATGACATAACTGAATATTGTAATTCTGCAATCGCATTCGCATTCTTTGCATTTTAGCCGACAGCTTATGTATTGGTTTTTGCATTATGGCTACCAACGGCTTGTGGTCTGTCTGAATTTGAACTTCCTTGCCAAATATATACTCATGAAACCGTTGGCATCCGAAACATATGGCGAGCATTTCTTTTTCAATAGTGGCATATCCACACTGCGCTGCATTAAGCGCACGAGACGCGAGTGCGATTGGTTTACCATCTTGCATCAACACGGCTCCCAAACCTGACTGACAAGCATCTACCTGAATCACAATGGGTTTCTTAACATTGTAATATGTCAATACAGGAGCAGTTCTTAACTTCTCTTTCAATTTATCGAACGCACCTTGCTGTTCGGCTTGCCAGTGCCACGCCACGTCCTTGGCTAGGAGCGTGCGTAGTGGTTTGGCTATCTCGGACATGTTGCGTATGAACTTGTGTACATATCCTACCATGCCCAGGAACCTTTGGACGCTTTGTTTGTCACGCAGCTCTGGCATGTCTACTATTGCTTGTATTCTGTCTGGATCAGGCTTTACACCCTGCTGGGTAAGTTGATGACCTACATACTTTACACTAGTCTTACATAGCAATGATTTAGCATCATTTAACTTTAGATTAACCGACCTAGCTCGGTCCAAAACAGCTCGGAGCCGCTCGTTATGCTCCTCAACCGTTGACCCATATACCAAAATATCGTCCGTGACTATCCTGATACCGGGTATGTCGCCCATGACACGGTGCATCTCCTGAATAAAAATGTCCCCGGCTGTATTGATGCCAAAAGGCAAGCGTGTGTACCTGTACCGGCCCCACGGAGTATTGAACGTGCACAAACGTGAACTTTCCTCATCCAATTCTATCTGCCAATACCCTGTCTTTGCATCCAAAACTGAAAAATACTTTGCATCAGCCGTTTTGGCCATAATCTCATCAATAGTTTTGGTTGGGAATGGCCCTCTTTTTATCGCTTTGTTCAACTTAGTCGGATCCAGACAAATTCTAATTTTATTTGTTTTTTTTACGATCGTAATAGAATTAACCCACTCAGTAGGCTCATCCTGTTCCACTATGACACCTAACTCTACCATACGATCAAGCTCACTGCGTACTTTACCCTGAATGGCAAACGGAATCCGTCTAGGCGGATCTATGACAGGTTGAATAGACTTATCGACATGAATGTCAGCCTTTGCTTTGATCAACCCCAAACCCTGAAATACGTCTTTGTATTCGCTTACTTGGTGTTCGTCGGTGTGGAAATGTTCGCCGGTTTGCCAATGTTCGTCGGTTTGGCCATGTTCGTCGGCACAGAGCTGTGCACCTCATCCACACGTGCCAGCAGGTTCAACGTCACACAAGCCTGCTTGCCCAGGATGGGCTGGCAATCCGGCACCACCTGGAACCGAAGCACACTGTCGTTGACGTCGAGCAGTGCCTCTCCATCCGGCGTGATCCGGTGACCGGAGAACGTCACCAACGAACATCTGGTGTTCGCCAGCCTCCCCGGAGCGACTCTGTTGAAGACGAACCTCGGAAGCACGTTTGCCTCCGATCCAGTGTCAAGCTTAAACTTGACAGGACAACCGTTCACCCGAACGATTGCATGCCACAGCTCGGCATCCCGACCAGCACCGCGATCGACGGCGCCCACAAACAGATCCGTTGCCAGTACATTGACTTCCGCCAGATCCGGGTCTTGCTCAGCATTGTGAGGGTCGGGCGCTTCGACGTGAAGCTCGTTGACTCTCCCGAGCCTGCTCCTACACACCTTCCCGAAGTGCCCGATCTTCTTACAGGCAATGCAAGCCTTTCCTTTCGCTGGGCAGACTCCCCGGCGGTGTTCATATCCACAGTTCTGGCAGCGGATCTTGAAATCTCCTGCACCGGCGCCGCCGGCAATCCAAGATGGCGATTTCCAAGATGGCGTCGCCGCTGACCGGACCACCGGTGCACCGGTACGCACATTAGCATAATTCCGAATGAAATCTATGTCTCTATTTTCCACGTCTGATTTGGTGTCCTCCAACAGATCTGAACTGAACTCACTCATTTCGCACATACTTATGCACTTTGTCAATGTTACCTCAGTAGTTTGAAGCAATTTGTTCCGCAAATTCACATTTTTCACGCCAGCCACAATTCGATCGCGCAAAAGCGACTCCTCCACATTCACAGTCCTTGACTTTGTCCCTTAACGCTGTGATGTACGTCACCATATTTTCTGACACTTGATTATGCGAATTGAATTTGTATCGTGTGATAATTATACTGCTCTTACCGACACAATAAACTTGAAATGCTTCAGTTAATGGTTTGATCTTGTCTTGATCGACGAAAGCAAAAGTCATATTGGCAAATACCTTTTGCGCCTCCTCGCCAGCAAAGTGAAGGAAGATGCAGCATTGCACTTGTTCTCCTTTCAATATGACACCTGCCGCAGTGGCGTATATATCATATGCTCTGATCCATGTTTTCCAGTTCGATCTCGCGTTGTTGCTGAGGACAAGCTGACCAGGCGGCCCCAAACCCGGCAAAGTATTTGCGGGCGGCATTCTTCCTCATCTGACACCATGTGAAAGTACAACGTCTGAACACTTCGAGTTCTGGATACTGAATGGTTTATTCACGGCGTAGGGCACGCTTGACCCGCCGGCTAAACTTTCCATGACGTCATCTCATTTGCATATCTCTTTGTCCCCAACTCTGCATATCGTTAACATATATTACCCACAGGTCTAGACGTCTATTACGCATATATCACAGTGCCTGAGTGGAATGTAAATAGACATAGTGGTGCTGGCAGGGTTGTGTGTAAGGGGCACTAGAGGCCTACCCCCTCCCCCTCTGCTGGGTAGGATCACCACACTCAGGGTCAAGATTCAAGGCTGGTGGTGGCCAAGGGGGCCACACAGCTTGGTGGTGGTGGGCAGACCACTGGTAGCCATGGGGACCAGGAAAGCTGGATACCTATTGGTAGGGCCAAGAATGCTTGTTTCGCATTGGGGGAAATGGGTGGGGTGATACTCTACAATGAACCCATGTACTATATATAATAAACCAGAGAGGCTTGGACTCTTCTCTTCTCACACGCTTACTTTGCTTTACTTTCTCTCCGTCTGTATTGTTTTGCACCATTTTGATGCAACGAAAGGTCAAATATGTGGAGGGGGGGGGGGGCATGTCACAAAAGGCACTAGGTTTGTAAGCGACACTGGCACTCAGTCGTGCCAACATTACATTGCTCACAGCTTCATCCAGAATGCTCCTTAACTCAATCCTGGTTACTACCCTTTAGAGGGGATGGCCGTGTGGTTTGAGCGCCTGATTCTTCTGTCGCAGGTCGTGGGGTTTGAACCCTTGCCAAGTCAAAGCCATGACTTAAAACTTTATACTTGTCACTACTTTGCCTGGTATTCGGCATTACCAGGATGGGGCAAGGAACAGTGGAATGAGGAAGACCAATTGTCTATCGTTAAACTTTCCCCTGCTTAAAAGTTGCATAGTCCGATAAAAAAAACCATCAAATTTATAAAAAAGCAAAACAATTACCTACATTTGACCTTGCATATCCAACTTCGATACTGGTGCACTTATTACGCATTTGATACTATATAGAAGGGTGTACTAAGACAAGTTAATAGAACTTGTTACCGTACTGCTGAAGACTATGGGGTCAGAGTTTTGACAAGCATGCCAAAATGTTATACTTCTAGATATCACCATGGATATTTTCATGGCTAATTCACTACGAGCGGCCTTATTTGGTTATCACAGGACATACTAGTTCTGACAAAAACTTTATACCAATGACTTAAGAATTGATACTTGTAGTTTCCTAGCCAGGCGCTTGGTATTATTATGATAGGGCAAGGACTGGTTGGTTCAGTGTCAGGATAATGTGAGTCGATCAGTGGGATATTAAGTCATGGTGCTGGCGGCCCGGTCTCCCAGTGGGGAAGCACTATAAAGTCGCCATGAGGGGGAGCCCACCGGCATTTCACTTTCTACTCTTACTCTGTTTGTGTCTATGGCTCGCTGGTTGGTAACCATAGAACAAATAGACATGGTCCTTTGACTCAACTCTCCTCATTTCTCTTTCCTAGACTCTACCCTTTCTATTTCTCCCAGGCATACTTCTCCCCCTCACCAGGGGAGTTGTGTGCTTGGGTGGGGCCCTGTACCTTTACGTTTTCTCTCGATTTGTTCTTGTTGCTGGAACCACCCCTGCACCCATCTTTACCCACCCTTCCTCGAAACCCTTGCTGCTGTCGACTGGATAGAAGTGCTAACTACTGCCGGACCGAAGAGATTCGGGGCTGCCTCAATGCTTTACCGTTACAACATTGTAAAGATCTCCCCAGCTTCTACAACCGTCCCTACTGAAGATTAATCTTCAACCAAAGATTGGGCCGATTTATCGGAGCCTCTCTATAAATGTTGCAGTTCTGCAACCAGTAACCGTCGTAAGGTTACAAACCACCCCCCAAGTCAAGTCAAGTCACTGTCACAAGTCGGTACCCTTCTTGATATGACTTTAGATGTTGCCAGGACGTAAAACTCCATCAACCAACCAATTTGACAAACAACCACACAGCAGCGCTGATACTGTATAAATCATATTTATTGTAACAACCACACACAACAGTTACTCCGGTGGATATGTATCGGTATATTTGCAGATAGTTCCACTAATTCGATGTATTAAATTAAAAATATGCAATACACATGGGATTAACGTTATTCTCTTGGGAGTACATTTGGTATCATTAGACACCTATTGTAGAAGCACTAAGATGTGTTATCAAGGGTACAATTTGTTATGTAAAGAGGTGAGAGCTTTGCGCTTCCATGTACACAGCGTAGACCTAGTTGAAAATAGCAGATCTCACTTGTGTAGTTTAAATTTATTCCAATTAATTTTACTTATTGCAAATAATTATTTAAAGTTGTATATTCAGATGTCTTTGACTTTCTGCCTTTTTTTAATTTGATTTTTGTAATAGATAAATATATTAGGATGATCTTTATAACCCACTGTACTTTTATTTGAAGTAACTTATTTTAAAGAGATATTTGAACTGAAAATATGCCGATTTAATTTCCGTGTGCACATCAAAGTGCTGGACTCTAGGTTTCAATAGTGACAGGTTCTATTAAGGTTGCATAGTCCGATGAAAATATTAAATTTTCAAAACCAAGACAATTACTTAGATTTGATTCTATATATATATGTCTAACTTAGATACTGGTACACTTATTAAACCTGTATCACCACATAGAAGGGAATACTGAGTCAATTTAACAGAACATATTACTGCAGAAGTCTATGGTGTCAGAGATTTGGTTAATTTTGCATATTTGTTTTGGTGATGGGTGTATTTATGCTGCCCATAACGGTTAAGTCTAATGACTTGTTTTTGCCTCTAGACAGTAATAGTCTTGTGACTCCCCTTCTTTTTTACCACTTTCAGTTGTTGTGTAGCTAACTAGTGCATGCATTCTTTCTCTGTTCGTAAGCATTCTCCCACATTTGCACTTCAATTATATGACAAGTTAGCCTTTTAAAATAAAAGTTACTTCAAATGAAAGTAAGGTAGATTATAATGATCAACCTAAGATATGTATCACAGAAAATGATTAAAACTCAAAACCATCGGACTCTGCAATTTTAAATTGACTTAGTATTCCGCCTATTCAGCAATAAATAGTTAATGACTGCACTAGTATATAACTTATATACTAGTGCAGTCGTTAAATATTTTTCCAACTTATATTATAAGGTGAATATGTAGAATTAAATAGAGGTAAGTGCTCTGGTTTCGAAAACATACTTTCATCGCGTTATGTAGCTTTAAACTTGAATATAATTTTTAAGTATAGTTTAAAGATCAACATAATTACTAGCATAAGAAAGGCACATGCAACATGTTTGTTGGATGCATTATATCCAGCAGGCGTGGCGACATTATTGATTGACTACTGAGCATTGAGAGGGATTATATGAGGTCATGGCAATATAATACAATACACATTTATCTGTCAATTATCAGTGCTTTGGCTTGGAACCATGGATATATTAGATGTGTCGGCATAACCAGTTTGTAAACTTACAGTAAAACCTCTAACCGACCAACTCCAAAGACCGACCACTCCCTTATATCGATCGCTTTATTTGGATCCCAAATGATCGCTTTATTTGGGTCCCAAATGGCCGCCCCTTATGGGGGCCGCCATTTTCAATATGTTTGATTTGAAATTCTAGCAACTCGCGTGATCCGAGTCGCGGTCGTGATAATCGAATACGGCCGACGTTTCCACGGAATAAAGTATTAATATTGCATTTGTGCACCATGTTTATGCAAAATTTTTCTATATTTCTTTTGAATAAAATCGAAGTTTTGCACTGCGCGTATCGGTAAATTCTATGGCAGCGGGCATTTGTTTTGAGACCCCGTTTCCGTTTGAGGGGTTTTAATTTCTGACAAGTTCAAACGGGCTCAAAGGGGTTCAAACGTGGCTGGTTGTCCCGCTCCTTCCATGCTTATGCAGTCGGACCCTCACAACCTCCACATATTACGCTAGGTGGCGAGACCGTCCTCCGCTGGCCGCCCTGGTGTGAACCCTTTGAACTCTGACCTCACTTCCGGTAGCGCTGCCGCCGTCGCCAGCATTTCGCTTCCAGGCCTGGCTGTATGCATGACGCGGTGTTAGCGAGCCAAAACTGGTTTTGGTGGGGATTTCTAGGTTAGCGGCGAAAACTCAGTACGCAAGGAGCGGTGTTAGCGCAAACACACCGAGTGTAAGCTAACACCACGTCATGCATACGGGCATGGGGCCATATGCAGGAGTCAGTGTTAGCAGGGTTTGGTGTTAGAGCCTATTACCGGTTAGCTATCGCCGATGTCGCTAACTGTGTCAAGTCGTATGCAGGAGCGCGTAACACTTTCATTATAGCTAAACGTGAATTTATTTATAGATTTGGGAAATCCCTCTGCATCTGTAGCGATATATTACGCTTAAATATATTAAATGCGATCATATTTAACAGAATTAAATACGTAACAAGTGAAATTTGAGGAAATTAACCCTAAATTCAAAGCAATATTAACGCTGCCGCCATAACGGCGGCGATATTAATATTTATATTTTCGAATCGACGAACGTACAGTAAACAAACCGTGTCCACCGCCAGTATGGACAGCGATGTCGATGCGGCGGCGACGGCGATTTGTTTACTTTACGTTCGTCGATTCGAAAATATAACTATTAATATCTCAGCCATTACGGCGGCAGCGTTAATATTGCTTCGAATTTAGGGTTAATTTAATCAAATTTCACATATTGCGTATCTAATTCTGTTAAATATGATAGCATTTAATAGATTTGGTCATAACCTTATGCTAACACCGCCCGTAAACGTCATATGAAACGGGGTTAGTGTCGCGGTCCTTAAACGCGCGGTGTTAGGCCTATCACTGACCCGTGCATACCGACTTTTCGGCGCTAAACCAGAAATCCTGACTAAACGCATTTTGGCTCGATAACACCGCTTCCTGCATATGCCCCTGATCTCCAACCACTGACATTCACAATATATTAGGAGTTTAGTTTGATGTCATTAAAATGACATTGCTTTGATTTCCGGATCTGTGATATTCTTAATAGTTGATCATTGAGGTTCTCGACATTTTGTTTGTTTGTTTGTCTGATGTGCGCGAGTCGAGAGCATATACATGTTTAGATAAAAGATTCACCCCGTACTAGAGTACAGGGGTGAAAACCAACCCTATAAAAGGCTATATAGTATATAAAAGCTGGTGAAAAATGGGGAAATGAAATGAAATGAGACAATAATTCCACAATCAAAGAAGCATATTCTTCACCTACCTGGATGTATTTACCTTACCGTTAGAGTTGTTTAATCAATTATATTCATAGATGCCTGAAGTTTAAAATCTGGATGGATGTATCCACATGTCGCCATTTTGATAGAGTCCAGTCTAGGTCATTTTGATTGGCTGATGTAGTCAGGTGGTACATTTTGATTGGCTGAGGTAGTCAGGTGGTACAAACAATTCATTCAAAACATGGAGGATTTATTTCATGAACTCTATCAGTGCAAACTGATTTTGTGTCACTGAGCCTGATATTATGTGATTTGGACACTGTAGAGAATATATATCGAGGGGAAATGGATACAATGGATTGTGGCGATTGGATTTTAATCAACATATGGTAGGAAAGGTAGGAGAGGCCATCCACTGTGAGAGACATTTTCGCCAGCTTTTACATAGCCTGTTGGTTCACCGCTGAACACAGCGGTGAATCTTTTATCTAATAAATGTCAAGAATTGGTTAGAAAGAAAAGATCAAATAGGCCTATTCACCTCTAGCCAAAATACCCTGGGTTGGGGTGAATCTCTTATCTCTGGCTTTTTGTGCAAGACTTAGGGCCTATAGAGTTAAATTAGGCACAATGAACTCATGAACCTTGAATTTACCTGACAACAAAGGATAAAAAAAATATATATATATACCTAAAACCTCAAAGGTGGATGGGTCAACCGAAACCCATTCTGTACATTGAGCAACCAACAGGATGATGACTAGATAAAAGATTCACCCCATACTACAGTAGCCTGAGTAGGGGTGGAAAACAACCCTATTTAAAAAGTGGAGAAAATGTGAGTAAATGAAATGAGCACATCAATTCTTAATAAAAAAAGCCAAATATATTCTCAATCTTCAAATTTTGAACTGATTAGTGAACTAGTCCAGTAGATCAATGAACTTTAAAGCTTGAATTAACAGAACCCACATGTCAACATAGCAAGCAGCCATTGCATGGCAGGAAGTTGCGAGGTTCCTGGATAATAATCCAATCTAGGTCAGGAAGGAGTCATTTTCATTGGCTGAGGTAGTCAGGAGGTACAACCAGTTCATTCAAATATCCTTCAACAGTAAGACACATTTTCTCTAACTTTTACATAGGGTTGTAATTCACGTCTGAACAGAGTCAGATGTGAATCTTTTATCTAGATGATGGATGACATAATGTGAAACTATCCTTCTCATCCCAGACGTACAGGCCGTAATACTGACACTAGGTCTTCTGAAATAGTAAAGATTAGCACATAATTACATCACGTATTAGTCAAGGGGAAATCCCAGTGACCCTTGCCTCGTTTTGGAAGAGGGACAATCCCTTGAGCATAAACAGAGCCACTGCACCATAGCTTCGTTCCCTGCCACAGTCGCATAGACTTTTCGAAAATGTTATGCTTCATCGGAATTCATTCTAGTAAAGTTGCATAGTCCGATAAAAGCATAACATTTTCAAAAGAAAAACATTTATCTAGATTTGAACCTAGGGCCTACATATCCAACTTAGATACTCATGCACTTAGTAAATAGTTGGTGCTGTATAGAAGGGAATACTAAGTCAATTTAAGAGACACCTCGTTGTGACTTTCGGTCGATGAAAGCGCATAATTAGTTAATTGAAACGCTTACACGTATGTCATATTGTAGGTTCATCCCAGAGAGTTTGACGCCCATGCCTCAGATTGTAACCACTCCTTGTGCAGGTCTCGAACCAAGGCTGGAGCCCCTACGACCTGCACTGGCGCATTAAGCGGTTATGTTGAACTCCCACATCTCTCGACCAGCGCACTGCAGCGACAATAGTTTTGCGCCTGTGTGAACACGGCTTATATAGACTTTTCGAAAATGTTATGCTTCATCGGAGATGCATCTAGTAAAGTTGCAAAGTCCGATAAATGCATAACATTTTCAAAAGAAAAACATTTATCTAGATTTGAACCTAGGGCCTACATATCCAACTTAGATACTCATGCACTTAGTAAATAGTTGGTGCTGTATAGAAGGGAATACTAAGTCAATTTAAGAGAACCTGTTACTGCTGAAGCCTTTGGGTCAGAGTTTTGAAAAGAATGCCAGAATTAGGTCTAAATTGACATGCTTACACTTCAAATATCTCCTAAGCTAGTCATGTTAAACAAAGTTACTTAAAACTAAAGTAAGGTAGATTACAAAGATTAACGTAATATACCTATCTCTGAAAATGACGTAAACTCAAAATTATCGGACAATGCAATTTCAAATAAGAGAGCCTGGCTGTCTTGATTCTGCAATTATTTACGCTCTAGTGCAATTATTCAATAAGGGGGGTGGATGGGAATTATGACAATCTCATATCTAAATACCATGTTCTAACATTTATGGGGATTAATGCTATGGAAAGAAATGGTGCGTTGATATTTGTCTACTTGTTTATCCCAAGTGCTTGTCCACCGTAGCTCGATTGCTTTATCAGTTTCATGTGAAGCTTTGTTCGAAGGTCGATTTTGATGATGGGTACAGTGCAGGCATGAAAGCGCCTTATAAAGCTATATCGGCCCACCACCTGTCAGGGGAATCAACTCACTTCCGGTGGCCCTATGCTGCGTCCTCCGCTCGGCGAGTGGCGAGCTCTCCGTGCACTCATCACTTCCTGACAAGAGGGACTCCCCACCGTCCACGGTCACCAACTGCGCTCCTGCAGAAAATGGCGGATGTTGGCGTGGGATACTGACAACGTCTTGGTGGCGCTCGCCCTCCCTCTCAGTACGATCACCGTCAGCAGCACTGCTGACCTCCGCGAAGAGGATCTCATCCAGCGAGGTCGCCAAATCTAGGTCATCCTCATCGTCCCAGTTCTCCTCGTCTGCCAGGGGGCAGGGCTCGGTGAGCGTGAGCTGGCGGGTGGCATTTTGTACTGACAAGTCGCTGAGGAAAGTATCAGCGGAGGTGCCCTCCATGAGCGGCATGCTCCAGGGGTCGTTCTTCAGTCTCAGTGGGCGCAGGATGATGGGTGACTTGGCGAGGAACGGGTCGAATGAAGTGGCACTGCTGTCTGAGCTGGTGGTGGAAAGCAGTCCAAGGCTGTCCATGCTGTCACCGAAGAACCTGACATTCGGCGGATCATAGCACATCAGAAGGCTCTCGTTCCCCTGACCCCCGCACGTGTACATGCGGGACCTAAACAGGATTGTTTGTTTTAAACAGAAAGAAGTTTCATTAAAAACATTGCATGTGTGGATTAGGCCCTATACTCTTCTCTACTATGGGTATTCAAAGTTCCGCTGGTCCTCAGAAAGGACTGAAGCTGGGATCCAGCATGCCGGTGATGCGGATTCCGAGGGACACCAGTTTGCCAGGGACACTTCCATTCAAATGCATTGTTAACGGCCGTGAGCAAATCTTCATACAGAAGAAGTCAAATATCTCCCAAATTACACCATCTAGAAACAAATCGCTTGGTACACATATAGAAAACATCTTTACCATGAAGACTATATTAAATTTATAAGGTTAGGGTTCTTGAATTCTATTAATTTTGAATAAAACTAACGTTTTGCACTCCGCGTACCATCAAACTCAAGGCATTGTCAATGGTCGTGAGCAATGTTCATACATAAAATACAGAAGAAGTCAAATATCTCTCAAGTTACACCATCTAGAAACAAATCATTTGGTACACATATAGAAAACATCTATACCAAAAACATTATATTAAATTTATAAGGGTAGTGACGATGCTGTTCGATTTTGACGCATGTGCAGAAGCGATGTGTCCCTCGCAAACTGGTGTCCCTGGGAAACCGCAACACCGGGTCACAGCTACAGCTTCCATGACAGTCAGTAAGTAGAAGGTATGAGAGGTGGTGAATACACACGCACAAAATGCTATTTTATCTAATGTAAAATATTTGCTAGGATAATTTCATTGCAATCTACATTCGAAACAAATGTATGACAAGAACCCGACCAAGTTGGGTAATCATGGGGCATTGGTTTATTGGTACGCTTTAGGTATAAGGTCTATTCTGAAGGATAGGGGTGGTAGTAGCATCAACCACTACTTTCAATGTGTAATGCCCGGTACACATCTCCCGTATACGACCTATTACTGCCCGTTTCGCGACTAAGTTTGAGTTTTAGTCGTTAGGTGTGCGACCACCTAGCACACCAGAGCCTTGCGATTCGCGACTTAAAACTCAGTTTTAGGGCTTAAAACTCGAATCGCAAGACATTCGAAAAATGAATCGGCCAGTTTTACGTCGCGAAATGGGACGGGTCGGGTTGTGAAACGCAGTTAGTTTTAGCGCGTGAATCGTATACGGGAGGTGTGTACCAGGCATAAGCTCAAGCTGCGACTCGCTATGCTAAGTTCCAGCTTCAGTCCTTCCTGAGGGACCAGCAGAACCGAGATTACTTGTATTCTTAAAGCTGCATAGTCTGATGAAAACATCAAATTTTCAAAAACAAAACAATTATCTAGATTTGATTGTACATATCAAAGTTAGATTGTGGTGCACTTATTAAACATCTGCCGCCATATATAAAGGAATACTGAGGTTATTTAATAAGATCTGTTACTGCAGAAGCCTCTGCACTCAGAGTTTTGGCGTGCTTGCCAACATTAATTTAGCATGTTTGTACTTCAAATATCTCAAAAGTTAGCCATTTAAAATAGGTTACTTCAAACTAAAGTAATGTACATAATAATTATCAACCTACGATATTTATCTCAGGAAATGGCAGAAACTAATAACTATCGGGTTATGCAACTTCAAGAGATATTCCTACTAACAACTATTTGAGAACTCTGCAGATTCTGTAAGAGTAAGAGAGCTTACATACATTAGGGGCACTGTCAAGATGATCATTTCTTTTTGATTGAGATACTAACAATAACATGGATTTTGTTGTTGTTGCATTGAGTTAATTATTTGATATTTAAAGTTGCATGGTCCGATAAAAATATCACATTTTCAAAAGCAAATCAATTATCTAGATTTGAACCTACATATTCAACTTAGATACTGGTGCAATTATTAAGTATTGATTACTGCACGGTAGGGCATAATAAGTCAATTTAATAGAACCTGCTAGTATTGAGTTCTATGGGAACCGTGTTTTGACAAGCATCCCAACATTATTTTGACATGTTTACACTTGAAATAGCTCATGAGTTAGTTTTTTTTAAAAGCAAAGTTACTTCAAACTAAATTAGATAGATTATAATGACCAACCTAATATATTTGTCTCAGAAAATGAGAGAAACTCAAAACCACCGGACTATGCAACAATCTAGGAAACCCACAATGATAACTAATTGAATGTAAATGTGGTGCTATATGAATGCATTGTATTCTTCAATCTGGAGTCTGAATCATTATGATAAACATCTACATTTCAACAAGAATACGATTATAGCAGTGAAAACATCTGAAGGAGTAGATCACCAACAGTTAATTGAACAGGACAAATTATACCAGGGAAAGCTAAACAGCTTCGGGAATAAGCAACTTGTAAATATGTATACTCTGCCAAAATAAGTTAGGACTTGAACCCGCAAATAATGTTTCAACAGTATCGAAGTGAAAAGGTATACAACTGCGTAGAATCAGAATTGGTCACACTTACAACTAAAAACTGATATGATATCAAAATGTAAATATGGAGTAAATGGAATAAGATATTTGAAACGCCAAAACTTTAAAATTTACGGTATTCCTTACTAGCTAGATAGTGGTATGCAATCTGAACTCATGTTGGTAAAGAAATAAGCTGGGTGTTTAACGGAAAGGTTGAGCACAAGTATCTATATATAATACCAAACGGAGGTTAAGGTTTAGCGTCGTTCGGATCACTACTCTTCTATTAATCGGTGCTGCCAATGCACATCATCATACTCCACCGATGCTTTGCCATGTATGGGTTGTTAATAGCATGTTTTGTGTGCCTACTGTACACATTTCATATTAATTTTGATGGTTTTTACTAACTTTGGTCACTTCAACCAGAGTGGCATCTATTTTGAGTCATGTAACCATGAGTGTTGTTAACTCTGCCATTAGATAGCGCCACCAATATGGTTTATCGCATAATGGTATAGATAGATTCCACCAGACCGCAGCACTATATTGAAATGGGACTCTGCACGAATCCAGAATATAGCAGAGAACTTAGATGACTATATTCAGAGACCGTGTATATATATATATATATATATATATATATAATGACAGTTCAACACAATATTGGTCCATGGATGGATGCGGAGCCTGGCTTTAACCCATATGCAGCACAGGTTAAAGCTAATATTAATGTACTCCTTAATAGCTAGGTAGTGGTATGTAATTTGTGCTCTGTAATACCCCAGTCACACGAGGCCTGCGTTCGCTCTCTTCCGATCGATTCGCGACATCAAAACATCCTCCTTGCGCCCTCCTTACGCCCTCATTGAGTGCTGTTGCCGCGAAATAGCCAACCTCCCAGCGTCCATTTCGGAAATTTTGGGCGCAAGGAGGTTGCTGCTGCTGCACGTGCAACCTCCTTGCGTCCTGTTCCGGCGGCGCCATTAAACAGTGATTGGCGAACTGGCGCCGCCCTGGCGCTGCCAGGTCACCAACCTAGGGGCTGGCGAGTTGGCGCCGATCTGGTGCTGACCTAGCGGCGCCAAAATATGCAATGCCGTGCTCATCGGGTGGTAGGCACTATGGCGCCGCCCTGGGGCCACCCTGGTGCCGCCCTGGTGCCGCCCTGGCACCACCCTGATGCTGCCCTGGTGGCGCCCCGGCCCTGATACGGCAACGGCCGGCGCCGCCCTGGGGCCGATCTGGCGCCGCCCTGGTGCCGCCCTGGCACCGACCATGTAATTGAATCAATGTATCAAGTGGGACACTGGGTGGTTTGCAACCTTTTGGGCGTAAGGAGGTTGGCAGCGAATGCAGGCTCTCGTGTGACTGGGGTATTAGTAAATAAATTCAGCAGGGTGTTTCAGAGAAAGGTTGAATACTTATATAATACTAATGTATTCCTTAATAGCTAGATAGTGGTATGTAATTTAAGCTCATCTTAGTAAATGAACTAAGCTGGGTGGTTGAAAGAAAGGTTGAGTACTGATATAAAAGGCTTGACTATATTTGTATGCATGTAGAATTAATTATATAGCAGTAGAATGAGTAAAGGCGTGCTTTTTACCATTAGAAGCGACATTGGATTGGTACTCACAGCTCTATAAGGAATGTAGACCCATACAACCATTAATATCCGACATAAAGCAAGGGTGATTACTTAATTAGAAAATACAGTAAGACCCATAACAGAAGCCGCAACTTGTACGGTAGATGTTGCAAGGCATTAGGTCAACTGGCACATCATTTCAAATTGTGGTTGATTCGGGTGGGGAAGCTGGAGTACCTGTCATGTCACCAAGCGTGCCCGATGAACACTATTGACGCTCTTCATGCCACGGCCATGTTGAAACCAGACCGAGGTCACGGACGCATCTGCGAGGCGCCGTTGTATGAAAAGTGATGCGAATATTTTTTCGTCGACTAATACCTCTTGAAATCACTTAAATTTGAGGGTATTCATTTTTGAAACTAGCAAATTCATCTTTGCATACCTGTTTTCTATCTATTGGCCAATTTTCACGAAGATTGGGTGACCCTTGCATGGTGATTTTCCCATTCTTTAACTACAGTGTGACTGTCAACTTCAAGTCTCCATAGTTATGGTGGTATCATGTACCATGCAGCACTGTCAATGTAGTTATCTGTGTAACACAGTTAAATAACTCATCTTAGTAATTAAAAATGAATAAAATCTTTAAAAGGGTTAAAATATATTTGAAAAAATATATATATATTAAGAAAGCTATGCAATTTTGAATTTAAGAAAAGATTGCCAACCAGGGTGAGCAACTTTGTTGACATCGCCTACTGAAATGCATCTGATGATCACTCAATCTTCATGAAAATTGACCAATAAATAGAAAAAATGAATGCAAAAATGAATATGATAGTTTAAAAGGTGAATATCTTCAAATTTTACTCCTTTAATTTCTGTTGTAGTTCATACACATCAGCACACAGCAGTGTCTTACTGCCATTTCCAATACGTGACCCATACTCAACCTCGTTCTGATGCCTAATTAGGTCACGCATGAATAGTGTGAATCCCCTGCATCTCCCCACTCCCACTGACCTGCATTCGGTGCATACACACCAATCAGAATCACTGATTTACCACGCCCGCCCACCCTCTATATTACCTGCCACTACATGAGGGTCGGCTCACAGGCCTACCTCATCGGGTTCCCAGGTTCTCTCCCTACTAGCTCCCCTCGACATACAAGATATAGACGATTGAAATCAGAAGACTAAAATTGTACTCCTTTTAATTAAAGTTGCATAGTCCGATGGTTTTGAATTTCTGTATTTTTTATGAGATAAATATATTAGATCGATCACTAGCATCTACTTTACATTATTTCAAAGTTACTTTTATTTTAAATGGTAAACTTTTGAGATATTTTGAGTGCAAACATGGACAATTAGTTTTGGCAACCTTGCCAAAGCTCTGACACCACAGACATCTGCAGTAACAGCTACTGTTAAATTGACTCAGTATTGCCTTCTACGCAGAAACAAATGCTTAATAAGTGCATCAGTAACTAAGTTAGATATGTAAAATCAAATCTAGATAATTAGTTTGGTTTTGAAAATTTGATATTTCATCAGACTATGCAGCTTTAAATATATTTTCCTTTTACTCCAACTATTATCTCGGGCTTCCCTCTGTCCGAATCAAATACATTTATGTCAATTAGACCGTACCAGAAAGGATGACCAAATGAGTTGATCACCAGCTACATAACTGACTGGTCATGGAACTCGAGGCCTTATTCGAACCCCACCCAAGTCAAACCAATGACGTATTAATTTATGCATGTCATGACCTAGCCTGGCGCTCAGCATTTTGTTGTTGTTGGTACATTAGTTGTTTAAGCAGGGGAAATTTCAATCGCGGACGATTGGTCTTCCTCATTCCACTGCTCCTTGCCCTATCCTAATAATGCTGAGCGCATGGCTAGGAAGTGACAAGTATAAATTTTTAAGTCATTGTTTTGACTCGACCAGGGTTCGAACCCACGATCTACCAGGAGACGGACGCTCTAACTCATTCGGCCATCCCCCCTGAGAGCAGAGCAGTGTAATGAGGAAGACCAATTGTGCGTGATTGAAATTTCCCTCGCTTAGTCAACTAGTGGTAACAAGAACAACAAAAAAAGGTTGGGATGGGGCTTCTATTAGTTTGTTTGTTTGTTGGAGTTTACGCTCTGGCAACATCTAAGGTCATATCAGGACGGGGGGCTTCTATTGGAGGTCTTACGGTAACTTTCTTGCAGTTACAACACACATCCATATGTGCGGTAGTCTGTTTTCACGCTACTGATACACTTATGTATTGACACTGTATGACATTTATAGAAATTCTCCTTCTTCACACATACTACTTGGTGATTACCAGGAGTGTATTTCTCTCTAGCTCTCTCTCGCTCACTCTCTCTCACCTTCTCTCTCTCTTCCGCTCTCACTTTCTCGCTACCAAAGTGGCTAAACAGTTCTATTAGGATTTACAGCCCTCCACCAGTTAGTTCTTGGAGTATTACGTCCTGGTAACATCTAAGGTCATATCAGTACATGTATCGACTTGTGACAGTGCACGCTCATGGCGAATTTATAGTGCTGCCCCACTGGGAGACCAGGCTGCCAGCACCATGACCGGATGATATTCCACTCAGTCACATTATCCTGACACTGAACTAACCAGTCCTTGCCCTATCCTAATAATGCCGAGCACCTGGCTAGGAAGTGACAAGTATACATTTTTACGTCATTGGTTTGACTCGACCAAGTGGCGGCGGAGGGCACTGACCTATTATCAACAGCACCCAGCTGGTGGCCGACACTGACCACTGCAAGAGGTTCAGGGTCGAACCCCTGCGGCCCACACCACTCGAGATACATTCAATCAAATCACTACACAATTGACACCCGAGCAATTGAAAGACGAACAGTTATCAAATCATCACATTTAAAGGTAAATTCATATTGTTCTATTACCCTGTGTCATTTATATCAATGTCTATGTCCATTATATATGTTATGCCCATTATATCATCCTTAACTGCATAATTATCATATCTTGCATCCCCATCACATACCCATCCATTATCATATCACATGACCTTGTGTCGGTCGGGACTGCCAAAGTTGTACTTACCACCGGGTGGCGGCCACGCCCGAATAAAGCATCATGTTTTTCCCAACCTCAGCCTCCTCATCTTATGTGCCCATCAGCAATGGTGAGAATAATGTGACTGAGTGGGATATCAGGTCATGGTTCTGGCCGTCTGGTCTCCCAGTGGGGAGGGAAGCACTATAAAGTCACCATGATTGTGCACTGTCACAAGTCAGTACCCGTCCTGATATGACCTTAGATGTTGTCAGGACGTAAACCCCAATACCCAACCATTTGTACCTTTTTATACAGATCCTGATGCAAAACATTCAAGTTTTGTTGTTGAATATATATGATATATTATATTAAATATCAATCGCAACCCGCTGGCTCCAAAATAGCCCTTAACCAACAGACCTACTCGTGATTCGATGTTAAGAGCATAACAGGATCCATGTCAGCCGATCAATGAAATTGTCGTGACAAATTCGTCCCATGCGTATGGCGGGCATAACATAATCTTACCTCAGGAATCACTGCAATTGTGGTAAAAACGAGGGAAGTAGTGAACAGTCAGCACCTACTTAGGCTAATGGTTGTATGTGATTGTGTGTGTGTTTTACAGTTAGGCCAAAACTAATAAAAATTGGTGATCGTCCCCGCTCGTGCCTGAAAAATCGCCCACCCCTGATTAAATTTGTTTTTAACTGTTAAAAATTCATCGGGCTAGCAGCAATTCAATTTTCTTAAGCAATTCAATTTTCTTAAGCACACAATCTGTGCAACATTATTTATTAGGTATTTTTGTGCAGCATTTGGAAACCTCTTGCTGATAAAAAAAAAAAACACCAGGAATTTGAAGCATTTAGCAGTGTTTAGGGAGTTTGAAAGAAAATATGTCCAAGTGCTTACAACATGATTATGTCTACATCATATGCCAGAACAATAATACAAATAAAAACCGCAAGCTCGACCCTGATTTGTGCGAATAAAAGGACGATCACCAACTTAATTTTTTTTATATAATTTGTCAATGGTATCAAATATAGGGTTGGAGGTCCGAATACCTGTGGAATGAATGCATTCTAGAAGCTTGAGAAAGTCAAACCTCATATTTCGCGAAATGTTACCATAGAGAATGTATTACCAATAACATTTAGGCATTTAATATGTACATATGTTATGTATAATAATTGTGAAAATATAAAACAATAGAAATTCTACCACCCTTTCAGTTCACTTCCAAATAGCTCATGTTGTGACCAGTGGCGACCCCTTCCTGTTCCCCACCACAATATCCACGGAGGGCTTACAGGCTCACTCACCGCTCACATAATATATATATATATATATATATATATGTTATATATATGTATATGTAATATATAGTCGGACTTGACCACCCATAACTACAGATTCCGGCTGTTCATGCTGCTCAACCCACCGTGGTCCCATAATAATAATAATATATATGGCAGACAGTCAAGAAACTCCATATTTAATAATATGTGCATAGTATGTTATACCATATATATATATAATTCGCGTAAATCATTATACATCACATATATATATGTGTTGTTATAAAGCAAATTTCCGGACGAGAGTGGGCCGATAGGCATGCTGACCAGACCGAGGCTGATGGTAGGGAAGGTTAGTGGTTCTGAGCAGGTCCTCGCCGTCCAGGTCGCTCAAACGGCACGCTCCTGCCCCTCCCTAACACGGTGTCGTATGGGGAGTTTATATTCCATTCACAATAATATTTGCATAACCTTTCTACACCACATCGCATATATATATATATATATATATATATATACTATATATATATATATATTTATATATATATATATACATTTATAGATATATATATATGTGATGTATAACGATTTATGCGAATATATATATATATACTATATAATTTATTATGTGGAAATAAATAATGACAGCTCCTTAATGTTTCTCTCTAACCACCTTAACTTCCATGTTATTCACTGCGGAGCGAGCATTCTCTCCTCCCCACCTCCTCTACCCCGTGAGCCTACTGTCACTCTGCTCACTTTCAAAACTGACTATGTGTGTTAGTGTGTGATGTATACCGAATTATGCGAGTATAAAACCGCCGTAGATAATATTATTAATCTATTTTATTCCATCCATTATTCTACACCGCCTCCTCCGCTCGACAGTGGCGCCGCCACCGGTTCCCATTGTCACTACCGGACGCACAAAACCGCAACTGTCACTCTCACCGCAGGATATTTTTCCCCACTCACCTGGACCTGGTGCGCATCAGAGGGAGCATCTCAAAGTCGGAGCCGGGGCCGGGGTGGGGGCGGGGGGCGTGGCCGGGCGGAGGCGTGGCGAGGCCGGGCAGGCAGGCGGCCAGGTTCCTCCTGATGATGACGATGTCCTTCTGCAGGGTGATGATGTCCAGTAGAACCACCGTGCCAGCCACCACGCTGCACAGCACGATGGCCATAGTGCCAATGGTGTTCGAGCCCTCAGCCTCGGCTGGAGGGGTGGTCGTGTTATCCCTGACCTCTGAGGGGTGGGTGAGTGGGTGGGTTAAAGGTCAAGTAGTGTAGGTTTGTTACACATACAACTAGAACCCACAATAAGGCCAAATAAAAAAGCATGCTAAATAATTTGTGTGCACATACGCTGACTTTATTTAATTATTTGGATTGACTATATCACGGTTCCGACTGCGCATGCGCTGCAAACGGCATTGGGAGCAAAGCAAAGGCGTACGCCCATTGAGTTTGCCGATACGTGTAGGGCAAGACTGGCATTTTATTCAAAATAACTAGAAATACATAACAATTTTACATAAACATGGACGGAAGGATGCAATATAATAATATAATGCATATGTTTAAGACACAACTCTCCATAAACCATAGAATATAAATAAAAACATCAATAAAATAAATAAAACTGACTCTGGCTATGGCTCTAACACTAGTCTGAGTGCATAGATTTGTCTAAATCTAAATGCACATGGCATAAGATTTGCTGATTATATTGATGTGAATGCAATGCTGGATAAAAGATTCATATCTTAATTTATTATATATATTTTTTTAGTTGGTATTCTATGTTTCAAACAAGAGCTGAGATGAGCTGAAACTAGCACATTTCATAGCTGCTCCCAGTGTATTAGCATGTGCCATGTGCTTCTCGTGGCGTTGTTTTGCTCTGACGCATCCCACAATGCACCGCGCCGCTGGAACCGTGATGTAGTCTATTATTATCGGCACTGCAAAGATAGAATGCGACCTGCTGAACGACCCATTGATTCCTACCCTCTCTCATGCCTGCTCTCACCCTGCCTGTCCACCCCCCGCCCATGGGCCCCTCCTCCCCCTGCCCACTCCCCACCCCATCCACGCCTTGACAAAACTAACAACTACTAACTCAATGACATCATAACATTCAAACCCCACTAAGACCACTGAAAAACCACATCATCAACCAGCATTGCACATGCTATAAACCACCATATATGCACAACATTGCACTATTAAAAGACTAACTGATACTAAAACCAAATCTAACTGATAAGCAACCACAGCATATGACTTAACCACTAGTTTACTTTACTGCACACAGTGTCTTGCTGCAAATACATTGCACTATGTTGAGTAGCTATGCTGTACACTATACAGCATAGGCTGCTCCCCCACTTTCAATGCTCATAATGAGGTGTCCTGCACACAATGCAGCACATTCCACTTCCCCATCACCATGTACAAACCAAATGTGATCGCTTTAACGGCTGGAAGACCAGTGCCTTGGCATTGACAAAATCTGTATTCAGATGAATAAAATATTTACCAAAAAAGAGAGGAAAAAAGTGCAAAATAGTTTGTGTGCACACATTCAGTTGAAGCCAAGTGCAAAATTCTATTTCCTGCATGTTATGTCCTGAGGAACCCACCAAGTTTTGATGTTCCCAAGGGGCAACCCACCACCCACCCACCCCTAAAAATAATTAATTAATGCACCAGTAACTAAGTTGGATATGTAGAATCAAATATACATAAGTATTTGAATTATCAAAATATGCTTTTATCAAATGCTGTAACTTTAAAGTTGCATAGTCCGATGGTTTTGAATTTCTGTATTTTTTCTGAGATAAATATATTAGATCGATCACTAATATCTACTTTACATTCACTCAAAGTTACTTTTATTTTAAATCGTAAACTTTTGAGATATTTTAAGTGCAAACATGGAAGATTAGTTTTTGTCAAGCTTGCCAAAATTCTGACACCATAGACTTCTGCAGTAACAGGTTCTGTTAGATTGACTCAGTATTGCCTTCTACACAGAAACAAATGCTCAATAAGTGCATCAGTATCTTAGTTAGATATGTAAAATCAAATCTAGATAATTGGTTTGGTTTTGAAAATTTGATATTTTATTGGACTATGCAGCTTTAACTATAAAGCTACTAAGAATATAAAGCGTGTACTTTGAGAACAATCACTGGTTCTGACTTAAGCCGTGTTCACACATGGGAATTAAGTCGCCTCAACTAATTCGCCTTGTCTAGTTCGGCTCACATTCGCCGTGTGGACGCGACCCTAAGGCGGATTAGGGCTGATTCGCCTCAACTAATTCGCTTCAAGTAAACTGCGTCGCGAGGTAGGTTATATGAAGCGATCTAACTTAATATTGCCTGTGTGGATGGTAGCAGTTTAGATGAGGCGGATTAAGGACGTCACAGTCGAGACCTGAGTTTGTTGACTTTCCGGTAAATTTGCTCTATGAACCTGCTATAGGTGCACAGATATTTTGTTCATGATTTATTTTAAGGTTTTCACTGCCCAGCAGAAGTTTTGACCATTCCAAACCAATACGATTCAGTCCATACATATCTAGGTCGAACCCACACTCTCTCGTGGCGACGTCGACTAACCAAAACTGGCACTGGTTAGTATGGACTTGCTCATGCGCAGATATCGATTTCCATCTTAAACCGCTCCATGCGTGGGCACGACACTAGTTCGCCTCATCTAGTTCGCCTTATCTAGTTCGGCCTAAAGTTGTGTGTGTGAACACGGTGTAAGATATTTTGCCCCCAAATATTTGCCTTATACCCTAATATAGCATTGTATTATAGCTAAGATCCTACTATTATTCCATTAGGCTATTATGGAGGAACTAACATATACACACTATAAACATAAAATATCGAATAGTAAATGTATATTTCACCTCTGTTTGAATTGTTAATAAATTGTAATTATGCCTAATACTGGCGGCATTAAATATGCAACTTCAAAATGACAGTATGCACTGACGAGAAGCAGCTGCACCTTTGTAAATCAGATGCTCTGTGCTGCCCTCCCCCGGCATCAAGCTTGTAAGGATAAAATCCATACTTTGAAGTCTGGTCTGCAGGTGACGTATTAAGGGCTGTTTCCCTTCGCACTGTGCGCACACTCAGGGTGCCTGCCGTGCCTACGCTGTTCCACATGGGTGCTTTCTGGCCCGGCGCCTGGTATGCAGGTATTGCAGGTACTGCAATAGCTCAGGGAGTTTGACGCCCCTGCCCTGCAGAGTTGTAAAACAATGCCTTGTGGTACAGGTTCTTGACAGAACCGAAAGCTAAGGGAGCAAACCCTAAACAGAAAACCATGCCACTGTGGCAGCAGAAAGGGCGGTTGATGTATGAAACTCCCAACATCTCCCGACCAGCCACTGCAGGGACAAATAGTTTTGCGCCTGTCTTGACATGTTCTTGCCGGTGTGAAACCTCTATTTGCTCCCCGAGAGAGTGCCGCTGGTAACTTGCAAAAGCCAGCAGCACTTCAACACTTTTGCAGGCAGCTTTCATGAAATGTAGTCAAGTAATGAAAGCAGTCTTTGTCGCATCACGACCGACAGCATGATGATGATGATGATCGAATAGTTACTTAATACTATGTGCATGGCTGCATTCAATACACTTGTTATTTTACACATGTGGCGCATCATTAATTATATGAGTATAATAAATTTCAAAGTGAGTCATTGGTCCGTCACCTGTGCATGGTATGATGGTGGGCGTCCACTGGCCAGCCGTAGTACAGTTGGCAATCCGCCAGGGGTCGCCAATGGTGAAGGTGTAGTTGACTGGGCATGTGTAGTTAATGGTTGCACCAAAACGTCGCCAGGTGGCGTCAGGGAGGATGGGGTACCACACGGGCACCGGTGGACACTGGATCTCTGTACGTGTAAGAGCGGATATCGGCAGAGATGGAGAGGATTGTAATAACTTTATGTGATTTAATAAAATTAGGCTATCAAAGACAACATTCAGGTGAAGAGTTCAGGTACAAAAACCAACAAACGCCATTCAGGCTGAAATGAAGCCATGACAACCAGGTTTGAGCTGAAACTGCCGTCATTCCAATAATCAAATCAGTTTTTCCACAAGAGCCAAGACATCTCCTATATAATGTATTATCCAATGTGAAATTGATAGACTTTTCCTGTAAAGCACAAAAACAATTGATAGTTTACAGAGAACAATTAAAAATGGATTTGTCGTTTTTTTGCGGCGTAACTCTTCAAGTGTTCTACCATTCATTACAGTCAATAGCACACACGACGTGGAAGCAGGAGTTGGAGGACATGGCTTTATTCCGGGCAGCCCCCGGGGGCATTACATTTCCGGTGTGGCATCCGAATGCTGCGGGGAAAAGGTCATGTGGTGATCGGAGTGGTGAGAGATGGTAATGAGGTGCGGGGAGATGAGACATATGAGCAATTGAGCGAGTTGAATAAATGACATAGCAACTAGCGGTTGGCAACATTTACTTAATTACTAACAGTAATAATTATATATATATACGTTAGATGTTAAATGTTAATTAAAATTATATAATGTAATGTCTTTAAAATATTGGAGGAGTTGGTGGGTGGGGAAAGAGGAGGTCAGTGGTCAGTCCGATGGCTGAGAGAGGAGTGACCATAAGAGGTGAGGAGCTGTATGGGCCAGCTTGGGAGGTTGTGTGATTGGTTGAATGAGAGAGGTGTGTTAGGAGTGCTGACCAATGAGAGGCGAGGATATAGGAGGCGCGGCATGATTGGCTGGCATGTGGAGGGTGTCCCCTCTCCCCCATCCACCGCCCCGGCTGCAGCCAGAGGGGGGGGGGGGGGTGGAGGGGGAAGGTGAGGGGCAGGAAGAGGGGGGAGGAAGGCGGGGGGGGGGGGGGCAAAGGCTTCGCTGTCTAGTGTGCCCTAGTGCACACGCTCATTCAACACAACTGTGGTGCTTGCTTTTTTTAATAATTTAACCCTTGCTTTAAAATCTGCCTGCAAGCAGTTTAATCCTACATATGTGTGAGGCAACATAAGACAAGAAACATACTTCTTTCTCGTCAATTTTGAGTCTAGCCAAACCTTTTAATATAATTTTTTTAAGCTTTGAAAGAAAATGTGAAATAAAGAAACCCTCATGTAATAAACTGGGGTTTCGAACCAACATTTCTACCATTCAGGGCCGATCGTCCTACCCATTAGGCTATCCAGACACCCTGGGCAGGATCAACAACGTACAACACACCCATCATGCACAGGATCCTGGTCACGGCACAAGTATCATTAAAGTTATTGCAGCAAACGGGAACAGCATGCCTAGAGCGGTTCTCGAACCCACATTTCTGCCATTTCAGAGAGAGAATCCTAACTGTATAAACTCCCTGCTGCAGGCAGCCTACCCATACCTAACTTCATCTAACATTCCATTGGGGAGGTGCACCTCATTACTCTAGTACCGGACGCGGTGGCCTAATCGGTAGAGCGCGGGCCTCGCGTGCGGAAGGTGGGAGTTTGGTTCCCGGTCGAGTCAAACCAATAACTTTAAAATTTATATGTGTCGCTTCCGAGCCTGGCACTCAGCACTAATAGGATAGGGCAATGATTGGTTAGCTGAGTGTCAGGATAATGTGACTGAGTGGGATATCGGGTCATGGTTCCGGCGGCCTGATTTCCCAGTGGGGCCAGCACTAATATAGTCGCCATGAGTGTGCACTGTAACAAGTCGGTACGCATCCTGATATGACCTTATATGTTGCCAGGACGTAAAACTCAAACAAAACAAACAACAAACAAAACATTATTACCCTTAGCAGCTTAGTTACCATGTGTGTGTGTGTGTGTGTGTGGCAGCCATTAGTGGTGGTTTTGCCGATGCGGCAGTTTGTGGCTGTGGCTGTGGCTGTGGCTGTTACCCCCCCCCCCCCCCCCCCCCCCCACCAGCCAGTAATTTGCCAGGCACCGGGCTGCCGGTTGGTTAGTTTCTCGTTTTACGTCCTGGCAACATCTAAGGTCATATATATCAGGATGGGTACAAACTTGTGACAGTGCGCACTCATTGTGACTTTATAGTTCTACCCCACCAGGAGACCAGGCCACCAGCACCATGACCTGATATTCCACTCAGTCACATTATCCTGACAATGATAACCAACCAGTCCTTCCACTATCCTAATAATGCCAAGCGCCTGGCTATGAAGAGACAACTATCAATTTTTAAGTCATCGGTTTGACTCGACCAGGGTTCGACCAGTTTGAATGCCACGATTTACCAAAATGAGACACAGACACTCAACTCATTCGGCCATCCCGTCTCCTCTCCAGGCTGCCGGGTGATGACGTCAGCCAGTGCTCTAGACATGTCACACATGTGGAATTAGCAGCTGAGTCGAGTTATTCTAATACATATCTTCCAGGTTAACCATCCTCTGGCAGGAAGTGCTAAAAAAGCTGTGACCCGGCGTGCTTACCTGCCCGGAAGTGGATTGTGGGTCCTTCTGAGCACTATCCTTGAGGTTGCATAATCTGATGGTTTTGAATTTCTGTCATTTTCTAAGATAATTATAGCAGGTTGATTGTTATAATCTACCTTACTTTTAGTTTGAAGTAACTATGCTTTTAAGCAACTAACACCGGAAATATCTGGGCCCGTATGCATGGAGCGGTGTTAGCGGCGTGTGGTGTTAACCCTCTAACACTGGGTAGCTATCACCGGTTATCGGCGGCATCAAGAACTATGTCACGCCGTATGCATGGGCGCTTAACCGGTGAGTGTTAGGTAAACGTGAATGCATTTATAGATTTGGGAAATCCCTCGATTCGACAATATGAATAACGCCGCCAATGCGGCGGCGGTGTTAATATCGGTTTGAACTTAGGGTTAAATTGATAAAATTTCACTTAAGCCGTACGTAATTATGTTAAATATGACAGCATTGAATAGATTTGGGCGTAATATATAGCCGCCGATTCGGCGGCAGTGGCGGCGGCGGCGATCGACAGTATGGATATCGACGTCCATGCAGCGGCGGCGTTTTGTTTACTTTACATTCGTCGATTCGACAATATTAATATCGCCACCTCTGCGCCGGCAGGGTTAATCTCACTTTGATTTTAGGGTTAATTTAATCGAATTTCACTTATTGCGTATGTAATTCTGTTAAATATGATAGCATTGAATAGATTTGGGCCTAATATATTGCCGCCGATGCAGCGGCGGCGGCGATGGACAGTATGGATATTGACGTACATGCGGCGGCGGCAGCGATTTGTTTACTTTACATTCGTCGATTCGAAAATATTAATATCTCTGCCGATGTAGCGGCGGTGTGAATTTCATTTCGAATTTAGGGTTAATTTGATGAAATTTCACTTATTGCGTATTTAATTCTGTCAAATATGATAGCATTGAATAGATTTGGGCTCCATCCTCACACTAACCTAACACTAACACTGCTGTAAACCTCTATGAGCAGGGGTTAGAATTTCTGAGTTTAAACGCGTGGTGTTTGTCTAACACTGCTCCATGCATACCAACTTTTCGGCGCTAAACCAGAAATCCCGCCCTAACTGCGGTTTGGCTCGCTAACACCACTCCATGCATACGGGCCCTGAAGTGTAAACCTACCAAATTAATTTTGGCATGCTTGTTAAAATTCTGATCCCATAGGCTTCAATAGTAACAGGTTCTATTAGACTTTTTAGAGTGCCATTGTATTCCCTTCTATGTAGTAATATATACTTAATATGGGATTATTATCTAAGTTGAATATAAATGATGCATAATATGCTGATATAAAATAAAACTGAAATATGTCACACATATTGGGTACTGATACCTTATGCCCCTTCTGGTGCCACACTGAACTAGCGACACTTTAACTTTAACTGGGACTCTCCAATGTTTACTAATAGGCGGTGAATGTGTCTTAAATATATTCATTATATTATTATATTGCATCCATCCATCCATCCATGTTTGTTCCAAATTGTTTTATGTATTTTTTTAAAATTTGGAATAAAATCGAAGTTTTCACCTGAAAAACACCGGACTTCTATACATAGACTTCTATATATATAGACTTCTAAATATAGACTTCTATATATAGACTTTTATATATAGACTTCTATATATAGACTTATATGTATATACTTCTATGTATAGACATCTATATAAAAACTTCTATATATAGACTTCTATATATAGACTTCTATATATAGACTTCTATATATAGACTTCTATATATAGACTTCTATATATAGACTTCTATATATAGACTTCTATATATAGACTTCTATATATAGACTTCTATATATGAAGGTACAAAACCAAGTAAACGCCAATTAAAAAATAGAGATAAACATGGAAATGACGCCTTCAAAACGTCCCTTTATTAGATTCCTATTGTTTGGTTCATTGCTTCATAATTATTATATCACTAGAAAAGTGGAATTAGTAAGAATTGAAATCTGCTTCTTGGAAAAATCTTATGTTTTAACCAGAATTTTGGATTGGCGTTTAAGGGGTTTCCCCCCCTGAACTCTTCATATATACTACTACATATAGACTTCTATATATATATATTTACTTCTATGTAGACTTCTGTATATATATACTTTATATATATACTTCTATATAAAGAATTTTATATGTAGAAACTTGTTTATATATATAATATATATATATATATATATATATATATATATAGATACAGAAGTCTATATGTGGTGTATAACGCATTTGACAAGTATCAATGCTAGGGGAATATTTACTTCTCAGTATATTCCTCCACAGGCACCTGCGGGAGTGACCCCCCCCCCCACCCCTCAACAGCTGCCGGGGTAATGTATACGGGTGCCCCCCCCCCCCCCCCCACCTCGTGCAGCACACATTGCCTTTTCACATATATATAAATACATGTACATATATAAGCCTACACAGACAGGAACGAATAAATATGTTATTTAAAGGCATATTTTCAAGCATGGGGTGGTAATCTTTAAAGTCTACAGACAACCATTTGAATAGTAGGACTACCTTAATATAAGCAAACGCCTTTAAGTCCATTTACATGGCATTCACCCAGGATGTAGATAAAACAAGTTAGGCTTATTAAGCTGGTTGCATATAATGTTTCCAGGTCACTCAGACGCCGGTCCAGACTGTGGACTTAGACATGCATTGTTCGTTAAGACGAACATTACGATTTCAACAATGCATGTAATAGCAAAGTTAAAATTTAGTTTTTTTAATAATAAACCGAAAATGATATCTTACAATAATGCTGTATTTCCATATACTGTTCCCTTGTGGCGTGTTCCCTTGTTCTGTGTTCGCTTTTGAAGATTTATACTGCCTTGCATGGATAAGTCTGAATAGACTTGTTTTCCCCATTATACAGTTTGTTGATAGAAAGCCCGAGCCTACACTTTTACCGACCCAAGGGATTTTTAACCTCCCACACCACATAGACATGGCATGAAAGCAACCGGCCTTTGATGACGCTGTAAGTTATACACAGCGGTGGGCTTGTGACCTTGTGATGCATCATACAGACAATGAACCAATGCTTTGCCTAGTGGCCGTTCCCATAGGATCGACCCAGGAACCGGATGGCCTTGTGCATGGCACATGTGACATACTGACCAGGAACATAGAGAATGAACATTTTCATTTTCTGTGTGGTGCGTCACAAGTGAAACACTGAACAAGAGAACGTGCCACAAGGGAACGGTCTATGGATACACAGCCTTAGTAATATAGAGATGTGCAGAATTCATTGGACAACTTTAGGGGTTAATATTATTAGGTTATGCTGCTCAGGAGAAAACCACAAACTGAAATGAGTGCGTACTGCCACAAGTCTGTACTCGTCCTGATATTACCTTAGATATTGCTGGGAGGTAAAGTGCCAACATACAAACACACCTTAGATGGTTATTTGCTGTATCTTAAAGCTGCATAGTCCGATGAAAATATAGAATTTTCAAAACCAAAACAATTATCTAAATTTGATTCTACATATTTAACTTAGATACTGGTGCACTTATTAAACATTTTTCACCACACAGAAAGGAATACCGAGGCAATTGAATAGAACCTGTTACTGCAGAAGCCTATGGGGTCAGAGTTTTGGTGTGCTTGCCCAAATTAATTTTGCATGGTTCCACTTCAAATATCTCAAAAGTTAGCAACTTAAAATAAAAGTTACTTCAAGCTAAAGTAAGGTAGATTACAACGATCAACCGAATGTATTTATCTCAGAAAATTTCAGAAACTCAAAACCATCGGACTATGCAACTTTAAACAAAATATTCAATTTCTAGAAATATCAGAGCTGCATAGTGCGATGAAAACATAAATTTGTTTGGGGTCTAAAGTCAAGTAGTTTATACCGATCATCCTAGCATATTTATCTACAAAAAAATATGGCAGAAACTCAAACCTGTCGGACTATGAATGATGCAACTTTAAGGGATCGTGAATATGGTAGTGGTCTGCACTGACCTCAGGCAACGAGCCGCATAGACAGGTAGGCGTGGGTAGAATGGTGATATCAGGGCGCCTAGGTGGTTCAATATACCGTACATTGTTGGAAGGGAAGGTGAATGGCAGCAGAGGGAGAGGGAGACCAAGAACATCATGGTTTACAAATATTTCACAGTGGAGAGGCTTGAATTATTCACAGTCTATCAGAACAGCACAACATCGGGACAAGTGGAGAACCATTGCATCCAACCCTCGACTAGAGGACGGAACTATTGATTGATTGATTGAGGTGGTGTAATGGTTAGCACACTGGCCCGGGATGCAAAGAGATGTGGGTTCGAGTCCCGCGCTGGGTGCAAAATTTCCCATTTTCATCAGCCCTCACAACACTGGGGCCGTGACCAGGATCCTGTACAAGCTGTACACTGTATAGTTGTTGAACCTACCCTGTGTACCTGTGCATGTAAGTGTAAATGCATTGCCTCTATGTATATAAATATAAGCATTAAAAGACTTACAATTCCAGGGGGACGAATGTAGTGGTTTGCACTGACCTCTCAGGCAAGGAATTAACCGCATAGACAGGTAGGCGTGGGTAGTATGGTGATATCGGAGAGCCTAGATGGTGTAATGGTTAGCACACTGGCCCGGAATGCAAAGAGATGTGGGTTCGAGTCCCGGTCTAGGCCGAATATTTCCCATTTTCATCACCCCCATGACAATATTCACCTGAAAAACACTTGCTAAAAAGGTGTGGCCTAGATATCTAAGTGCATGTGTGCATAAGAGACATAACGATCCCAGTTTGCCTGTGTAGCAGCGATTAGAGCCAGACTCTGTTGGTAATGCACACTATGATGTCCATTAGGCATAAACCACAAGAGCCATGCACCTTGAACCACTCACTCCATACCACACACCACGAACGAATGCGTAGACTGGTACCAGTGTCACGGAATAGAATCGCCCACTCAAAGTTTTCTCCCGCTGGCGAATCTATTTAGACTCACTGACGTTGTTTTGGGGACAAAGGCCAAGGAGACGAGGCTAAACCAGTGCACATGCGCAAGACGAGAAGACAAATTGATGTTATTTCCGGTACAAAGGCCAGGGGACCAGGCTACACCAGCACACATCTGCAAGATGAGAAGACAAACTGGTGTTACTTCCGGTATAAATGCCAAGGGGGCCAGGCTAAACCAGTGGGCATGCACAAGACGAGAAGACAAATTGATGTTATTTCCAGTACAAAGGCCAGGGGACCAGGCTACACCAGCACACACGTGCAAGATGAGAAGACAAACTGGTGTTACTTCCGGTATAAATGCCAAGGGGACCAGGCTAAACAAGCGGGTATGTGCAAGACGAGAAGACAAACTGATGTTATTTCCGGTACAAAGGCCAGGGGACCAGGCTAATCAGACTCTTTCTTACCCAGACACCTGTGCACTTCCGGTTCCCACATGCCTGACTCGGCACACCGCGTGGTGACGTTGTGTATTTGGTCGGCTGGTGACCAGTAACCATAGAGACAGAAGTAAGTGATCGACGTATTGAAGAGCGTCTCGAAGGTTGATGGTGTTGAATTTCCGACGTAGGGAATAGGCGGGCAGTGTAGCGCTGAAATGTAGAGCCGGGACAATTCTGTTATTATTTATATTAATCTATATTAATAAATATTTGTATACATTACTATACATTATTATATTATTATTCAGTACTATACATTACTGTACATATAGTAATATATAGTAATGCCTAGTGATATATAGTCATAAATAGTAATATACAGTAATATATAGCAATATACAGTAATATAGTAATAAATAGTAATATAGAGTAATCTATCGTAATCTATCGTAATATATAGTAATACATAGTGATATATATTATACATAGTAATATATAGTAATACATAGTATTTTCTTTAGTAATACAAAAATAAATTTGAAAGAAAAGTTGAAAAATTGTTGAAAAAAAGATTGGGTAAATGGATGGTGGTAAATTTTCACATGAATATATAATACCAACGTATATACTACAGTATATGCGGATGTAGGAATCGCATGGTGCTGCCCCCTCCCTCCGGTTCCATGAACCCCAGGGAGGGGTTTGGCTATTCCACCAGCCTACCCACCTGTGATATGTATACACCACTGATCCCACTGGCTGCTCACTTGCTTGCTGCCACTAGGCTCATACACACCTGTTCTATTTACTTTCAACTTTACCTGTGTTTACCTTACACCTGCACCTGTACCAGGACGATCCTACACACAGTCTACATGCTACCTGTGTTCTTTTATCCTGCGATCTCCAGTTTGGAGCTGAAATACGCCATGAAAGGACGATCGACCTGCTTGGGTGCCGTGAGCTAAAATCATTCATTTTACATAGACTTTATGGTCGATTATCAATATTAATTCGACGTGAGTGTGTCGAATCTAAGGACCGATCGCGGGTAGTGCGGCATTAATTTTGGTCTGAAATTAACGACGTCCAGTTTGTCGATAATTTATTTCATTTTATAGTCTTGGCTTTCATATTTATTGTGTGTCGACTTGCATATTGCCAGAAACACCAAGATGGCGGACGGCGGGAAAGCCGCCATGATGGTCGACTATTCTGCCGATTATTGGCCTCGACACTAAAGCCTTTACTCTGTCGATTTGTCTCTAACCATGTGCATTTAACCAAAGCAGCATTGATTCATGACTGTCGAGTGCATATTTCGGCCGTGTCTCGACGTGCACAGTTACTCTAAACCTTGTGGTGGTCGATTATATTTCGACAATCATTTATTTTATTTATTTTATTGTGTTACTTGAGGGAAGATTGTCATAACTTTTTATAATATCATTTTATTCTTATATAAAATACATTCGGAGGATTGCGAGACTCTGGTTGTTTAAAAAAAAAAATTTTGCGACATTTTACATCGCCCAACATCAACCTACTAGACACAGCTGATACTTATGTACTGTGGACCGTGCGGCCTTACTCACCGGGGCCCGGTTAACGACAGCTGCCTTACGGCAGCTATGCAGACTAGGCACGCCAAACGAGTGTCGGAGAAAGTGAGTGCAATGTCCGCCGATGGCGGATCTTCGCCGATGGCGGATGGGACTCAAACGCCAGCTACGTCCAAGGCCCCGCCAAGCGACAGCGAGTTGGACGAGAGGGAGGCCGCGATAGCTGAAAAGGAGCGGGCTCTGCAGCGCCGGAAACGCTGCGCTGAACTCGACCGTCGCGAACGCCGCCTGGCGGACGAAGCGGCCGAGCTGACGACGAGGCACAAGAGAGGCAGGAGCACCAGTCGGAGGAGGAGCGGCTCTCATGACCGGCGGCACCGACGACGGCGCCGACATTCATCAAGCTCAAGCACCTCGGACGGGACAACAAGTCGGGAACGAAGGAAGCGCAGTAAGTGGTCTCTGCGTAGATACCTAGAGGACCGTAAGGACTTAAAGAAATTGTCCCCCTTCGAGGTGCTGGAGTCGTGCTGCGGTTGGATCCTCGATAAAAAGGATGTGGACTTGCGGGAGCTGAGGCATGTCGTTAAACATATGAAGTATATTTGCGGGAAAGCGAAAACGGGGAAGTTCCAGGACCAATCGCATGCTAAGTACGATCTTGCAGTCCGGAAACTTGCCGTCGCCGAGGGCTACGATGCCTTCTGTGATGGAAACCCCGAACTAGCTCTTAAATATTACGCTTTTGAGTTTATGCGGACCCAGTCTGCCAGAGACAGTCAGAGAACAACCAGGGGTGTAAAGGGCAGCTCGGGCCAACTTTTCTCTAAAGACTGGAAGAAGCCCTGTTTTTCTTACAATAAAACTGAGGGCTGCAGCAGAGACGAGAGAACCTGCAATTTCGGGCATTGGTGCTCCCGCTGCGGGAGCAAGTCACACATTAGGGGGAATTGTCGTAAAGAATGAATACCGAGAGGCCGGGGTCGGGGTCAGAGAAAAGTTCGCAACTGTGTATTTGCTACTGATGACTATGTCGCTTCAGACTCAGACTCCCGCCCAGGCCTCGACATAACGCCGGTTGTTACACCCCCCCATCTTTCTGAAGCCGGTACTGACGATTTTGTGCATTGTTTTGATGTAATGGGAGTGGGTATGTGTCCCAGCAACTCTAATTGTCGCCAGGTAGGCGCCCCTAGTCAAGTCATTACCAGCACAGGCATTGTGAGCCACACTAATGGCGTTAACTGCCACATTGTCCGCCCCCGCGACGCCGACAAATCAGGCCCTTCGGGCGCAGGTTGCCTTGGTAGCGCGCCGGTAATAACCGCACGTGTTGGCACGGGGGGCGGGGCTGTCTGCCCCCGCCCCCCGTGCCAACTAGCCAACCCCTTGTTACGCTATGCCCTTGAAGCGGCTAACATTGACTGGTTGAGTGTTAAGGCCTTTGGGCAAGGCCTTTGTGTGTCCGCCCTTGACACTTACTCTAATGAAAGGGTCACCTTTACTGTCACTGCCGCTTGTTCGGCCGCTACGTGCCTGTGCACGCACTATATAGCAAATCATTTATCTCAGATTAAACCATGCCGCTGTTTCTGTGATTGCTTTGCCGGTGGGGACGTTGACCCTGACACCGAATTCGTTCTGCATGGGGCGATTTTCGGTTTCAAGGTTATAAATCCTTCATGTTGCGCGGTTTACGCAGGTAATTGTAATAAGAGCAACCAGAGCAGTTTTATTGATTCAAAGTTACGCACCGAACTTTCTTGTGATTATATAAGCCGGGCGAGTGGCGAGGCATTGTGCGTTCATAACGTCTTTGCCGTTCCGAAATCAAATGGGGGCGGCTACCGAACAATCGTCGACTGCAGTAAACCTGTCGGGCGATCGGTGAATAACTATGTTTCCGAAGTTTCAAATAAATTTTCATACCTTGGAGTCGGAGACTTGGTGAAGGTTATGGCACAGGGTGACTTCATCACCTGTATAGACATAAAGGATGCCTATAGGGCCCTTAATATTCACCCTTCTGACCGCCCTCGCCAGGCAATCAGATGGAACTTCGGTGGCGGGAACAAATTATTTTTTGATAACCGCTTGTGTATGGGACTCTCCTCGAGCCCCTACATTTTTAGCAAAATTTCTGATTTTGTTGTTCGCTGCGCCCGTAAGGAAGGCGTTACCCATATTGTGAATTACTTGGACGACTTTGCCGTCCTCGGTGATGATTATAATGAATGTTTACGTAACCAATATATTGTAATTAAAGTTCTCCGCCGCTTAGGCTTCTATCTAAGCTACCATAAGCTTTCAGCCCCTTCCCAATGCTCAAGGTTTCTGGGTATAGAGATCGACTCCGTTATGCTCCAGCTGAGATTGCCTATTGACAAAATTCTTAAACTAAAGCGCATTCTGCTTGAATTCTTGGGCCGCAGGAAGGTTACTCGAAAGGAGCTCGAAAAGTTGGGCGGCCTGCTAGCCCATTGCGCTACGGTCGTCCGCGGCGGCCGCTCCTTCTCCACCAGAGTATACGACGCTATACGCCAGTTAAGGAACCCCTACTATAAATTAAGGCTGAACGCAGAGTTCCGTTCTGAATTGCACTGGTGGCTGAACTACGCTGAAACCTTTAACGGTTATGCGAAGATTTTGGGTGTTCATGCGACTTCTATCGCGGTTTATAGTGACGCGTCATGCTGGGGGTTTGGAGCGGCCCATGCGGGCGATTGGCTTGTGGGCAGCTTCATTGAGGAACCTGACCTCCCCGCTGAGGTGGGACACCATTACGCCGAAGGCAACTGGGCGTGCAAGGGCGCACACATTAACGTGAAGGAAATGTGGGCGGTCGTTGCTGCCGCCCGCCGCTGGGGCCACCTGTGGAGGGACCACTGCATTGTGTTTGTGACAGACAATAACACCGTGCGCGCATCACTCTCTACGGGCAGGTGTATTAATAAGCAGATTATGGTCTACATCAAAGAGCTCTTCTGGCTCTCTGTCCAGTTTAATTTCGATATTAAATCCGCATATGTCCGCAGCGGTGATAACATAATCTGCGATTCACTTAGCCGCTGGAGGGAACCCTCTAGCAAGACCCGCATAGCTGAGGCGGACTGTACCGCTCAACTGTGTTGTGCTTCCCTGTTGCCTGAATTGTTTCCCCTTGTGTCGTTGCAGGCCTAGATATCTTGAGAGGGGCGGCTAAGGCTATGAGCGATCAGTACTATTCTACAAATTCTCGCTCAACCAGATCCATGCAGCTACGAAAGTACTTCAGCTTCATAGACGAGTTTAAGGGGATCTTATCGCCCCTGCCTTGCCCCCCTTCTCAGGTTGCGATATACGTGGTCTGGTTATCCCGCACTTTAAAATATTCATCGATCACTAACTACTTGAGCGCTCTAAATTTCTTTCTTAAATCTGAGGGCAGCGCGCCTATTGACTTCGCCTCGCACCAAGTCCGAACCATAATGGGCGGGGCAAAGCGTATGTTGGGATGCTCAGTCAAGCGTGCCCTCCCCCTACTGCCATCTCAATTAATTAGGATGTTCTCGCATATGTCTGGTAGCGAAGGCCATGTTGCAACACGTGCAGCCATACTGACCGGGTTTAGGGCCCTGTTGCGAAAATGTCAGTTAACTAATTCCGAATCGGTTTTACTCCGTTCCGACTTCTCCTTTCACCCATGGGGTATGTTGCTGACCGTTCGCCGGTCTAAGACCATTCAGTTTGCCGAACGCGAGCTGCTTATTCCTGTCGCTTGCGTGCCCAATACGGACTTGTGCGCCGTATTCTGGGTGAGAAAACATTTCTCGCAAGTCAAAGTATCTCCCAGCGAGCCTGCCTTCCAGGTGCCCCGGGCAGGTGGCTATTCACCCCTGGACTACGCTACACTCCAGTCCACTATAAAGTACTTTGCCGCACTAGCCGGCTTAGACAGTGAGAATTTCTCATGCCATTCTCTCCGCCGGGGCGGGTGTACTTACCTCGCCCTTCAAGGCGCCCCGATCGATGAAATTCGGCTTAGGGGCGATTGGTCGTCTGACGCAGTTTATAAGTATATCGCGCGCCCCCTGTCGGACCGAATAGTCTCGGACATGCGGGTGGCGTCTTGTCTCGGGGGTGTTAGTTAGTTCTGTCTGGAGGGTCCTGGGGGACTTGGCATTTGTAGCCCAGCCAGATACTTCTACACTGACTTAATAATAAAACTGTATCCACCACACTGCCTTCGGCTTAATGCGTACCTACACCAACGTATATACTACAGTATATGCGGATGTAGGAATCGCATGGTGCTGCCCCCTCCCTCCGGTTCCATGAACCCCAGGGAGGGGTTTGGCTATTCCACCAGCCTACCCACCTGTGATATGTATACACCACTGATCCCACTGGCTGCTCACTTGCTTGCTGCCACTAGGCTCATACACACCTGTTCTATTTACTTTTATTTTTATTCTTATTTTTTGCTATTTTATCCTTTTATTCTATATATTCCGGTAGGGCATTTGTAGCCCAGCCAGATACTTCTACACTGACTTAATAATAAAACTGTATCCACCACACTGCCTTCGGCTTAATGCGTACCTACATGAACATAATATTAATATATATAAATGAATATCTATGTTAGTATGAATGTATATGGATATATATATATATATTAATAGATAATTATATTTAAAACAAGATACTAACATGATTTCATCGCATTATACAACTTTAATTCACGACACGGTGGAGACAGGAAGTAGTATACAATGGTTCTTTATTCATCAATTTCATGTACAGTTCAGGTTAGGGGTCAATGTTTCTCCTGGTGCTATGCTGGGTACAATACAATCAGTCCGTGGGCACCTCGATCCCCGTTGATGTAAAATATCAATCAATAGGATACAGCTATAATAGGCCTTGGACCTGTTAGCCACTCTTAATTAATAGAAATGGAGACAGTTCTTCAGATGTGGTGGATCATAGCAACTGTCACTGACTCCAAGATATATGTAATGCTTGACCAGTATGCATCCAGTCGGGACTTGAAACAGTTCACCGATTCCGCTGCTACGACACTCTCCGGCAGGTCATTCCAATATGGACCGGAACGGAACCATCAACCCTTCCCGTACTCTTCATTACTTAGAGGTGTGGGTGGGTGTGTGAAGAAAGGTGGAGAAGTTGTCCGGTCAGCGCCGGGAGGAGTTGTGTGGCCATGGAGGCAGTTGGTTTGAATTTGGTCATGTGATGTTTTCGGCAGGAAGGTTCGAGTCTGGCTCCTGTAGCCGGGGGGGGGGGGGTGGGTAATTCCGACATTGGTGCTAGGTGGCGCCATGGAGGCGGGCGGCCGGCAGTTTGGGCATTTTATGCTAGGCGGCGTCAGGTCGGCGTGTCGGTGAGGCCCCCCCCCCCCCCCCCCCCCTGCCTCCACCCCGCGAATTAATCATGTTATGATAACATGCACAATTATACGTAAATTCCCCTGTTTGGGGGCTAAGAGAGCGAGAGCATAGGTATATGGAAGGAGATTATGACTTACGTTGGCACGACAGATTTGTTAAGTTCAGCGACCAGGCGCCATCAACCTGACAGTCAACGTCAAGGTCATTGACCCCTTCCCAGAACTGGTACCCGGGCTGACAGGTGACAACGGCCGAGTCGCCGAAGTAAGCTCCACTCTGATTGGTCCAGGCTGCCGGAAGTGTTGGCACATCCCCGCAGTACACCTCTACCAACAACAACAACAACCCAATGTTATTCATGAAAAGAATGAGGTGCAATATTAGGTCCAGAAATAGAAAGTTGGTGATCGCCCTTTTGATCACACAAATCAGGGTCGGGCGGTTTTTCTTTTTCCTTTTTTCTTTTCTGGCGTATCAGTACTATGACGTAGACGTACTACATAACTATAATTAATGTTGCACAGGTTGTGTGCTTACGAAAGTTGAATTGCTGTTAGCCTGACACATTTTTAACAGTTGAACAAAATTACAAATCAGGGGCGGGCGATTTTTCAGGAACCGCCGGGGATGTTCGCCAATTAAAAAAAAAAATTTGGCCTTAATAAATGTGCTAGTGCTTGTGTGCTATCCAACTGGATAGTGTATTCAATAATCATCATGTCAAATTTATTTAGATAAACAGAATATTTAAAATCTGTCAAATTAAGATGAGCCGAAAGCCATGTTCTATGTATAGGCCTAGACCTCAATTATTTTATGGACGTGATAAAGTAAGCTGGTTGCTATGATTCAACTGAAATGCTATGTTATGTGCAGAAGGATTTGCCACTATATCGGGTTGACCGCTATACCAAGTTGACCATTGTAGCAGATTGATTATAATATTGGGTGACTGGCAGTAATTTGATAACGCAACAATGAACTCATAGTATGGAATTTATTAACAATAAATTGGCATTAAATCAACGAGAGTCAAGTAGGTCAGAGTTAATGAGGTTAGAGGTCAATCAATTATGTGAGGGTGATGAATGAGTAAATGAGGTCAATGTTCACATCGACATCAAATAATAGGAGAAGAAAGGAAAAGGTCAATTGTGGTGAAGTCAAGAGGAGTGAAGTAGGTCAAGGTTAATGAGGTCAAGAGGTGAGTGAAGTATATGGGTCATGAATAAGTATATGAGGTCAATGTTCACGTCGAGGTCAAATAATAGGAATGAAAGTAATAAGGTCAAATCAAGAATGGGGGTGATGATGTCAGAAATGGGAAGTGTGATATGAGAGTTCGGTTTGTAGCAGGTCAAATAGGTAATGAGGTCAAAGTTCATCAGTTACGGGGCTTTACCACTATATCGGGTTGACCGCTGTGCCAGGTTGACAACTAAAGTGGGTTGATTATTATATTGGGTTGACCGGCAGTAATTCCTGATTTACCACTATATTGGGTTGACCGCTAAACCAGGTTGACAACTATAGTTGATTATTATATTGGGGTGACTGGCAGTAATTCTGGCTTTACCATTATATCGAGTTGGCCACTATACCAGGTTGACCACTATCACTGATTGATTATTATATTGGGTTGGCCAGCAGTCATTCCGTATTTACCATTATATCGAGTTGGCCACTATACCAGGTTGACCACTATCACTGATTGATTATTATATTGGGTTGGCCAGCAGTCATTCCATATTTACCACTATATCGAGTTGGCCACTATACCAGGTTGACCACTATCACTGATTAATTATTATATCGGGTTGACCAGCAGTAATTCAGTTTTTACCACTATATCAGGCTGACCGCTATACCAGGTTGGCCACTATCGTTGATTGATTATTATATTGGGTTGACTGGCAGTAATTCTGCCTTTACCATTATATCGAGTTGGCCACTATACCAGGTTAAACAACAACAAAAATCTTCAAGAAAAAAAGGTTGACCACTATCACTGATTGATTATTATAACGGGTTGACCGACAGTAATTCCAGCTTTACCACTATTATCAGGTTAACCGCAATACCAGCTTGGCCACTATCCCCGATTGATTATTATATTGGTTTGACCGGCAGTAATTCCGGATGTATCACTATATCGGATTGACCGTTATAGTAGGTTCACCACTATATCGGGTTGACCACAATAGCACATTGACTACAGTGACGGATTGATCACTATAACTGACTGACCTCTATAGCGGATTGAATCACTAACTCGGGTTGACAGCACTACCGGCTTGACCACTCTATCGATTTATCAGCTCTAGCGAGCTGTCCGCTCTATCGAGCTGTCCGCTCTAATGGATGTGCCCTGTAGTTGACATGTCAAGACGCACCTGCGCAGTCCTGCACCTTGCCCTCCCAGGCTTCCCGGGGACCACACACCAGGGTGAAGTTCTGTTCTCCGCTAGAGGCCAGGTAGAACCCGGGCAGACACGTGACCTGCACCTCAGTTCCGCGGTCTGCCGCTAGGGTTGAGTAGCGCGCATGCGTCACATGGGGTACGGGCGGACAACGTTCGTCTGGAAGAAGAACAAAAAGGAGGGGAGGGGGGCTTCGTAAGTAGATCTACAGTATAACCTCCCTCACTGACCACCTCCACAGATCAACCACTCCCCTATAGCGATCGTTTTATTTAGGTCCCAAATGATCGCCCATACAATACCACTGTAATGATATAAAAACAACTCCCTAAACCGACCACCTACCTAAATTAACCATTTATAGTCGGTCTTATGGTCTTCATGCCGCATGTCGCATTCGCATACCACATACCGCATACCGCGTATATGGAATCTTAGCTTTAGCTTAAGTGTGTTATACCTCATATAAATCTATCTGCAGTACAATAACAAGAGAGACAATAAGGTAGTGAGTGGGTTGTGTAGTTTTAATCTCTGGCAAATAAAAATCCTCTGTTTGCGACTGACACTAGTCAACATTCGGGGGAGGTGAGGCGGGCGAGATGGTGCCACCGGTAAAGTCTTGTATCTTACGGAGGATAACAATAATAATATAAATAAATAATATTCCCATACATAGCTTTATACTCGTATAATACATTATACTCGGATAATACGCATAATACATTATAAATAAACACTGTGTCCGCCACCAACCTTCACAGCGTCCCGGTAGGCGCGTCCAGTTCCCGTCCAGTAGACACGTGACCAGCGCTGTTGTCTCACCTTGGAGGAACCGCTGACCTTGAGGACAGACCAGCTCCACCCGGGCATTCACAGCGCGTTCCGTGCTGTTAACTTCCGCTCCAGTGATTTCCTCCAGGGCGGGGCACAGGATACCTGGACCAGGGGTGTGAGGGGGATAGGCATTAAATCTAATTACTTTATTCTGGAACATTGCATATAAATGTATGTGATGTATAAATTGGGCTACGACGTAGGAGAATAAGAGACAAGACGAGAAGTGGTGGAAGCCTAGATCTACAGTATAACCTCCCTCACTGACCACCTCCACAGATCAACCACTCCCCTATAGCGATCGTGGCGAGAGAGAGGCGAGAGTATACATGCAATGGGAGCATATACTGTATATATCTATTCCTCCTTGGCGCATTGGTGGTATCCCCCTCTCACCACCACACCCTAGTTCTCAGGGTAATTGGTGGGCGGGGCCCCCCTCGCGCCACACACACTGGAGGAATATATATACACAAAGTTATATATACACAGTAAAACCTCTCTAACCGACCACCTCCATAGATCGACCACTCCCCTATATGGATTGCTTTATTTCGGTTCCAACAATACCATTGTAACCATATTTTAACACTCCAAGCCGACCACCTCTCTAAGTGGACCACATAAGTCGGTCCCAAGGTTGGTCGATTTAGAGAGGTTTTACTGTAACTAATATGTATTATATATATAGTTTGAAAGTGGGCAGAATGACCGTTGGCTCACGGTGCGGAGGATTGTTTGTTTGTTTGTTGTTGTTTTACGTCCTAGCAACATCTAATGTCATATCAGGACGGGGGTGCGGAGGAGGGTGGAAGGAGAGAATGCCCGCTCCTCAGTGAATATCATGGAGGTTAAGACGAACAGAGAGAAACATTAAGCGGGCTGCCGCTATTTACCCAACTCTGGGAGAGAGAGAGAGAGAAGTAGCGAGAGAGGGGCGAGAAAGAGGCGAGAGGGATGTGAGAGAGAGAGGCGAGGGAGAGGCGAGAGAGAGGCGAGATAGAAGTGGGAGAGAGGTGGTAGAGATGTGAGAGATATGAGAGAGAGGCGAGAGATAGGCAAGAGAGAGGTGAGAGAGAAGCGGGAGAGAGGTGGGAGAGAGAGGCAAGAGAGTGCCGAGAGAGCGATGCGAGAGAGAGGCGGGAGAGATGCGAGAGAGAGGCGAGAGAGAGGCGAGAGGAAGGCGAGAGAGAGGCGAGAGAGAGGGGAGAGAGATGCAAGAGAGAGGCGGGAGAGAGAGGCAAGAGAGAGCCGAGAGAGCGAGGCAAGAGAGAGGTGATAGAGAGGCGAGAGAGAGGCAAGAGAGAGGCGAGAGAGAGGCGAGAGGCGAGAGAGAGGCAAGAGAGAGGCGAGAGAGAGGCAAGAGAGGCGACAGAGAGGCGACAGAGAGGCAGGAGAGGTGGGAAAGAGACCTGAGAAAGAGGTGAGAGAGAGGCGCAAGAGAGGCGAGAGAGAGGCATTAGAGAGGCCAGAGAGAGGAAAGAGATAGGCGAGAGGAAGGCGAGAGAGAAGAAAGAGAGAGGTGAGAGAGAGGCGAGAGAGAAGCAAGAGAGGGGTGAGAGAGGCGAGAGAGGCGAGAAACAGAGAGCCGGAGATAGATGCGAGAGAGGGGCAAGAGAGAGGCGAGAGAGAGGAGAGAGAGAGGCAAGAGAGAGGCAAGAGAGAGGCGAGAGAGAGGCAAGAGGGAGGTGAGAGAGAAGAAAGAGAGAGGTGAGAGAGAGGCGAGAGAGAAGCAAGAGAGAGGTGAGAGAGAGGCGAGAGAGAGGCGAGAAACAGAGAGGCTGGCGATAGAGGCGAGAGAGGGGTAGGAGAGACAGCCAGCAGAGATGCTCTCTCAGAATGGCACTGATGCATTATGCGGCTATGGGAAATGCCTGCAGTGCTGGCTGTGTGGACCCTTTGGGCACCTGTCGGGTAAGCCGGATCCCTACTGGGATCCAATACACATATATCAAACCGGGCTTTACAAAGGGGCAACAATGCACGGCAGGCAATGGCGACACTAGATAAAAGATGCACCTCTACCAAAAACTAGGGTGACTGCCAACCCTGCTTATATCTGAGCCAAAACCGCTTCAAATAGGAATTAACTGTGTGCGTGGTGGTTCCAGTGTGCATTGTTCAATCAATCAATCAATCAATAGGATACAGCTATAATAGGCCTTGGACCTGTTAGCCGCTCTTAATTAATAGAAATTGGTACTTGTCGCTTCCTAGCCAGGCGCTCGGCATTATTAGGATAGGGCAAGGACTGGTTGGCTCAGTGACAGGATAATGTGACTGAATGGGATATCAGGTCATGATGCTGGTGGTCTGGTCTCTCAGTGGGGCAGCACTATACATTCGCCATGAGTGCACACTGTCACAAGTCGGTACCCGTCCTAATATGACCTTAGATGCTGCTACGACGTAAAGCAACAACAAACAAACAAATCAAATTAGCTTTGGCAAGAATGCCAAAACTCTGACACCATAGGCTTCTGCAGCAACAGGTTCAATTAAATTGACTCAGTATTCCCTTCTATGCGGCAACAAATGCTTAATAAGTACATCAGTATCTAAGTTAGATAATATGTAAAATCAAATCTAGATAATTAATTTGGTTTCGATAATTTTATGCTTCATCGGACTATGCAGCTTTAAAGTTGAGAAACTGGTAGAGAATCCGCCCCCCTCCCCAAAACCCAATATGGCGGTCATAGAAAGGTCTAGATATAAGTTTTATAAGTTTATTAATCTACATTATTTCATACCTTCTTCATTCAAAAATAGGGGATAGATATAACGAGGTATGTGAAGAATATATTTTGCTCCTTAGATTAAGATTTTACGTGGTCATTTCCTTTACCCAGCCTTCCGACACTTTTAGATCAGTATCAGGATAATATGACTAAGTGGGATATCAGGTCATGGCAACCTGATCTCCCAGCATGAGGCTGTTTATCCATAGACTGTTTGTTCCCTTGTGGTGGTTGTGACCTTGTGACGAGCCACACAGAAAATGAACATGTTCATTCTCTATGTTTCCAGTCAGTACGTCACATGTGCCATGCACAAGGCCATGGGAACCTATGGGAACGGCCACTAAGCAAAGCACAGGTTCATTGTCTGTGGCACGTCACAAGGTCACAAGTTAACACGGGACAAGGGAACACACCACAAGGGAACAGTCTATGGATACATAGCCTAAAATTGCCATGAATGCCCACTGTCACAAGTCAGTACCCGTCCTGATATGACCTTAGATGTTGCTAGGAGGTAAACTCACAATAAACAAACAAACATCAGGCATGCCGACAGGTTGTAAACAAAATACCACATCAGCTGGTTTCCAGCGAGTGCATCGCACTAAAGTTGCATGGATTGTGTTGCTGTTGCTATCATTGGCACACTCACACCACAGATAGCAGAGGGATAAGCTGTGTTTACACGGGGAATTGTGAAACGTTCTAGACAAGGCGATTTATATGAAGCGTTTTAGAACCGTGTTTACACGGGGAGTTGGAAAGTGTGTCGGCGCCGGGAACCAGCAGGCGCCTGTAGCCGGAAAGCACTGCTATTTGTTTAGTTTACACGCGTCGATTCGACTCCGATGGAGCTGCTACCTTAATATCGCTTGGAATTTAAGGTTAATTTAATTAAATTTCATTATTTGAGTCTGTAATTCTGTTAAATATGATCGCATTCACTAGATTTCGGCGTAATCGGGCCCTAACACTGCCGGGCACCAGCGATTAGTTACTGCTCCCCCTGTTGCCGGCACACACTACTATTTTATACTATCGCCGCCCGGGAACAAGCTGAATCGCTCCATCTATACCACCTCCCGAGGTGGTATAGATGAAGCGTTTCATATGAAGCGATTCAGCCCTAAAACGCCACAGAGCCGCGTCTACACGGCAAATGTGAGTCGATCTAGGCAAGGCGTTTTATATGTGGCGTTTTAAATCGCCCGTGTAAACACGGCTATAGATAGTTAAACGACATCATGAAAGCATGATAATTGGCCATTTTGAAAGTATGATAATTGTTCACATCATTCATATGCTTATGGCCTAGGTTCAAGACTAAGTTTGAGACTAGAACAGGGTTTAGCTGCGCTTTAAGTTTTACTATTAAAGCTTAAAGGTGTACTGACACAACTTAGGAATTACAACTAAATTGCATCTCGAACCTAACCAAATTAGGCACAGAACATGTCTTGCGCTTTCCTTTACATTGAATGTTGCTAGAGTTAATGGGGAAATGCCCCTATCATTGGTCATCATCACACTTCCAATATGGCGGCCATATTTTCGGATTGCACATTGGGAGAGCCTCAAACACGAAACAGCCTCTCTTTGTCATCCTTATATATAAAATCCTTGCTCACACACACACAATAGCATCTAACTCATCATTATTCCGATCCAACCATAAGGTGTTCCACAGAATCCATTGATGGTGAAACTGCCACCACGAGGCCATGTTGTGTGAAATGTCCCCTGGGAGAGGCGTGGACCCCAACCCGCGTTTTCATTGTTGTCCATTGAACGAGGTCACGTGGGCTCTGCGTCTGTGGTTCCCATTTTGCCCGATAGGGGATATGTGAGCAGGGGGGGGGGGGTGTTGCTGTTAGGCAGTCCGCACTCATGCATTATACAGGCCATTCTTATGGGACATGAGGGCTTTTCGGAGTCTCCCCTCAGGGAGATATTCTGAAGGGCAATGGTTTATTGTCAAAAGCAGTGATGCTGTCCCATTCTCAGCTGAGGCTGCGCCGCTGCACTATAACAACAGCCTGTTGTCAGAAGGCCCCCGGTGCGCATGCGCGATACACGATATATATATATGAAGAGTTCAGGCACAAATCCCCGTAAACGCCAATCCAAAAATGTAGTTTAAATAACAGATTTTTACCTGAAAATAATTTTAATTCTCACTAATTCCACTTTTCTTATGATCACATGGTTATGCAACAATGAACAAAAAAGTAGGAGTATCACAAAAATGTACTCTTTGATGGTTTGATTCCAATTTTTATCTCAATTTTTGGATTGGCGTTTACGGGGTTTTGCGCCTGAACTCGTCATTTATGTATACAGTGAAACTCGTTATAACGCAATCATTGGGGTCCATAAAATGCCATCGCAAAAACATCTGGATCGCACGAAATCGGGGTTCTGCTTAGTGAAGTACCTTTGAATTAGACAATTCTGGGTCCAATGAATCATAGCATTATATCCGAATTTGTGTTAAATCGGGTGCATTGTAACGGGGTTTCACTGTATGTGTGTATAATGTATGTATATGTATACATACATGTGCTTCACATGCATACAGGAAAATTGATGTGACAAGGGAGTGCATCAGTCATATCTTGGAGCTTAAAGAAATACTCCTTACACCAAACTGCTTTCAACCTTGTATCATATTATCCTCATCATCATCATGCTGTCGGTCACGATGCGACAAAGACTGCTTTCATTACTTGACTGCCGCTCTCCATTTAGCTCTCTGCTGTGAGAGTTGCGTCCATGAGTCAGTCTTAATGTCTCTCAGCTTCAGGTTTCTCTTGATGGTATCCTTGAACCTGAGACGAGGGCGCCCTCTCTTTCTGTAGCCAGAAGACAGTTGAGAATAGAGGATCTGCTTTGGTAGCCTGTCTGATGACATCCTCATGAGGTGTCCAGTCCACCGGAGATTCTTTTTGATCAGAAGATCTTCCATAGAGGGCAGTCCCGTCCGTTCGAGTATTTCCTTATTTGGCACTTTGTCCTTCCAGGTTAGCCTCATGATTGAACCCAGATGTCGCATCATGAAGGCATGCAGCTTTTTCACATTTCATGAAAGCTGCCTGCAAAAGTGTTGAAGTACTGCTGGCTTTTGCAAGTTACCAGCGGCACTCTCTCGGGGAGCAAATAGAGGTTTCACACCGGCAAGAACATGTCAAGACAGGCGCAAAACTAATTGTCCCTGCAGTGGCTGGTCGGGAGATGTTGGGAGTTCGATCCATCAACCGCCCTTAATGCTGCCACATGTGTATGCACTGTGACATGGTTTTCTGTTTAGGGTTTGCTCCCTTAGCCTTCGGTTCTGTCAAGAACCTGTACCACAAGACAGTGGTTTACAACTCTGCAAGGCAGGGGCGTCAAACTCCCTTAGGTATTGCTATACCTGCAATACCTGCATACCATATTATTCTAGAACATCATTATCTACCCAATGAAACTAACCATCTATATATGCACTCGATGAGATGTTGTGCAGCAACAGACTTCCACAGCACCGTTATCAATTAAAAAGTACCAAGGCAAGTATTTTTTTCCATCACTTATCATAATCTCATTCGATAGTTTATCCACCATTAAGATGATTTGTATAACTAACTGATAGAATTTGATAGAAAATAAAGCGATCGATATAGGGGAGTGGTCGATCTGTGGAGGGGTCGGTATAGAGAGGTTTTACTGTATATGTACACACAAAGCCACTTACGTTGGCAGGTTCCCACTTCCTGGTCCCAGAGACCAGACGACAAGCACTCGAGCGCCATCTGGACAACTTCCGGTTCAAACCGGAAGCCGAAGTGACACTCGTAGCGAATAATCGTCCCTGAGTAGTAGTAGTTGGCCGCGTGGAGTGTTGCATTTGACACATCAGGAGGGACGGAACAGCTGGTAACTATGGATACAGAGACAACAGGTAGCGGTTAAAGACCACCTTTTTTTTTTTATCGTTTTGATGGCTTATTTACCCTCTCCATAACGAGTAAGTCGCATCCCGGCTTATTTTCATTGCTGAACAGCAATAGTCTAAATTTGGTAGTTGCCTTGTCATCTTAGCTTTTAATTATGTTAGTATTTTTGTGTGTGGCACGTTTGCGATATTTTGGTATATACACCTACTCCATGCGCTAGTGTTAGTAGGGATACTCAGTTTATGCACATGGTTTATAGATAGGTAACAAAGTACGTTTAAAGCTGCATAGTCCGATAAAAGGACAACGTTTTCGAATTCAAAACACTTATCTAGATTTGAACCAACATATCCAACTTAGATACTGTTGCACTTATTAAAGTTGCATAGTCCGATGAAGCATCAAATTTTCAAAATCAAAACAATTATCTAGATTTGATTCTACATATCTAACTTAGATACTGATGCACTTATTAAGTATTTGTTGCCACATAGAAAGGAACACCGAGTCAATTTAATAGAACCTGTTACTGCAGAAGCCTATGGTATCAGAGTTTTGGCGTGCTTGCCAAAATTATTTTCACACGTTTGAATTTCAAATATCTCAAAGGTAGCCATTTCAATTAAAAGTTACTTCAAACTAAATTAATATAGATAATAATGATCAATACTTATCTCAGAAAAATGTCAGAAACTCAAAGCCATCGGACTATGCAACTTTAAGTATTTGTTGCAACTTAGAAGGATATATGCAACAAATATTTATTTTGCAAGGAGGGCAAACAAACCTTCAAGAACACCTCCACCAACAATCCCCCCCTTTATAGCAGTCATCCAAATACGTCTAGTGGTCGGCCACAGTCACCTTAGATACAAGATTCACCCCATACTTACAGTAGGGGTGAACGATAATGTAATCTACACACCGGCGAAAATAGCTTTAGTATGGAACAGGAAGCAGAATGCCTGGTCCCAGTATCAAATGGGTACTTATATCGGCACATAGTTGGTGAAATCGGAGAGAAAGCAAAAAGACAAGATGGCGACCATGAAATAGCATTGATTTCACTTTTAAAGTCCATTAAACTACATGTTTTATTATAATTTTCAAATCAAACATCACAGGTAAATATTAAGATATATGTGAAGAATATATTTTACTTCTTAGATTAAGAATTTATCGGCTCATTTCATTTACCCGGCATGTCAAACAATTTCGTCAGCTTTTATAGGGTTGTTCTTCACCCCTACTCAGGCTTACTGCAGTAACGGGTGAATCTTTTATCTACAGTCACCTGAGCATGGTTGAACGACAGTCTCATCCCAATCTCGACCCACACACGTGATCTCGTGCGTCTCGAGACCGCTAGGGAAGCGGGAGCCTCGTCTGCACCGGAATTTGGCCACTGCGCCTGCGTGGACGCCATGTTGGACGAGTGTGGCGTTCGTTACAAGAGGGGGCGGCAGGCAGTTTTCCGCTGTAATGGAAAACACGTTAAATGCAGTCAGTAAAACTCTCAAACTTGAAAAAAAAACACCTTTTTTTTTGTTAAATTTGCATAGTCCAATAAAGCATCACATTTTCAAAACCGAAACAATTATTTAGATTTGATTCTACATATTTAATATAGATACTGATGCACATATTAACGATTTATTGCCATATAGAAGGGAATTCTGAGTCAATGTAATAGAACCTGATACTGCATAATAAGCTAAGCTATTGTAAAACTATACGGATTTTCGGTTCGGAATTATATATTGGCAGAGAGCATGACTATTTTCGGGTGACGGAGTGGGTGCCAAGGTCATATAACAGAGAAGCAATGGGTGCCCCACTCGCTGGTGACATAAGAGACTATGTGGAAAATATGATAACGCATAGTGCCTGAGATTATGACGCGATGTTCATATGTAAGAGACAGTTAATGTTTAGTGAAATGTTCCCTCTATGCACCAGTAAGGGTGCAAGTGGAGGAGAAGGACATTTTTAATATATGTTTATTGTAACTGTCTGCAACTACCTCTTACCACAGGGCCGATGGGCAAGCAAACCCAGCCATCCTGCATACATTATGGACACCACCTGCAGCTGGGGTTGAGTGACAGCTGTCTCTATTAGGGCATCACCCCCCCCCCCCCCCCCCCCCCCCCCCCCCCCCCCCGTAGGAGGTGAACAGGAGTTGATGCCAATAATGCACAACTTCTTCACTGTCAATCTTGCGCGACTTGTCTTCCCTTTCTTCCTTATGAGTTTGTTGGAGAGGGGCATCAGCTGTGAACTGACAGACAGTTGTCAGAACGCACCTGGGGAAGAGTAAGTGATATCTTGGGGCTCTGACGGCCGAGTACCCGACATATCACACTATGGTGTCAGAGTTGTGGCAAGCTTGCCAACCTTTATTTTGCATGTTTGTGCTTCAAGTATCTCAAAAGTTAGCCATTTAATATAAAAGTTACTGCAAACTAAAGCAATGTTTGTTGGAGTTTTACATCCTAGCAACATCTGAGGTCATGCTTGGACAGGTACCGACTTGTGACAGTGTGCACTCATGGCGACTTTATAGTGCTGCCCCACTGGGAAATCAGGCCACCAGCACCATGACCCGATATCCCATTCAGTCACATTATCCTGACACTGATCTAACCAGTCTTTGTCCTATCCTATTAATACCGAGCGCTAGGCTAGGAAGCGACAAGTATCAATTTTGTAAGTTATTGGTTTGACTCGAACGGGAACCAAACTCTGGACCTTCCGCACGCGAGCCCCACGCTCTACCGATTAGGCCACCGCACCCGGTCTAAAGCAAGGTAGAATATGGCAATCAATTTAATATATATATCCCAGAAAAATTACAGAAATTCAAAACCATCGGATTATGCAACTTTAAGCTATAACTTCAATAAGGCAAATAGTCTGATCCTATTATCGGCCATCTTTACCTGAGCAGTTTGTAAGTGGACCGGCCCACAATCCTTTGTGTCCACAGGAAGTGAGCTGCACTTCCGTTCCAATACCTGACCGCATGCCGGCTGGGCATGCGTAGTGGTCGACTTCCGGTCTGGTCGCATTCACTTCCGGTGGTTGTAGGATGGCGTTCGTTGGCTGATCTGGGCATTCAATTGCTGGCGAGAAGAAAAGCACGCAAACACACAGGTAGAATATGGATGAAGGCACAGCACAACACACATAAAGAAATAACTATTTTACTTCGCGACTTCAGCATTATCATTATTTATAATGCGATAATGCAAAATGTGTGGTTATATTGCCATGTTATATTATGCCGTAGAACACAATTACCCTTTGCTGTGCGAGCCTGATATTAAGTAACCCCCCCAAACCCCCCCAAAAAAGAATACAAAAAAAGAAAGAAGACAGCTAAATGTATATATGAAAAGGAGAGCATGTTGATCATATACATAATGGATATACAATTTTTATAGCCACAATATTTCTGTTTGTATACCCTATTTTTTAATATGTAGTGATTTGCAAGGTATATATATATATATCCTACAAGTGATTGCATCTACCGTATATGTCCCAATAGACACACACTGCACAAGTGCAGACACATGGATGCACGTCTATTCAAAGTTAAAGAATTTCATGGATTTGTTTTTGTCGTGCCACTGAAATAAAGTGGTATTGTCTTATTTTATGTGCATTCAGTCTCAATATGATGGTAAATTTGTGTGTGCTTTCAATCTTGAAATGGGGGTTGTGCTTCTTTTGGTTAGCATGCTTCTATTGGGACATATACGGTATATGAATATTATATATATATATATATATATATATATATATATATATATGTGCTGTATAATTTATTATGTGAATATAAAGAACGCATAGATCTCCTGTCACAGTTTTCAACACGTCCTAGGCCTGTACTCTTTCCTCTCACGTCAAAAGTAATTTTATTATTATTCTAAAACTATCGAAGCTTAACCTTTATGGTCAATGTTTAAGATAGTGTAGTAGTCAGCACTGACCTCTCAGGCAAGTAACCACATAGACAGGTATGCGTGGGCCGTGTGGTGATATCAGGGAGCCTAGGTGGTGTAATGGTTAGCACACTGGCCCGGAATGCAAAGAGATGTGGGTTCGAGTCCCGCTCTAGGCACAATATTTCCCATTTTCATTACCCCCCATGACACTGGTGCCATGACCAGGATCCTGTGCATGCTACGTACATTGTTGAACCTACCCTGTGTATGTATGTGTTAGTGCATTGCCTGTATGTATGCAATTGTAAGCATTAAAAGACTTATAATTCCAGTGGGACGAGTGTAGTGGTCTGCACTGACCTCTCAGGCAAGTAACCACATAGACAGGTAAGTGTGGGTAGTGTGGTGATATCAGGGAGCCTAGGTGATGTAATTGTTAGCACACTGGCCCGGAATGCAAAGAGATTTGGGTTTGAATCCCGCTCCAGGTGCAATATTTCCCATTTTCATCACCCCCATGACAATAGTTATAAACTTGTGTTGTAGCGCATGCTCTTTCATACCAGCCTTAGAGATTCAACATTTGGGGCTATTCATGCTATTTACAAGGCTGGAAACACACACTTGTGTGCGGCTAGCATTTGGTGCTAGGATTCGAACCTACGTATCTTGCCATTCCGGGACTAGCCTGCTAACCATTACACTACTTAGGCTCCCAGATGCAATCACACTATCTGCACCTACCTGCCTATGTGGCACTTTTCCTGAGAGGTCAGTGCAGACTATTACACTTGTAACCCTGGAATCTTTCGTCTTTTGCTTGGTTGGGGGGATGGGGGTGGGGGGTGGGGGGTGGGGGGATGGTACATTACTTCTGCTGAATAGGTTTGTAAAATCTTTGGTGCTTCTTTAAATCATGGTTTTTTGGTGTTTTTTTTTGGTCCATTAGTTGTTTAAGCAGGGGAAATTTCAGTCATAGACAACTGGTCTTCCTCATTCCACTGCTGGTCGATAGAAAGCAAGAGCCTACACTTTTACCGACCCAAGGGATTTTTAACCTCCCACACCACATAGACATGGTGTGAGAGCATTTACACAAATATCGCTCCTTTTGAAGATTCGGTAATATTCGTCGTTTTATACAAAATTTCGAATAATTACCAACTTTTTGCTATTGAAGCTACTTCAGCTATTCTGGCAGATTTATCCATCATAAAATATATGGGTGTTACACTCTCAAAAATGCACTTATCTTTCCAGGACGTAAAACTCCAACAACCAACCAACTAATTACATTTATACATATATATTTGAATTTAACCGCTCAATCTCATTATGTATTTATAATAATATATTACTATCATGCAACTTAAGTATAGATCAACGGTGCAATGCATCAGAAGACTTTTTCAACAAAACTGAAATATTAATGATGATATTTGCAATGCATAACTTCCAACTTACATGCCTCGGTTTATCAAAACATCACATGTTGATGGCGAAATGGTACCACCGTGAGGCGGCACTATAAAGCCGCCATGAGTATGTACAGTCACAAGTAACTAAGTACCGCCTTAATACGACCCCAATGTTGCTAAGACGCAAAACCCCAACCACCGAATCAATCAAAGTATGACAAAAATCCAGCCAAGAACAAAATTGGATTAAAATTAATTTAACGGTGTGCAGTAATCAGGTAATAAGATGGAAATTGGAGAATTTCTATGAAGCAAAACAGGGACATACATAATTGTTGTTGTGCTTACCTGGGAGGAAAGAATAATCAAAGTGGCGTACTACCTTCATATTTGTCTAGTTCGTACAACACTTGGCAATGGCAGAGAAATCATATTGCCCTAGAAGCTTTCAAAAATGAGTTCAAAGGCAAAACATCTGGAAAGTTTGTCAAAAAATATAGTTGTACAGTTAAATGATTGTAATTGGATATCCATATATATGTAGTCTATTGTTTGATAAATATATAGAAATGGTATTTATTTATATATATATATATCTTTATATATATTATGTGTAGTTATATATGTAGAAATACATAAGTAGAAATATATGTAGATATAGATAGATATATACGTAGATATATTATGTAGATATATATATCTACTATATTATTTCATGTAGTATCTGAATAGTGATGATAGCACATTAGGTTTGTAGGCATATATGTCGAATACAATGCCCAGTGTTCAGTCGAGTCTGATGAATTTGATATCGGACTGGCCAGCATATCACCTTTTTCAAACAAATTTTGTTATAACAATTTTCCTTTTAATATATGAAAATTTCAATTTCTACTGATCAAAATTACTAATATTCAAAGGCGAAAGCCCTTTTATACATGATATTTGGTTTGAGTTTCTAGGAATTTTGGAAAGTCACATATCGGTCAATACTCATCCAGCAGCACTTGGACCTCAAGCCTTATATCGCGTAATAACTGATTAATATAACCCAAGAGCATAAACTTGCAAGAGTATCATCCAAGAGCACTTGGGCCTCAACCCTTATATCGCGTAATAACTGATTAATATAACCAAAGAGTATAAACTTGCAAGAGTGTCGGTCCTGAAACAAAGCCAGGAGTGCTACAAGGTGATCACTACTTCATGACTATTTAATACATTGCGTGATGTGATAAATATAGAATTGTGACTTCAGATATAATACAAATAAAATCAATAACTCATAATCCGCAAATTGTGCTCTCAAGAAAAATGATCAAATAAATGATGTGAAGTTAGCAAGAAGTGTTAGAGAAACTATCATATCAGCATTAATTTTACCGTCACCAAAGTTGGAAGTGAATGCAAGGAAGATGTCTAGATATATAGAGCTATAGAGCTATAAGTATAATTCACAAATGTAGTGTATAAATAAAATTAGTCAAACATCGATCGAGAAAGCTCTCTAAACAAAGAAAGCCGAACTCTTAAAGGTTCCATTAAATGTGTGTATGATGCAAGGGTTTGATTATATACATATCTGATACTCACCTTCGACTAGTATAGACAGGTATTCAGTGCAATGCAAAAGTCAATCAGTTAACCTTTTGTAAAATATTCCGATACTCAGCGAGGGGGGAATGCAAATGTTCTATTACTGATCGGTATACGTGACCAGGCGCATATATATATACATATATATACATATATATATATATATATATATGTATATATACATATATATATATATATATATATATATATATATATGGGTTGGTGGTGCCTGAGTGGGATGTAAATAGACATGGCGGTGCTGGCAGGTCTGGGTGTGATTGCGCTCAGGGCCTAGCCCTTCTGCTGGGGTAGGGGTCACCACACTCAAAAGGTCAAGGTTGGTGGTGGCCATGGGGCCATACAGCTACTGGTTGGTGGTGGGCAGACCACTGGTATCCATTGAAACCAGGAATGCTGGATCCCTATTGGTAGGGCTAATAATGCTCAATTCCCATTGGTGGAAGGAGGTGCGGTGATACTCCACAATGAACCCATGTAACTATATAAGCAATAAACCAGAGTGCTGGACTCTCTTCTCTTACACTTTACTCTCTTCCTTTCTCTTTGTCTATATTGTTTCCTCATAGCCTACGTACACAGCCACAGATCCGAGCATTAGACTCTACAAACTGGTGACCACGACAAGTGGGTGGTTTCTACACTTTGTTCTTTGACCTATTTACATTTGACATACTTTGTATGTGCTGAAGTTGCATAATCTCAAATTTCTTTTACATATTTTCCCAAATGAAAATATATTAGTGTGACCACTATATCCTTACTCTATATTAGGCTACATAAAAAAGTGGATGATCGTACTTTTGATCACACAAATCAGGGGTGGGCGGGCGATTTTTATTTATATTTTTTATTTGTCTGGCATATGACATAGACGTAATACATTACCAGATGCGATGGCCGAATGAGTTGAGCGTCCACCTCCCATTCTGGAAGTTTGTGGGATTCAAACTCAAGGGTTCAAACTCTGGCCTAATCAAACCAATGACTTAAAAATTGATAATTGTCACTACCTAGCATCAGTTTAAAAAGTATATGAAATAATATTTTGAGGGGCGGGCGATTATTCAAGCACGAGTGGACAGGATCACAAATTACTTTTGTTTTTGGCCTTAGATTGGAATGATGTTTATAATAACTGGCTAACTTTGGAGATATTCGAAGGGAAAGCATGTACAATATTTTGTCTGCACACCAGTTGAGGGCTAAGTGCAATATAGGATATTACTATGTTAACTAGGTCATATCGGTGACTATCGAAGCAAACCAATTTTTATGTTTATAAGGGGCAAAATCCAGAAGAAATGATTAATTAGTGCACCTGTATCTAAAGCTTAGATATGTTTAATCGAATCTAGTTAAGTAATTTGGTTTTGGAAATGTTGTGTTTTGAAACTGTATACTCTATGGTGGACATACCACACAGAGAGAAATCCCACTCTGCACCCACACCCACACCCACACCCACACCCACCTCCAGTGGCCATCCTTGTGTAGACTGCTAAAACAACAACCCATCTGCCTGTGTGTACATTAGAGTAATGGCTTATATATTTGTTCATATTTTTGGTTATTTCTCATTAACTATGTCCAGGATTTTGATTCTAAGAACAGTACTTTTTTAAATAGACCATGATGGTTTACCAGTAAAAATGACTAATTCCAGAATACAAGCAGCACAATGTTATAGGCAAATCAGATTGTCTCTTTATTTTAATGTAGTTTTAATTGAATATTATGAACATACTATACACAGGAGCATTTTCTTCATAGAAACTTTGAAGAGCTACTTATGCCCATTTTAATGATATCTTTTGTTAGGTTCCATCCTTAATATTAAAGTAGTTGCAGACTGTGACAGCTCACCCCTATTTGTTTTTATATGTAAACTGTCTTGGTTTTTCAATACACTTTGAGAAACCAAGATGTTTTGAATTCCAAGTTGTGGCCCCCTACCTGTATACTGTATGGTGGATATACCACACAGAGAGAAATCCCACTCTGCACCCACACCCACACCCACTTCCAGTGGCCATCCTTGTGTAGACTGCTAGAACAACAACCCATCTGCTTCTGTGTACATTAGAATAATGGCTTATATGATACTATATATCATGATTTGTTCATATTTTTGTTCAGGATTTTGATTCTAAGAAAAATACTTTTTTAAATAGACCATGGTGGTTCACCAGTAAAAATGACAAATTCCAGAATACAAACAGCACAATGTTATAAGCAAAATAAAATGTTCTCTTGATTGCAATGTAGTTTTAATTGAATATTATTAACATACTATACACAGGAGCATTTTCTTCATAGGAAATTTGAAGAGCTATTTAAGCCCATTTTAATGATGTATTTTGTTAGGTTCTATTCTCACTATTAAAGTAGTTGCAGACTGTGACAGCTCACCCTTATTTGTTTCTATATGTAAACTGTCTTGGTTTTTCAATACACCTTGAGAAAGCAAGACGTTTTGAATTCCTAGTCGTGGCCCCTACCTGTTAAAAGTAATACTCGAAGGAATAAAGATGAGAAGAGTTTATCGCACAATAGGTAATTCAACGTCGGACTGCGATTTTGATGACAATTCTGAATTAAAATAGTTACAGATGTCAATTCAAAAATGTTCATAAGTGACCTAATTATAAATGGTATATTATCTTATTTTGTAAAGGTTTGATTCAAGTCGATTGTTTGGCCTTAGTACAGGTCCACAATCGCTTATCCAGAACATCTTTGGGGCCAGTTGTTTTTCGTAATTCAGAAATTTTGTGATTATAGAATAAAGGTAACAATCCAGCATTAATACTGAAGTTAAAACATATGAATACACATGCCGTCAGTATATATATATAATATATATATATTATGTATATGAATAGACTTCATCGAAGACACCTGAACCTAACACAGCATGCATCTACTTACGGAGACAATGTTCAGCTCTGTTGCTCCATTCTTTGCTCTCCAAGCACACCAGCGAACGGACACGTGACCCGTCAGGAAACACGTGACCAAAGTCACATGACGCCACGTGCCACGAGCGGATGACGGGAGCGTCGCGGTCTACGTGTCCGTGACGTATTTCCGGTAATGGCGGACATCTCATTACTATGTGTAAACAGAACCCCCAAAAAGCTTAATGCGGATCTAAATTTTCTTATTATTTAAAGTTGCTTAAAGCTGCATAGTTTGATGAAAACATCTAATTTTCAAAAACCAAAACAATTATCTAGATTTACTTCTACATATCTAACTTAGATAGTGGTGTATATATTAAACAGTTGTCGCTACATAGAAGGGAGTAATGAGGCAATTTAATAGAACCTGTTAGTCAAGAAGCCTATGGTGTCTGAGCTTTGACATGCTTCCCAAAATAAATTTGGCAGATTTGCACTTAAAATATGTCTCAGATTTGCCACTTAAGAGATAAGTTACTTCAAACTAAAGTACGGTAGATTATAGCAATCAACCTAATATATTTATCTCAGGAAATGACACAATCTCAAAACCATCGGACTATGCAACTTTAATTCAATGGTTTTGAGCTTCTGGAATATTTATCGTCATAGATAATTATATTACGTTCATTGTTATATTACTTGTTATGATTGATTGATTGGTTGTTGATTGGTGTAGGATTTTACTGTCACTTGACACAAGTCTAATCACTTCAACATTGCACCAGAGAAGTTTTGTTGTTGGTATTGTTGCTATCATTTGACATGGATCTGACCATTTGTGGATTTTGTGTAAATTTCAGTGCAGGCATGTGAATGTGATTGACAAGTGTAATAGATACCCCTAGCTTTTCACTGCGAATATAATAAAAGTAAATATTGTTTTATTTAATGACGCCTCTAGAGCACATCGATTTTTATCATCGGCTATTTGACGTCAAACATGTGGTCATTCTGACATATTTAAAAAAAATGAAAGCTCCTGCTGCCACATAGGCTACTCTTTCCGATAAGCAGCAAGGGGTATTTTATATGCACTTTCCCACAGACAGAACAGGATATACCACAGCATTTGATGAACCAGTTCTGGACCACTGGTTAGAACGGAAAATAGTGCAAACTGCAAATGGGTCCCCTGAGCAGGATCGATAGGATGACGCGCATCTTAGCATGTGGACACTCTACCGCCTGAGCTATTTGCTGCCCCAATATAGTGAATATAGCCATTATTGCTAACATGGTGTATTAAACCACCAGCAATCAATCTCATTGTTAGAGTCTACTTTACTTTAGTGTGAAGTAACTTTTATTGTAAAGAGTTAACTTTCGAGATAATTCACGATGAGACAGGAGTGGTATATTAGTGTTATATTTAATCAGATGAATAGAACATAAATGGAACAATGAACAGTACAGAATAAACCAGAATCGAAACAATGAACAGTACAAATAGACTCGGGATCTCAACCTTACCAATCGGAACTTAAACCATAACCTTATGATGTAGTTGAGGGGTGGGTGGTGGCAAATTGCGGATCGGCCTGACCTTGCGGTATCGTGTCCAAGCGGCGAATGGACGAGAGAGCCCAGAGGCATGCCGATTCATTAGCACTCTAGGAGCCTTTTAGCGCTAGGTGGCAGCAGTAGTAGCATTAAGTTAGAATAAGAGAGTTCCGGTAGAAATTGATAGGTTGCGCCAATATCAGTTGTGGAGTTTGACAGGCCGACCAGCTACTGTCCTGCCAAGAATTAACATGTTACTTGTTAGGCTAACATGTACAATTTGACTGACATTGCTTTAACCAAAAAATGGGGTATAACTGACTCACATCTGCAGTGGCCGGGATCCCTGCTCCACCGACCGGTGCCCAGACAGACGATCGTCAGGGACGTCTTCTCATCCGGGAATTCGTGGTCCACCAGGCACCGGTACCTGACGAGCGTGTTAACGGGTACTAGGTAGGCTCCCGGAGCCCGCCAGGTGGCGTTGCCGACTTCCGAGGGAGGCGGGCAGAAGACTGGAACAGCGCGGGGGTGATTGACCTAGTTAGTCAAAGTTTGGCTGACGCAATGACAACAACAAGCAGTGCAATCATGGATAGTAGAGGGATAGATGGTTAAGTGACGTCATGAAAGCGTGATATTGATAATTGGCCATTTTGAAAAAGCGTGATGATTGTACAATTCAGCTGGTTACAGCTAGGTGGCAGCACCAAATAAATAGGGTCAGCCCTGTTGAAGGACTGGTTGTCTGGATAATCTGTATGTCACACCAGCCTCCAGTCGACAGTCAATAGCTGACACCCGACAGCCAACAGCTGACAGCGTACAGTAGCACTTTTGGCGAGGTCCTTACATCCGGTTAATAAGCTATGTCATGTGATGTCTAATTTCTAGTTCAATAGATGATTTTTCACCCGATCATTGTAGTTGGATTTGTTACGCATTGGTCAATAATTGGTGCTGTTCGTTAATGGGGAAATGCCCCTATCATCGCTCATTATCATGCTTCCAATATAGCTGCTGTATTTTCGGATTGCATGCGGGGAGAGCCTCATACAGCCTTGTCTTTTGCCATCCTTATATATAAAGTCCTTGGTGCAATGGTGGTGGTGTTTGGGGTGGGTGGTGTTTGGGGTGGGTGGTGTTTTATATTAATGGTTTCTTTATATTGTTGGTCATCAATTACCTTGCTCTGAAAACCTCAGGTGCACTTGTGGCGCCACCTATCTCTGTACACGTGCACCAGTCAGCCCCAGCATTCTCACTTTGACAATTAATTTCTTTAAATTTGATTCATAGGTGGTTAACTTCTGCCAGAGATGATATTTCTTTAATCCACTTATATTGTTGTGTCTTATTTATACCAAAGACAATACACGACAAGATGTGCTACTAGGTGCTTTCATATAGGAATTTCTGAAATAATCATGCAATGGCGCCATTCTGCTGTAAACAATGTGTACATTAAATGGCAATTAATATACTATATTTACACAGTGTATATCTTCTGCTATGATTGTCACTATAATTAAATACTAATTATATACTATTAAATAATTGAATAATGATTGACTATAATTGACTATAATTGACCATAGTTGATATAATTGACTATAATTGTAGTATATTGTCTTTGATGGTGTGACCCATTCAGGGTGTGCTAGGGAACCTGTCCCCTTGTTTCAATGGTACAGCATTCAGGCTGGGCTAGGGGACCTGTCCAATTGCCTTGTTTGCCATTGGGTGACAACAAAGACCATATAATATTAAGATGGCTCATTCCCTATCTCCCCCATGGTAATGTAAATTGTGCAGTGCCACCTTGTGGTGGGTTTGATCAGCCCGGCTGCTGGTTGGTGTTTCACATGTAAACACATACAATTATATTATACATGAGATAGGTAAGTATGAATACACATCAATATGAAATTGCTATGAACAAATACACATCATCATCAGCATCATCATCATCATCGCCATCATCACACATCTTTCACACTCATATATGCATTTATACATATACTATATCACCTCTTTAACCAAGAGAACAGCCAGCACACCAAGTGGTGGGTTTGATCATTTTGATTACACAGTACAGGCTGAGTGAGCCGTCTTAGTATTATAGGGTCTTTGGTGACAACACTGCATCTGTATTTCAAGGTAAAGCGTTGAGTGGCACGTCTTGTCGTACATTGTCTTTACCTATACGTAAACTCTTAGGTGCATGTGCAACAAAGAAATGTTGAAGAAGAAAAACAAATACTACTTTTAAATACAACTTGTATAAATAAGTCTGCTTGTTCCAAACCGGAATTGAAACAAGCATTTCGACGCTAAGAAAAGACTAAAAAGATGGATAAATCATAATACAAACAACAACAAACTTACCTGCCACATTTCCAGGGTTCATGTCAGCTGAGAAAGAAGAACATGAATTATTATGCGCTGAATAGACCCTGCCAGGTAAGCTGGAAAGTACCCGACTAGAGTGGTTCCAGATTCTTCTGACAGATGTCACTAGCTTAACTGGAGGGGTGTAATACATAAAGAGAGTGGGGGTGAAATTCCAGAAGAAAAATACAATATAGTTGTCTTTTTTCCCATAGATATATTACAAGGATAAGAGCTTGAACCCTCTTGCAATATGCATATCTGAATATAATCAGACATTTTATTATTTTTCCAAGCATTCTTTACGGAGGTATAACATGTGAAATCATAGGCAGTTGAGGAATGTACACCAACCAGAGTGGTTTCAGATTCTGCCGACAGATGTCACTAGCTTAATTGGCAGGGTCTATTGATCAGAAAAATAAACAGGAATTGACTCTGTCAATGACTGCACACTTCAATAATTCAGTGATACGCAGCGAAGGAGGAAGACAAGGCAGGAAGTGGAAATAAAAGACACTCTATTGTCTATAAAGTGGGGTAATGCGGGACAGTAATATGAGGAACAAAAAGTAGACAATAATATGACGAAGAAGCAAGTAAATAAGGAATCAGTGGAATAATGTGATAGTGTCTTATAGTGTCAATGTTAAGGGAGGTGGCCCGAAGAGCCCTCCGCCGGAAGAAGTAAAAAAAAGAGAGAGTAGGGTGGGTGAAGAAAATCGTGAGGAGTGGTTCAGGTGGGGCGTGGAGGCGTAGTGACTGGAGGAGGCTGGGCTGCCACTTATAAGGCGGAGAAGAGGGGGGGGGGGGTATGTCAGCCAACGGTCGCTGGCGGGCTGGAGGAGGGCGGGGGGGGGGGGGCACTCCTCCTCCGCCGCGAATCAAACGCAATGCAAGCATTACGACCAATTTGTTACTTCCCGGTGAGCGTATAAAGGAGAAGGACAGGTGTTGAGAAAAAGCTGTGATTTCAAAAGGGAGAGAATGTATCGTGGTTGATTTTATGCTACGTTGACCATTTTGAACCTCATGGGGAATGTCCATTTTTTTTGCAAGGGACAACAGTAAATTGCTTGTCTTGATTCATCAAAATACATTAGGCCACATAAAATATAACAACTTGCTTAGCGTACCCGCCTGACCTGAGAAATGCCCCCGACCTCCAACTATATATATATCTTTTCTTTAAAAAAACATTAAAATAAAATATTAATACTCAAAGCAATGATTTCCCGCCTATTATAATGATTGCGCAATGACAGACAAACTCCATCCTAATGATTTTATAGTAATTTTAATGTTTTCTTGTTCAATTTCTAGCTAGAAATCGTTTATGGTCTTGTACACCTTCATATAATGCCTTCAAACCATGAATACCATTGTCAGCTTTTTTCTTCTTGTACACCGCCATTCTACACACAAAATTAAAAATTAAAATAAAAACCTCCCGTCCGACCTGGAAAGATTTTAATGGGTGGTCGCTACACAAGTTTTCTTTTTTTATGTGGCCTTATCTTTGAACGATACTTTGGACTGAACGCAAGGAATACTACCACATAAACCTAACATCATTGAATTAAAAGCATCACAAACAGAAATACAATATTAAACTTGAGGCAGGTGAATTTGACACACATACTTTGAATTTATGGTTGTAACGCTAATTATAGTGGTGAGACGGAAACGAGGGCATCGTCTCCACCCAGAATGCACCGCGCACCCACCTTCACACACTATCCGCTCACCACGCCACCTGCCGTCGGCGCTGCACACCATGACGGCGTCTCCGCCAACCATGACGTGTCCGTCGTCACAGACGTAGAGGACGCTGTCGTCATGGAGATACGTCCCCGTGTAGTGCGCGTTCGTGACGTCATCGGGCGGGCCGCACGACACCCCTGGGTTATCGAAAGTCAGTTAGTTATGTCATATGTCATGTTATATGTCATACATAATACATCATATATCATACTATCAAAGTATCTATAGCATATAAATTGGAGTCCTCGGGCTTGTTTTCAATGCTGGCCAGCTGTAGTGGTGGAGTTATCTTATCACACAGTAGCGGCTGATAAGGCGTTTGATTGCCTGTATTGCAGTAGCAGTTGACGACTATGACCTATTTCTACATATCTTCGTAACTGCATGATTACTGTATGCATTGATATTTCACACCAACTTCATGTGTATTACAAATTATTAATTCTACACTGGCACCCCCTACAAATGTAGAATAATACAATGGGTCCACATGTAGGGGGTTTGCTGCAGTACACACATATATTTATATGCTGTATAAACCATTTATATATATATATATTTTTTTTTGTGACAAGTTTTTTATTCTGCCCATAACGTATAAGCTCCCGTGAGGGTGCTTGTTTTCAACGCTGGACAGCTGTGGTACTAGATTGGTCTGGTCCCGCACTCAGGAGTCTTTACCTGATCTTTCTCGGGCCAACCTTTGCAGTTTTGGGTGTTAGTAGTTTCTATATTAGTTTTTTTTTAATTTTCAAGTTTTTTCCTAACCTGTATATGATAACTTAGCCTACTATGTACATCTACGCAGATGACATACAGGCCTGTGGGAGAGGATCCCATCCCATTGTGGTTTGTTACAGCATCCTTTCACCCATGCCCTGTCCTTAGATAGTACACCAGTGTGCCAGAACTCCCCTGGACCCTTCAGGACTGCGACTAGGTGGGATGGCTGTGTTGTATGGTTAGCCATTTTGTATTTCAGGGTGATTCGGATGCATGACCGTGGCCTGCCTGGTTCTGCTTTGGTATATGAGTATAATAAGCCGGAAGATCCCATCTACTTCCTAGCCAGTAAGCCATCGGCTGGTTACCTCTACTCATTAGGTCATCGACGGATACCACCTGACCTCCCCACATTGCACCACCTGCTCGCCCAGGCCTCAGTGCCCGTTATCCTCAATCACTGTACCGCTGAAAATACATACATGCATATGTGCATATGTATGTATTCAACATTCACCATGGCAACCATCATGCTGTATAGATATATATATATATTTGATATTCACTCCCAATATGAGCTGGACAAGTTCATTTTTATCCTTACGCCTTTTCCGATAAATAAATAAATTGCTACTTAAGTGTTGGGTAAAAGCCATAATATTATTAGTCATTACACATAACAGGAAACATAACTGGATTGAGAAGGTACTCTGGCTGGCCACAAAAGACCCACCGTTTATTCACATTAACATAAGTCAATCATAAGTCAATCATAAGTCAATCAATAATCAAAATCAAACCCACAACCAATCAAAATACAAACACAAAATCAATCAATAATCAATCAATCAGACAAAAACACAAAACAAAGCCAACAATAATCAATCAAATGACATCAAACATCAACACACATAAAGCTAGAACTCGCATTCGAATGGGCCGATATGCAGGAGGACCGTTGGGAGCTGGAGGCATGCGCATGCGCCTGACACATTTTCCGCCTAGACTTGCCTCGGTCCGCCTGGAGCTCGGAGGCTTGGCGCATGCGTCCGACACCTAGCAGGTTTAGACGTGGTGCCGGCCCCTAAGCTGGGCGGCCCCCAGGCCCAGTAGCAGCAAGGTGGGGGGTAGCGGGTTCGAATCCGCACCACCGACAATAATATCAACAGGTTCCATCCAGAATAATATTTGTATAAATGCTTTATACTACACATTATTAGTCATTACACATAACAGGAAACATAACTGGATTGAGTAGGTACTCTGGCTGGCCACAAAAGACCCAAACCACCCCAACCAGAAGGATCTACGCGAGTGTCGATGCTAGCTAGTTTATCATGCCCAACATGACTGACACCCGCATGTCGAGTGTCAGACGCTCAGTGAGTGAGGCCTTCAGGTATTGCCTGACGCAGTCTGATCGCCAGTCGCCTCTCTCCTTGATCTGTTCCTCAGACGCACCTGACAGCCTGAGAAACGTAGCCCCCCCTCGCCTGAGGCTGTGGGACGAAAAGTCCCCTGCCGGCAACCCAGCTGCGGCGCACGCCGCCTTTAGTACTGCCATATAGAAGGCATAGGTGAGCGGGACCTAATGTCCCGCTCTAGGTATCCTAAAAGCCTTGGCATCCAGTGGGGCCGGACACTGCTCGATGTGCCTTTCCACCCAGAACACGGCGCATAACTCTTTATTAGCCACCTTGGCCACTGGTATTCTATGAACCCGTTCCCTGAACTGATTCGTTTTCGATTTTCTCACGCACACTAGCATCCCCCAAGGGTAGAACTCTAGGTCCCCTCGTAACAAAGATGCATCCGACAGAGTGACATGTGCCTTCCGTAACAGAGCTCTGAATGACAATAGCATGGCTGCCCTGACTGCCGTGTGACCCCTGGAGGGGAACAACACCGCAAACAACTTAATTAAATCATATGGCAGGAGAGGGGCTGCTTGTTTTACCTCACTACCCTTCAACCTGCGTATCCCGGCCAAGCACTTCTTGACATGATGCCCACCTAGATTATAGGTGGGCAACCCAGATCTTTAAGGTGGTTATTTAGTCCACTCAGGTAATTCCTGATGGATGAGTAGCACAGGCGCCTAGCTAAATAAGACATGTAGAGACACACTTGGTCATAGTCACATGGATAAGGACATATATGGTCTCTGAACACCTCACAAAAGGCAATGTATGCGTTAACCTGCACAGAGCGAACTTCGATAGTGGAACTTGCGTAGTGGTTCGTGTCATAATTACGCCGCTCTTCCAGTAGCTTTTCCCAACCTGAAGCGAAATTAGCAGGTAAAGATATTGTGGCAACACATTGCGTCAATGAGGTCCGCATCCCTGATGCGTGCGATGCTCTGAAACTTATCTAGACGGCTTAAGCTGTCACATATTATGTTACACCTAGTGTTTATATATACCGATTGGACATCAAAGTTAAAGGTTATGGACGCCCAGAATATCAGGCGCAACCAGCTCATCGTTATCTTATTTCTGCTACGGCCGGTGTTTAGGGCGGCCATTACCTGTGTGTTATCAGTGATAAACACTACCATCCTGTTCTTCCATGTCGGGCCCCAACGCCTGACCCCCATCAGCACCGGCCACATTTCCAACACATTTATATTTTCCGACCTGCAACCCTCGTCCTCTGCACTGCCAAAATGATGGCCCAGCCATTTTTGGAGCTCCATGGCCGCACCAGATTCGAATGCGCCTGCCACCCAGTCCCCACCATGTAATGCACCAAACCCAAATTTGGACGAGTCACTGTAAACAGAGACTACTGGTTCCGCCGACGGGATGATACTCGCTTTCCCATTGAACTTAGAGGCAAATTCCAGCCACCATTTGAGGTCCAGTCTGAAATCCTCATTCAATCGAACCTTGTGGTTGGCCTTCTTGGCAGAAGCTATTAGATCATAGACTCTCCTCGAGAACGTCCTCCCCCCATGCACAACCTTAAAGCAGTGGGCGAGGACCCCCCCAAGCCCCTTCAACTCCAGTCTCGTAGCCTTCCGTTTCCGTAGAAATAATCTAAGCTGTGCTACTAGTTTAGCTAGTTTGTCATCTGGCAGTCGCAGTTCCATGGCTACCGAGTCTATATCTATCCCCAGGAATCGCGTTATCTTTGCTGGAGGAGTAAGTTTTCGAAAACTGACATAGAGCCCCAACCTGCGTAGAATTGCTACCAGAGCCCGTTGTGACTCCGTACACCCTTCCACTGTCCGGCCTACGACACAAAAGTCGTCCAGATAGTTGATGCACTCTTCATATCCCTCTCTAACCATACATCTGACAATAAAATCACTGATTTTGGAGAAGACAAAGGGGCTGCTGCTCAGTCCCATGCACAGCCTATTGTCCCGCAGATTAATAGGGCCCTCCCCAAAGTCCCAGCTTAGACCTTGGCGCTCCCAGCTGGCCGGGTGTATGTTAATCGCCCTATAGGCGTTCGATATATCTATAGTGGACATATGGTCCCCTTCCTGCAGTAATTTGGTGAGGGTCTCGACAGAATTATAGCTAAAGTTTGTCCTGCAAGCCCGAGTGTGCTCGTTCACACAAAATCCGGTTGGACTCGAGCAGTCCACAATGGCCCTGAAGTCATCGTGGCCCTTGGGCACAGCCCCCATGGGGTGTACACATATACAAGGTTCATCTACAACACACACTAGCCCCGTAGCTATTTCATCCCGGAGCCTAATGCTCATCAACTCCGTCATACCTTTAGTTATGGACGAGTAATTTGCTTGAAAGTAGGCGCTCACACAGTCTGGGTCGATTACCCGATAACCAAAACAGGCCCCCCTGAGGATATACTCCCAGTCGGGGTCCGTGTCGCCGCGGCACATCGCCTCAGCGAAAATCCGACATGGTTTAATCTGGGCTGTAGCGGCAGATACCTCATACGTGCAGTTACACATGCCTAGGAGACACGCCGTATAAACATCGATACATTTTTCGACACGCTCGTCACCACATAGGTCAACTACCCACATCGAGCAGTACAGCTCATCATGCTCTGGCCGAGAACTGTCTGGGCCGACTATCCTAAGCCAATCCCCATTTTCATTGCACAGCCCCGGGTGGATTCTCTCACCCCCATCCTGCCTATTGCCAGGGTTCGCCAACACCTCTGCAGCCACCTCGGCTGCCTCCCCGCCTCTCGGAGCCGCCACCTGAATTTCCCCAACGGCAACGTTTGTAGTACAGGCACGGACAACATTAGCATCATCACAACTCACAAGCCCAGCAACAAACATTTCACCTGAAAGTTCAGTACAAGGCACAGCATGTACAAATTTTCCATCACCTGAAACATCATAATGGACCACATCACAGTTATCATAATTACGGTCATGTTGAACGAGGCAATTACAATGATAATTATCATTCCCTGCACATTTTCGATTTATTTCACAGTACTGATCATCAACTACCGCACAGTCCTTCGAGGCCATATTGGCTCCATTGTCCTCAGTCACCTCGCACCCATGGTCAGTGGACGCCATGTTCGCGTCCATGTCCTGGCCGCCATCTTGGAAACCCTCTGTTTTGGCGCGAGATTCAAATCCAACTAGGTCAACTAACGCCGCTCCCACCACTGTGACAGGCTCACATACAAGTCAATTTCGCTTATTTTTGCAGTCACTTGATGGGTGAGAACCTGATTTGCAGTTTAAGCACTTATGCTCATATTCACAACGACGCACGGTGCACCCCTCTTTGTTATAGTTATAAGCGTAACAAAGCTTCCTCGAATTATCATAGGTTTTCCCGCCATATCCCGAACGTGCAGGCCACCGGGCGTCCCTGCTACTACGAGTGTTCTCTAGGTTGAAATGGAGCAGAGAGATCTTGTGGTCTCCCATGACAAATGCTTTTAGCCCTTTCTCCTTCACTTTGTCCCGGATGGCCTTATCATAGCCACGATATGCCTGATCAGTGTAGGTTGCAGTAGAGGCATGCATACACATATATGCCACATGGCCAATGTAGCGCTCCAAATCGTCATAGTCAAAGCCCACATGTTTACCGCGCTTAATGCCCCAGATTAAAGCAGCATGGATCAACTCCATAACCGATAGTTTTTTAAGGCGCTTCTCATTCATAGGATATTTGTTTAACGCAAACTTACTGCGCCTACGCCTCCTTCTCCTCCTCCTACCCGCGTCACTGTCTGAGGCCGAGTCATAGTCGGAGCTGCTATCACTCGGAGAATCATCCGGCTCGGCAGACGACTCTCCCACCTTTCTCCCGGACGATTTCTTTTTCGTCGTCCGATTCACCACCGTCAATGCGTCTTCCTCCGGCGATCCAGCGTCCAGCACCACGCGCAGCGCCTTCTTCCTCCGCTCCCATGCCTTTGCCGCTACCAGCCGTCAGAGCTCCCGCTCCTCGTCGTCCTCCTCATAGTCCTCCGTTCCGTCGCCCACGCGCCGGGCGGGCTTACTGGCCATCAGCTCCGCCGGACCAACAGTCTCCTCCCCAGACGATGTTGGTTCCGGCTTCATTGACAGTTTGGCTGTCCTCGTCCTTTTACACTTGCTGCCCCGGGGGGGTCATGCTCCTCCCCACACGTTGCACAGATATCGACAGGCATCTCGCCGGTCCGCTCAACCAGTGCAGGAGCAGTGCTGGGGCAGTGCGGGCACGTCCACTACAAGCTAGAACTCGCAATCAATCAGACAAAAACACAAAACAAAGCCAACAATAATCAATCAAATGACATCAAACATCAACACACATAAAGCTAGAACTCGCATTTGAATGGGCCGATATGCAGGAGGACCGTTGGGAGCTGGAGGCGTGCGCATGCGCCTGACACATTTTCCGCCTAGACTTGCCTCGGTCCGCCTGGAGCTCGGAGGCTTGGCGCATGCGTCCGACACCTAGCAGGTTTAGACGTGGTGCCGGCCCCTAAGCTGGGCGGCCCCCAGGCCCAGTAGCAGCAAGGTGGGGGGTATCGGGTTCGAATCCGCCCCACCGACAATAATATCAACAGGTTCCATCCAGAATAATATTTGTATAAATGCTTTATACTACACATTAATTTTTCAACAGGTCACACTCTCGAACGCCAACACTCCCCGATCACCACCATCTCCAACCCCCACGCACAGAGCATGTCACGCGCAACAACAGCATCGCTGTTGCCTAATCAATAAAGCAAAACAAAGAAAAACAATATGAATTTCATTTTCCCCATTCCCTTTTTAATTGAAAAAAGAAGTTAGTACGGGTGTTCAGAAGTGTCATTGTGATGGGTGCAGACCAGAAATAAGAGCCACTGTTCTTTTCACCTTATCACGCGATGCATGGCTCTTCACTAGCTTGGTTCCCCGCCACAGTTGTGTATACTTTAAGGCCCTGTCACACCTCACTGGATTGGGGGAAGCGGGAAAAAAACGAACAAAGTCCGTTTTGTGTCCGTACAAGTTTTGAACATGCACAAAACTAGGGATGGATGCCGCTGGACTGACGTCTATGGTTCTTGTCTGGTTTGAGTTCGTTTTGTATGTTGGCTATCCGTTCATGTCCGTTTCATGTCCGTTACATGTCCATTTCATGTCCGTTTCATGTCCATTTGTCCAGCAGCCATTGACTCAATAGCGCAACATTTTGACACATTTTAACACATTTTGATACTTATCACTACCGGACCAGACAATTCTGTCCGTTGCTCAATCCGGCGAGGTGTGATAGCCGCTTTAGACTTTGCACAAAGCATTACGTAATTGGGACCAGTGTAGGTGTTCTTCTGCATCTGCACTACTCTGCGGCGTAGCCATCAAAACGTTAAGCCCATAAGCCATCAATTCATAGTTATATTCTGCAATAACTATGTACCGGCATCTCACATTGAGAGTTTGAGTTGAATCATGTATGTTTAAGCCCCAGTCACACATAGCTGGACGAGCCCCGGATTTTGAGCCGGACCACCCACGGACCAACGGCCCGGACTGTTCCGGACCGCCACGGATAAAATCACTGTTTTCGTCGATTTTTGCCTCGCAGTCACACTTTCCCGGACGAGCCCCGGACGAGCCCTGGACCAAAGGCCGGACCGCCCCAGACCGCCCCGGACGCCCCATACCACCCCCGGACTGCCCCCGGAATGGCCCCGGACGAGCCCGGACTGGGCCGGAACGGCCCCTGACTAACGCGGACGAGGCCGGACCACCCCCGGACTATCCCAGACCACCCCCGGACCACCCCCGGCTGTCCGGGAGTGGTCCGTGGCTAGGCCGGGGGTAGTCCGGGACAGTCCGGGGATGGTCCAGGTCAAACTGTGGCTCGAAATGACCCCGGACCACCTCCGGACAGGCCCGGTCCACCCCGGACCACCCCCGGAATAGCCGGATCACCCCCGGACCACCCCCGGACCACCCCCAGATCAGGCCGGACCAGGCCGGATTGAGCCCAGATCGCAAAATCCCCCGGACTGCCCCGAATGTTTTAAACATTTTAAAACATCCGGGGCCGAGCCCGGACGACGCTAGATGAGCCACGGATCAGGCCGGATCGGGGGGTGTCGGCATGGATGAGCCACAGACGAGCCCCGGATCACCCCGGATCGCCCCGGACCACCCCGGATGGCGGTCCGGGGCTCGTCCGGCTCCTGATCCGGGTATGTGTGGCTGGGGCTTTAGGGAATGTAAATATCGATCCCGAAATGGATGCCAGGATTGGTATATGTTAATGTTATATGCTTAATGCCTTGATGACTTATGGGTTTAATGCCTTGACGGTACTGCCGCAGAGTGGTGCATGTCGTGCGGGGGAACACCTACACTGGTCCCTCCCTACATGGCTTCCATATATGGTCCGATGACGTAATGCTTTGTGCCAAGCCTAAAGTCCATGCGACTGTGGCGGGAAACTTAGCTAGGCTCTTCACAAGGCTGTGGCCGGTGTGGCTGTACCACGTGATCAACTCCCGTCCCACCCCCACCTCTCAGAGGCCTATTCCGATAAATAAATAAATTGCTACTTAAATGCCGGGTAAAAGCCATAATGTCAATGTTTCAACAACACACACTCTCGAACACCAATGCTTCTACCCAATTACCACCCTCTCCCCCCGCCAACACACCGAGCATGTCAGGCACAACAACAGTATTACTGTTGCCTAATCAATAAAGCAAAACAAAGAAAACACAAGATGCCTCTCATTTCCTCCATTTCCTTTTAAAATAATTTTTTTTAAATAATTCAGTGCGGGTGTTCAAAAGTGTCATGAAATAAGAGGCGCTGTTCTTTTCATCTTTTGCACGACTCTTCTTCATAAGGCACCGGGTGCGGTGGCTGAATCGGTAGAGCGCTGGCCTCACGTGCGAGAGATCGGGAGTTCGGTTCCCGGTCAAGTCAAACCAATGACTAAAACAAATAGATACTTGCCACTTCCTAGCCTGGTGCTTGGCATTACTAGGAAAGGGCAAGGACTGGTTGGTTCAGTGTCAGGATAATGTGACTGAGTGGGATATTAGGTCATGGTGCTGGTGGCATGGTCTCCGAGTGGGGAAGCACTATAAAGTCGCCATGAGTGTGCCCTGTCACAAGTCGGTACCCGTCCTGATAGGATGTTAGATGTTGCCAGGATGTAAAACTCCAACAACCAACCAACCATCTTCACAAGGCTTTGGCTCGCGTGGCTGTACCACGTGGCTGTACCATGTAAACTGTACCACGTGACTCCCTCTCCCGCCCCACGTGATATCTGACTTGTAAAAGGAATATAAAGCTTAAAGTTGCATAGTCCGATGGTTTTGAGTTTCTGTCATTTCCTGAGATAAATACATTACATTTATCGTTATAATCTACCTTACTTTAGTTTGAAATAACTTTTATTTTGAATGGCTAACTTTTGAGATACTTGAATTTAATTTAGGCAAGAACGCCAAAACTCTGACACCATAGGCTTATGCACTAACAGGTTCTATTGAATTTCATCAGTAGTCCCTTCTACATGGTGACAAATGTTGAATAAATGCACCAGTATCTAGGTTGGATATGTGGAATCAAATTTAGGTGAGTGTTTGGTTTTGAAAATTTGATGCTTCATCCTATGCAGCTTTAAGAATGAATCGCAGGGTCCAACACAACTTTCCGTTTTACTGAGACAGAGACGGGACGGGATGGCCGACCGGGAAGAGCACCCACTCCCCGTGCGGGAGGTCGTGGAATCAGTTCCCACCCGTGTCAAATTAAAGACTTGCAAAATTGACGACATATCGCCACCTACCGTGCTGCTCGGCATGACCAGAATGAGGTAAGCACTGGTTGGCTCAGTGTCAGGATAATCTGACTGAGTGGGATATCTGGTCATTGTGGCAAGAGTGCGGCATCTCAGTGGGGCAGCACTATAACGTATACAGTGTATACGAATGCGCACGGTCACGAGTCCCTACATGTCCTCATGACCATAAATGTTGCTAGTATGTAAACCCCAATGGAAACCCCCCAATTGGAATCCTAAGCAGGGTCACATAATGGCATCCAAAGACTGTGACCGGACGTGATGGTCGAATCGGTAGAGCGCAGGCTTCCCGTGCGGAAGGTAAGGAATTACACTAGAAACCTGGTCCAGTCAAACCAATGACTTACAAAATTGATACTTGTCACTACCCAGCCTGGTGCTCAGCATTACTAGGTTACTAGGACCGGTTAGCTCAGTGTCAGGATAGTGTGACTGAGTGGGATATCCGGTCATAGTGGGCAGCTTGATCTCCCAGTGGGGCAGCACTATAAAGTCACCTACTTCCCATACAGAAAGTAGGGAGTTCGAATCCCAACCGAGTCAAATGAATGACTTACAAAATTGGTACTTGTTGCTACCTAGCCTGGCAGTCAACATTAGTAAGATAGGCAAGGACTGGTTAGCTTAGTATCAGGATAATGTGACTGAGTGGGATATTGCGTAAGGGTGCCAGTGACCTAGTCTCCCAGTGGGGCAGCATTATAAAGTTACCATGAATGTGCACTGTCACAGATTAGTACACGTCCTGATATGACCTCAGATGTTTCCAGGACGTAAAACCCAAACAAACAAACGAACAATAAACATCTGACAGTGACTATGCGCAAGGTCACGTTGGCTTTACAGATTCCTTCCCCAATGTACTCGCAATACTACACTCAGTCACAATATATCGATAAGTCCTTGTCCTACACTGTCAATCCAAAGTGTCAGGTACGATAGTGACTAGTGCCAATTGTAAAAGTCTTTAATTTGACTCAGTCAGTGATCGATCTCATAACCCCCCGGGAGGGAACTAAACACTCTAACCACTCCGTCATCCCGTCTCCAATCCCTATGTAAAATATTCCAATAAAAGGCATTGGTGGGGAATGTGAAATGGTCTATAAAGGAGTACAAATGGTCTATTAATGTAAATGATGGATATGGTCAGGTGCATGAATGTATTTATGTAGTTGCTGGTGATTCTTTACTTGTAGTCAATAGTCATTGTGTATTAGATAGATAGTGTGAGAGGGGCACTACTGTTAGTGTGTAAGGAGCTCAATAGCTCAATAGCTCTACTCACTACCCCCTTCCCCCCAACTGTTACTGTTAGTCACGGATCACCACACACACACAGCAGACAGGTGAAGGCCAAGCAGCCACACCACATGGTGGTGGTGGGTAGATCACAGTAGCCATGGTGACCCCAGAATGCTTACTGTTCATTGGTGGAACTAGAAATGCTTGTTGCTGATTGGAGATAATGGTCAGGTGGTATGCCATATCAGATCCATGTACCACTATATAATAATAAACCTGAGGGTACAAGCTCTCACTCCACTTTCACTCTTTTTACTCTTCCTTTCTCTTCTTGCCTGTATTGATTTCATATAGCCTGCCTACACAACCCACAGATGCCAGCCGTCGACTTTACACCTAGATAGGTGATCATGCAAATGGAAACGCAGCTAAACCATTTATAAACGGGATCTGGGTTCAGTGTCGCAGCATCGTGCTGTGGCGCCACACAAAGTTGTTGTTCTCATTGCAGTTTTACGTCCTGGCAATATTTAAGGTCATATCAGGATGGGGATGGGTTTAGTGTCTGAGCATCGTGGTGTGGGGTAACAAAATGTGCTATACGTTATTGTTGTTGGAGTTTTATGTCCTGGTAATATCCAAGGTCATATCAGGACAGGGATGGGTTCAGTGTTTGAGCATCGTTGTGTTGTGCCAAACGAAATGTGCTCTAAGTTGTTGGTGATGCTATCGTTCCAGATAATGTCTGCTGTAGCAAGAAATGTGCTCAAGGCAGGGGCATAGCTAGACCTTTAACGATGTGTACTCCTAATTTCGGCAGGGGGTTTAGGGGGCCGCTTAAGCTTAAGCTGGTGGATTGTACACATTTTACACTTGAGTTTTCGACACTCCGGACTACTACATGCCTCCTCTCTCTCTCTCTCTCTCTCTCTCTTTATTATTTTTTAATTTAATTCTTTTTTGACAAAACGATGTGGACGTTTTGGCGTATGCGCGTACGCCTAGCTACGCCCCTGAAGGGCATCCTAATATTACCTTAGATGTTGCCAGGATGTAAACTCCCAACAAACGAACAAATAATCCTGCATTGCTCTCGTCTTAGTTTTACTGCTTGAACTGACAACACAGTACAAAGGACAATCCATTTTCAATTTAGAATGAATTAATGTTAAAAAACCGATGTTTCACTGTTTAGATTGGGGAATCATGTGGATATGTCCATAACCAAACCTCGTGATACTTTTTTCTATAAGGTTGCTTACTGGCCCTGTCAAGGATACAGTACTGCGGATATAACTACAGTAAATCCTCTCTAACCGACCACCTCCACACATCGACCACTCCCCTATATCGATCGCTATACTTGGGTCCCAACAACACCACTGTAACCATATTCTAACTCCCTAACCTGACCACCTCCCTAAATGGACCACCTAAAGTCGGTACCAAGTGTAGGAACTGACGAGGTGAACAGTTAGATTTAGAGAGGTTTTACTGTACTTTGGGCCCTGCTGTCTGTGCACAGGGGCAGAAGGTTGCCATGGTTACTAATTAGAACAGTGCGTGATCAGAGTCCGCCTCAGACAGAGGTTGGGGGAGCTGGTGACAGGAAGTGGTGCTTAAAGTTGCAGAGTCCGATGGTTTTGAATTTCTGTATTTTTTCTGAGATAAATATATTAGATCGATCACTAGTATCTACTTTACATTAGTTCAAAGTTACTTTTATTTTAAATGGTAAACTTTTGAGATATTTTGAGTGCAAACATGGAAAATTAGTTTTGGCAAGCTTGCCAAAACTCTGACACCATAGACTTCTGCAGTAACAGGTTCTGTTAAATTGACTCAGTATTGCCTTCTACGCAGAAACAAATGCTTAATAAGTGCATCAGTATCTAAGTTAGATATGTCAAATCAAATCTAGATAATTGGTTTGCTTATGAAAATTTGATATTTCATCATACTATGCAGCTTTAATTTAACGCAAAATATTTACCAAGACAATTTGACCACTGGCTTCCTGTGCAGAATGTCTTGGGTTTGAATCTCAGCTGACCACGACTGTTACTGCACAAGTCATACAATGTATCAATGTATATTCACATTCAATGGTCAGTTAGTAAAACTAGCCATGACGGTAAAATATTGTCAAGGGTCAGCTGAGGTGCAGCAAAGACCCTATAATACTACAACGGCTCACTCAGCCTGTACTGTGTAATCAAAATGATCAGACCCACCACTTGGTGCGCTGGCTGTTCTCTTGGTTAAACAGGTGCTATATTATATGTATAAATGTATATATATGAATGTGAAAGATGTGTGATGATGACGATGCTGATGATGATGCTGATGATGATGCGTATTTGTTCATAGCAATTTCATATTGATGTGTATTCAATCTTACCTATCTCATGTATAATATAATTGTATGTGTTTACATGTGAAACACCAACCAGCAGCCGGGCTGATCAAACCCACCACAAGGTGGCACTGCAAAATGAGATAGGGAGTGAGCCGTCTTCGTATTATAGGGTCTTTGGGTGCAGTTACTTCTGTCCTCTCATTTGTTTTGCATAGTAATATGTGAAATAATATCATTCACAATAAAGGGTTAAGCTCTTGGTGATATAATTCAAATAGTGTGCTGAACAATGCGCGAAACTGCTTGAGGTACAAGTTACTGTACTGATCCAATTACCCCCTGTGCCTGCCACCCAGCAGGAGAATGTCACACTACAGATTTAGGTTAGAAAAGAAAGTTGGGGAAGCACCTCTGTCTACATATATGCTCAAAGTAAAATGCTGGATGTATAATCATTAAATTAGTCTTTAAAAAAAAGAAAATTTCTTAAGAATATAACTGCAGGGCCATAGCTAGTAGGGGGTGGCGAAATCCACCCCCAACCCCTCATGCACCCCCCTCCTCACCCCCCCCCCCGACCCCCCAAGAAACAGACAAAATAATAAAACAAAAACAAAAAGAAAACCCAACAAAAACTACAAAAACAACCCACTATGTAACCTCCCTGAAATGGCTGGAAATAGCATTATCCTCTAGATTTAAACAAATCTCTTCGGAGGAGGTGGGATAACCTCAAGACCTGCCTACTGCCTCATGCTGTCGCCATTCATGCGTTCCAAGTGTAAAGGATCGACTGAAGTCCACGACGTCTGTGTATCAAGTGGTTTATTTACGACTCTCCCCGTGTGCTGGTTCCGGTCCAGTTTTCCTGTCTCCGCCGGTAACCAGCGGTATACGCCTACCTTACATCCTCCCTTTTCCAGTAATTGTGGCCGTAATGACCCTTAAGGCTAACACGTAATGCTTTGGCTGCGATGTCGCATTCCGGTGTGGCGGTCTCCGATGCCACAAGGCTGCCGTGCCAAATGGCGCTTCTGCGCATGCGTCAGAATCCAACAGCGTCGTCTGCGCATGCGTCAAGTCTCTAGTTTGGCCGTAATCGATTAACACCATCCGAGCCACTCGGGCCACCCGAGTCGTCAGAATTTCAAATGCTATTCGATTATTCGACCCGAGTCTGTAGGATGTGCGCATGCGCCAAAAAGTGGCTCGGGTGACCAGAGTCGATTAATCGATTACGCCCAAATAGATCAGAAAACTGAAGCGCCAAGTGTCAACACACTACTGGGATGCAGTTTTGTGTGGAATTGTATGTTTCTTAGCTCAAAATGTTTAACTATGGCTAGTTTTGTCTTAGATATATTCATCAGATCATTATATTGCATGTGTGCATTTCACGCCGATGTGTCACTCGAATCCGCGCATGCGCAGAAGCGCCATTTGGCACGGCAGCCTTGTGGCATCGGAGACCGCCACACCGGTTCTCCACATGAACTCGTTATTATAGTCCATGGTATGAAAGTCCTTGTTCATACAATCGCCGCAGTTACCCAAGTAAAAAATTCCTAACTATGGCTATGAACTGTACATTCCTGAAACATCACAAAGACGCTCTCACTGACACAAATCCCCGTGAAAAGGTCATACCTGTAGGGGCTTCATTTTGTCATTTATTTTTTAAGTGCGTTGCATCGGGGTCCTAGGTTTGTTCTCGGTGAAAATGAAGTTGCGCCTCGATCGGTGTTCTGGAACTGTGCAGTGTTCTGGTGTTTGCAACAGTCTGCCGTTGATCTGGTAGTAAGGCCTAGGTCACATTACGGCTTGCGACCAATTGTGACCACTTTGCGACAAAAGAAAAGCAGGGAAAACAATGGTCGGCGATCGGTCGGCGATTGGTCGCCGACCAGTTGGTGACCAGTGAATGACCTCGGTGCAACCATTTTGGTCACAAGGAGGTTTTAGTCCAGAACATGCAACCTCCATGCAACCAAAATGGTCGCTTAGAGTTTGCTGACCACTTTCAGCACATGCAACCAGTCGGTGACCAGTTGGCGACTGGTTGGTGATCAGTCAGTGACCAGTCGGCCCTTTGGTTCCTAAGTGGTCACAAAGTGGTCGTAAAGTGGTCGCAAGGTGGTCACAAGCCAGGTCACAAGCCATAGAATGACTGTGGCTTCAGCTCACCATTTTGTCTAATGCCAGTGCTCGTCTCACGAGGGCATAATTAAGGCTGAGTGAGTGGGTTGCTCCGAACTGTACAGGGCTGGGCGATAAAGGGGGGAGTTGCCATTAGGGCTAGTGTACTACAGCGATGACTGGCCAGTGTAGCGCATTTTGCACTGAGCACCTGCGCACTAACCATTAAGGGCGCATGACTGCGGTGCCCAATTGTTGAAACATGGTTTCTCTCTCTCTCTCGGGAGACAGAGAGAGAGAGGTTGGTTGGTTGTTGGAGTTTTACGTCCTGGCAACATCTAAGGTCATATCAGAACGAGTACCGACTTGTGACAATGCGGACTCATGGAGACTTTGTATTGCTGCATGGCTGGGAAATAAGACCACCAGCACCATGACCCGATATCCCACTAAGTCACATTATCCTGATACTGAGTTAACCAGTCCTTGCACTATCCTATTAATGCCGAGCACCAGGCTAGGAAGCGACAAGTATCAATTTAATAGGTCATCATTTTGATTAGTCATTGACTCGACTGGGAACTGAACTCCTATCTCCAGCATGCGAGGCCTGCGCTCTGCCGATTCGAACACCGCGTCCTGTTCTCTCGAGAGGACACACTGCTCATCAACATTTCCAGATCGGCAACCTGCGCTGGTAAGTACCGCCAGTCTTTGCACTGAGCAGGTACAGCTTTACATTTGTATGAATATATATTTTTGGTAAAACAGTTTATTCATCAGAACATACATTTTTTTCAGTGCTGACACACTGGTGTTTACCAGCCATTTACATTACATTGTAGATAGGTAGTTCTGCGGGTACTTAGGTAGGGCATATTAGTAGATTAAGATGGAGGTTAGTGTGTTAGTGGGTTAGCTATAGACCTATTTCATATGACGTCAGCATACATATCTAGGTCAGTGCGCGCACATTTTGGCTGCAGGACGACACAGTGTGACACTGCAAATTCAATGGCTATGAGCAATCTTCATACAGAAAAAGTTAAATATCTCTAAAACCACATCACCTAGACACAAACTGCATTGGAACACACATAGAAAATATGTTTAACAAAAAGATTATATTAAATTGGTAAGGGTAGAGTTCTGGATTTCTATTAATTTTGAATAAAACTGACGTTTTGCACTGCCCATACCAGCAAACTCAATGCATTGTCAATGGCCGTGAGCAATCTTCATACAGAAAAAGTTAAATATCTCTAAAACCACACCACCTAGACACAAACTGCTTGGAACACATATAGAAAACATGTCTAACAAAAAGATTATATTAAATTTATACGGTTAGGGTTCTGGATTTCTATTAATTTTTACTAAAACTGACGTTTTGCACTGCACATACCGGCAAACTCAATGCATTGTCAAGGGCCGTGAGCAATCTTCATACAGAAAAAGTTAAATATTTCTAAAACCACACCACCTAGACACAACCCGATTGGAACACATACAGAAAACATGTTTACTAAAAAGATTATATTAAATTTATAAGGTTAGGGTTCTGCATTTCTATTAATTTTGAATAAAACTGACGTTTTTCACTGCGCGTACCGGCAAACTCAATGGCAGTGTGCCTTCGTTGTGCAGCCAAGCTGCGCGCGCATACAGATGTTAGTAAACATTGAAATAGGTCTATAGTAAGTTGAGTGTTATGGGCTAAGGTGGCGGGTTGCTGTATTAACTGTGTTGTTACTATGGGTGCACGGTGTAAGTGAAGGGAGGGGGACAGAGAAATAGAGTCCCCACTCAATCTGGTCTGGTTTGGCACCTAATATTATATATAGAGGGTGGTTAGTTGCCTGTGTAGCAGAGGTTGACAATTGAGTGGAGGGGGCAGGGGGGTGGGGCTGAGGACAATATTCTGCATAGTTTTGCTCTGAAGAATTTGGCACTGGTGTTTAATTAGTTAGCCTACTCCCCCAACTCTGTCTCTAAAGAGTGTCGAAGAGCTGGGCTATCGAAGTAACCACATGAATAAAAATAATAAAAAGGTAAAGAATAAAATGACATGATATGGATTGTTTATTGGAATAAAAGAAACAAATTTATGAAGGCATATAATAAAATATTATTATTTGGAGACTGTCTATAACACAATAAAATAAATAAAGTGATAAAGGTATAATAATAAAATAATATTTTCCGGATTATTAGTGTCATAACAGAATATAATAACCGAAGTAGCAATTGCTTATGTTGGCCCGCCATCATGGGTAATTTGCGCGCGAACAAGGAGTCTCCCCGGTGGCGCCCCCTGGGTTCAAATCCAAAACCCAAACCCTACCGGATTTCCCGCGAAAACCATGCCCTCGCGAGATCCATCCTCGCAAACCGCCACCCTCCAAACATCACCTCCACCACGGCAGCTGGATGAGCAACTCACCACCAACTCAGCAGTTATGTAAATAAGAAAATAATATTATATGGAGTGCTTTATAAACCAGAATAAAAGAAACAGATTAAATAAAGATGTAAGTAAGAGTAAAGCTAATTGCTCTGAATTCAAGGATCCAGCGAGAGAATAAATGGACTATACTAAAACCCCTCTAACCGATCACCTCCATAAATCGACCACTCTGCTATATCGATTGCTATATTCTGTCCCAAACGATCGCCCATACAATACCATTATAACGATAACACACTCCCTAAACCGACCACCTCCCTAAATGGACCAGTTAAAGTCAGTCCCATGGTCGGTCGATTTAGACAGGTTTTACTGTACTTACTTTCACAGATGGGTGGTTCTCCTGACCAATCACCGTGCTCGTTACAACGCAGTGTTGGTGAGCCGGATGTGACGTGGCGTCCATGGTTACAGGTGTACTTCACAGCGTCTCTGTACTGGATGTTGCCCTCCCACTCCGCATGCGCAATGAGCGGTGGGTCCACACACGTGATTCCTGCACAAAATAGGTCAATTCACTTCATTTAGCCCAAAGGTCTGTTTATTTCCAATTAGACGCATCATGTAAAAAAAGTTTGTTTTATTTAACGACGCCTATAGATTTGTAATATCGGCTATTGGACATCAAGCATATGGTCATTCTGACATATTTCTTTGGAGGAAACCTGATGCTGCTACATAGGCTACTCTTTCCGAGAAGCAGCAAGGGGTCTTTTATATGCACTTCCCCACAGACAGGAGAGCACATACCACAGCCTTTTATGAACCACTTGTGGACCACTGGTTGGAATGGAAAATAGCCCAAACTGCAAATGGGTCCACTGGGCAGGATCGATCGGATGACCCACGCCTTCACAGGTGGACACTCTACCGCCTGAGCTACGTCCCGCTCCCCACATAGTGGAATGCTAATTAAATGCACGGTGGATCCAAAGTTTATTGACCTTGAATGAAACGCTTACTGTCACATGTGGGCGGCGGCTTGTCCCATGTGGCGTTCGCCAGACAGGTGGCGATGACGTCATCAGTTGTTGTGTACCCAGGGTGACAGATGTAGGTCACAGTGCTCTCGTACAGGTAGGACTGGCCAATGAGAGAAGTGCGCATGGTCGCATCCGGGGGTCCACAAGGCACACCTGCAATGAATAAGTTGAAGGGTAGTCTCATATATCATCAAGGTCACAGAGATCAAGGTAATTTAATGCACAATTGTGAAACCTGCTTGCAATTATTTGTGATTGGTTGCTTGGGTTTTACGTCTTAACAAATTATCTAAGGTCATATCTGGACAGACACCAACTTATGACCACGTCCATATTTATTAATGGTTTGTTTCTGGGGTTTTACATCACACAAGGCACACCTGCAATGAATAAGTTGAAGGGCAGTCTCATATATCGTCAAGGTCACAGAGATCAAGGTCATTTAATGCACAATTGTGAAACCTGCCTGCAATTATTTGTGATTGGTTGCTTGGGTTTTACGTCTTAACAAAATCTAAGGTCATATCTGGACGGACACCAACTTGTGACAATGCGCCAACATTTATTAATGGTTCCTTGCTTGAGTTTTAGGCCCTAACAAAATCTAAGGTCATATCTGGACAGACCCCAACTTCTGACCACGTCCATATTTATTAATGGTTTGTTTCTGGGGTTTTACGTCACAACAAAGTCGAAGGTTATATCAGGACCGGTACTATCTTGTGACAGTGCATGCTCATTTTGGCTTTATAGTGCTGTCTCAATGGATCCATGACCCAATATCCCACTGTAAAACTTCTTTAATTTAACGACGCTTCTAGAGCACATTGATTTTCATATCACTGGCTATTGGACGTCAAACATATGGTCATTGTGACATATTTCTTTGGAGGATCCTCGCTGCCGCCACATAGGCTACTCTTTCTGATAAGCAGCAAGGTTTTTTATGTGCACTTTCCTACAGACAGAACACCACGTACCACAGCCTTTAATGGACCAGTTGTGGACCACTGGTTGGAATGGAAAATAGCCCAACCTGCAAATGGTTCCACTCAGCAGGATCGATCGGATGACTGACACCTTCATAGGTGGACACTCTACTGCCTGAGCTATGTCAGGCTCCCCAATATCCCACTGAGTCACGTTATCCTGATACTGAACAAACCAGTCCCTGTATGCCGTATGCTAGTTATCTCTTGCGCCAGAGTAGGTAGCGACAACTATCAATTTTGTAAGTCATTGGTTTGACTCGGACAGACAGGGGAGGGAGGGGGTAGGAGTGGGATGGGGGAGTCGGGGCTGTCACTCACCACCAAGGTGCTCCTCACTCAGCTACCATAAACGCTCAACTCCCTTCAGCCAATCACAGCGCTCCCCACTCTACGCTTTCCATAAAGACCTGGGCCGCGTTCAGGGTACGCCTCCGAGACGTCTCGGGAAAATCCCTGACGTCAGGCTAGTCTGAAGCGCAAAAGCAGTTGGTCGCCTCGAAAATGGCCGCCCCCATAGGTGGCAGGCATTTGCAATGGAAAAGAAGTGCTCTGATTGGCTGAACCCACTGAATTTGGCGGCTATTTTCGAGGCACTTTTGGTCTCCTGTCTGAAATGGGAGGCATCTCCGAGACGTCTCCGAGACACACCCTGAACGGAAATAGGCCAAAAGGCGTCTCCGAGACGTCTCCGAGACGTCGCGGAGGAGTACCCTGAACGCAGTCCTGGAGCGGCCTTCACTGGTCAGTTTCAACCAAAGATCGGACCGATTTATCGGTGCCTTTATATCGGAATAAAATCATGTCTCTCGCACTTCAGCTTTCACGTTCTTTGTAACCGTTCGCAATGACGTCACACATGATTGGTTACATGGAGCGTCATGCAGTTAGTTTGAACCAGCCGCATATTCCCCAGTAATCAGCGCAATACATAAATACACACTTACACAAATAAAAACCCCACCCACCTACTTTCCTGTGAGAAAAAAATAAAATAAAAATAAAATTGGAGAGAACAGCAATCACCCTTTCCTTATCGCCCCCATTCCAGTTCCAGTGATTATACAGTAATATCCCATATGTGGAAAGCAGATAAGCAAAGGCACTTTGACAACACACACACACACCATGCCCCCTCACAGACCCCCCCCCCCACACACACACACACACGCTCCAATCACACTGACTGTACTCTCCAGGGACAGGGTAGTTTTCCTAATGGACGTGACAGTAGCCATCTTATTTATATCCTTCAATAAACAACGCGAAAAACCATCAATGATTAGGTTTGGATTGAGGTTGGTTGGTTGGTTGTTCGAGTTTTACGTCCTGGCAACTTCTAAGGTCATATCAGGACGGGTACTGACTTGTGACAGTGCACACTCATGGCAACGTTATAGTGCTGCCCCACTGGGAAATCAGGCCACCGGCACCATGATCCGATATCTCACTCAGTCACATTATCCTGACACTGAGCTAACCAGTCCTTGCCCTATACTATTAATGCCGAGTGCCAGGCTAGGAAGCGACAAGTATCAATTTTATAAGTCATTGGTTTGACTTGACTGGGAACCGAACGCCCGATCTCCCACATGTGAGGGCCACTCTCTAAGGATTCGGTCACCACACCCCGGTTTGGATGGAGCCCTGTAATGCTCGGTGTCGCAGTTTCAGCCGCCTACCAGTTTCCACCGCCCGTATAGACTCAAACTCAAGGCATTGTCAATGGTCGTGAGCAATCTTCATACAGAAAATACAGCAAAAGTGAAATATCTCTAAAACTACACCACCTATTAACAAATCGCTTGGTACACATATAGAAAACATCTTTACCAAAAAGACTGTATTAAATTCATAAGGTTAGGGTTCTTGATTTGTATTAATTTTGAATAAAACTAAGGTTTTGCACTGTGCGTATCGTCAAACTCAAGGCATTGTCAATGGTCGCTAGAAATCTTCATACAGAAAATACAGGAAAAGTGATATATCTCTAAAACCACACCACCTAGAAACAAATCGCTTTGTACACATATAGAAAACATCTTTACCAAAAACATTATATTAAATTTATAAGGTTAGTGATGATGATGTTAGATTTTGACGCATGCGCATGAAACTGACAGGCAGCTGAAACTGACCGGGCGCTGAAACTGCGACACCGGTCGGACCAACCAAAAAGGTTTATCGACTGTTTAGTTAAAGCTGCATGGTCCGATGAAAGCATCAACTTTTCAAAATCAAAAACACATATCTAGATTTGAGGCTACATATCTAACTTAGATACTGGTGCACTTATTATTATTAAGCATTTGTTGCAATATACAAAGGCATACTGAATAAATTTAACAGAACCTGTTGCTGCATAAGTTTATCATGTCAGAGTTTTGGTGTGCTTGCCAAAATTAATTTAGCATGTTTGCACTTGAAATATTTCAAAAGTTAGCCATTTAGAATAAAAGTTACTTCAAACTACAATAAGGTAGAATATAATATACAATTGAATATATTTATATCAGAAAAATGACTAAATCCGAAAACAAACGGAGTACCATATATGTCCCAATAGAAGCACACTACCAAATAGAAGCACACACACACATTTCAAGATTGAAAGCACGCACAAATTTACAATCATATTCAGACTGAATGCACATAAAATAAGGCAATCCCATTTTATTTCAGAGGCACGACAAAAACAAATCAAAATTTACGATCATATTCAGACTGAACACACATAAAATAAGCCAATCCCACTTTATTTCAGAGGTACGGCAAAAACAAATCCATGAAATTCTTTAACTTTGAGAAGACGCGCATCCATGTGTCTTCACTCACGCAGTGCGCGTCTATTGGGACATACACGGTATGCAAATTTAATGCTCCGGCCTGACCCACCAAAGAGGTTTATTGATTATTTAGTTAAAGCAGCATAATCTGATGAAAGAATAAACTTGTCAAAACCAAAAACACTTATCTAGATTTGATCCTACATATCCAACTACGATACTGGTTCACTCATTAAGCATTTGTTTAGTGAAAGCTGCAAACTCAAAATGGACTCCATTGAATGTCGATGTGAGAGATATAGAATTATATGTGAATTATAATGCCTTATAATAATATAAATACGGAGCATGTACAAGGTTTATTCTATATATTTATTATTACTTATCGAGATTACGAGATTAGGAGTCGCGCACCAACCCCTAGTGGGGCGCGCGAATGGGGCGCCACCTGTCAGCGCCGGAAATAGTGTCACTTCTATCACAATTTTCTTTTTGTAGGTGGGCATATTTATCAGTCCCCGCCAGAAAACTAATAAAATAGAACTCAGCCCAACTTGTGTTGTGTCTACCTTCCCTGTCGCAGTGAATTTATACACCTGGAAAATGTTTGAAGATAAAGTACCTAACTATGACATAACAATGTATCATTCAAAAAGATGTGGTAGACTTGGAAAGGTACCAGTCATAAATAGTCAAGTTTTACAGTCGACAAAAACTTGTGGGAAGGAAGTATTTCTGTCCAGGAGGGTCAGCTTTTCAATGCAATCCCAGCTTACAAAAGAAACCTATCACACTGCAATATGCAATCGTTCAAATGGAAGCTTGAGAAGGTGTCAACAGCAATACCAGATGACTATCAGATTCCACCCAGATAACAACGGCAGATTCAAACAGTCAAATTCATTGCTGCCCATGACAAAACTGAGTAGAGCATCCTCAACACATGTAGCGAGCCCTGATGGTGGAGTCTCCAACCTGGCTTCAGAAAACAGCTCAAACACTCTAATCTAATCTAATTAATTTAGGTAAAAATGTTTATTCTGCTGAACAAGTTCTCAGTGAGTAACATTAGTCTTCCAGACATTTTTCAATTCGAGATTACTTACACAAAAAGGGTATATAGAGTAAGGTATACAATAACTGTTGAATACACAATTTGCAGCATGTAAGACAATGAAATTCTGTAACCCACAAGTTCCATTGCAATATGGCAACAGTAGAGTCATATAACTACATCATTATTAGTCGGATCATTGTGAATATTTTCATGGTATTTAGAATTGGGGCAGAAGTTATCTTCTGTATTCATTTTGTTAAGTTGCAATAAGTTTTATTGTAGGGTCTGGTCAGTTGGAGTTCAACAAGCGGGATATAAATTTAAGCTTGCTAGGAATATTCTAGTAGTCTAAAAAAGTAAAGTTTGTTTCATTTAACAACACCTCTAGAGCATATTGATTTTTATAATCGGCTATTGGACGTCAAACATATGGTCATTCTGACATATTTCTTGGAGGAAACCTGATGCTGCTACATGGGCTACTCTTTCCGATAAGCAGCAGGGGCTCTTTTATATGCACTTTCCCACAGGCAGGACAGCACATACCACAATCTTTGATGAACCAGTAATGGATCACTAATTGGAACAACAAATAGCCCAAACTGCAAATGTGTCCACTGAGCAGGATCGATCGGATGACCCACACCTTCACAGGTGAACACACTACCGCCTGAGCTACGTCCCACTTCTTCTAGTCATCTAACCTGGTTCAACCATGAGCCCAGAATGCTCTCCATGTATTAGCATAGGGCTAATGCGTGAGCGATAATTGGATCGAGGTAGCGAGATTAATTACCACAGTCTCATTAACTGTGTAGTCACAGAGTCATTCATTACTCTGCTGATTATCCAATAAACCAGCCCTTAGGACTGAACCATATTGGTACTCGATCAAAGATAGCGCTGTCACTGGTCCGTTGGCCTGTAAAATAAAATCACAGACTGGTACCGTGTCTAATAGATAGGCAAACATGCATTAAAAATACCACTGGCCTTGACGTTCTAACAAAGTACACTTATAGATGGGATTTGTTTGTATTACTATTCTCATGGTGGTGGCAAGGACGATGATAATGGTGGTGATGATGATAGCAGAGATAATGCTTGTGATGATGATGAAAATGGTGGTGATATTGGTAGTAGTGGTAGTCAGGATGATGATGATTATTAAGGTAGTAGTGATGATAGTGGTGATAGCAATGGTGATGATGATGAAAATTGTGGTGATAGTGGTAGTGGTGATAGTCACAATGATGATGATTATGATGGTAGTGGTGATGATTATATTGGTGATAGTGATGGTGATTATGATGAACATGATAGTGGTGGTGGTGGTAGTCAGGATGATGATGATTAGTATGTTAGTGGTGATGATGATAGTGGTGGTGGTGATGGTGATGATGATGATGATGAACATGGTAGTGGTGGTGGTGGTAGTCAGGGTGATGATGATTATGATGGTAGTGGTAATGATGATACTGGTGATAGTAATGATGATGATGACCATGGTAGTGATAGTGGTGGTGGTAGTCAGGATGATGATGATTACGATAGTAGTGGTGATGATGATCATGATGATAGTGATGCTAACGAAGGTGATGGTGAGAGTAGAAACAATAGTGATGGTGTTGACAGTGGTGAGGATGATAGTGGTAATGAAAATGAGGATAGAGGTATTGATAGGTTAGTTAATGTTGCTGATGATGGTGATGATGGTGGTGATGATAGGGTTTCTGATGGTGATAATAGTGGTATAAATCCAGGTATGATTATGGTTTGAATAGGGTTGCTGATGGTGTTAACAGTGGTACTGATGATGATGATGATGATGATGATGGTGATGATGACGATGATGATAACGATGGTGATGGTGACGATGGTGGTGATGAAAGTGATGGTAATAAAAGTGATGATGATAGTGGTGATGATGATAGCTAATGATACTAGTGGTGTTGACAGTGAGGCGGTGATGCTGATAGTGGTTATTGTATTGATGGCAATGCTGCTGTTGCTGCTGATGGTGGTGGTCGTGATGATGATGACGATGATGAGGATGGTGGTGATGATGAGGATGGTGGTGGTGATAATGATGGCGATTATTATGAGGATGGTGGTGATGAATATGAGGATGATGAGGATGGTGGTTATGATGATGAGGATTGTGGTGGTGATGATGATGATAATTATAATAATAATAATGATGATGATGGTGGTGGTGATGATGATGCTGATGGTGATGATGTTGGTGACGATAATGAGGATGATGAGGATGGTGGTGATGATGATGATGATGATGATGATGATGATGATGATGATGATGAGCCTGGATCGGTTGCGCCAGGTTAGGTTCGGTGGGGACAGTGAGTAGTCAGGGAGGGTAGTTTCTACTCAAAACCCGACGGCGTGTCATTGCAGGCACAGCCGACAAGCTCGGCCTGTCATTCAGTGCTCACAAACCACCGTAGACTTTTATATGTCATTCGGGGGGGGGAGTTATTATGATGTTCGATGGATTCTAGATGAGCGCAATTCCACGCACCACCACATCACAACCTAAACCTCATTAATAACAGACAGGCAGTGCCGATAGGCAGAATGGGTTCATTACCAATGCAGTTCTTCCTAGGAATAAGAACTGTGCTGATAAACAGCTGATAAAGGTTCTATATTAAAACAATTATAATAACAAAACTTCAGGCGCAAAACCCCATAAACACCATTCCAAAAATTGATTTAAAATAAAATATTTTTACTTGAAGCTAATTTTAATTCTCATTAATTCCTCCACTTTGCTTGTGATGAAATGTTTATGGAGTAATGGAGACAAAAATAGGAATGTAAAGAAAAAAAAGGAACCTTTTGAAGGGTTGAGACCAATCTTTATGTCAATATTTGGATTGGCGTTTATGGGGTTTTGCGCCTGAACTGTTCCTATAATCCAGACGTTTCGAGTTTCTACCATACATATACAAATGTCGTGGGAGTTATGAAAATGGGAAATATTGAATCCAGATCTATAATATAAATATAATATAACATAATCTTTTTTAAACACATCTCTTGCATTCCGGGTTAGTATGGTAACCATTAGACCACCTAGGCTCCCTCAGTATCATCACCCTATCCACGCCTCCTTGTCTATGTGGCTCGTTGTCTGAGAAGTCAGTGCAGATTACTCCATACATATATATATATATATATATATATATACATATCTGGAAGCCCATTCAAAAAAGCTACAAAAAAAACACACACACAACCAATATTAACGTACTTACTAACTCAATAGGCCCCCACCTGAGATTACCATGAACGTAAGTTCAATCACAAAGGCCCACCCTACATCCCCCATCACCCTTTCAAAGAGTATGTTACTACTAGAAAGATAACACAGCTGTGCCCCACCCCTACTAATGCCTGCCATACTAGTCTAACTTAGTTACCTCCCCGCATGTGTTTCTATTTTTCTATCTTGTTCTTTTAACTATCATTCAATGTAACAATGTTTTGCTTATTTTCCTGTAATTGTCTATTGTATATTGTTGTAGATTTGTTTACTGTGTAGAGGCAATTGTGATTAGGGCTGGAAGACCAGTGCAATTAGCACTGACAACATGTTATTCAGAGGAATAAAAAACACTTGAACAAAAAAAAAAAAAACCAAAAAAGCACACCAAAAGAACACTCCCAAACCTCCCGGAGTTGGAGCCTGTCTTCCTAGTCTGTGCGTTCTCTCCAAAGTCTCGTCAACGCGAGAAAGGGCCACCTGGTCCCCTCTCCATATCCATCTTGTTTCATATCATACGCCCAGAGTATCAGCAGACCTTCTATCTCAGCGCTGAAGCTGTTATACCTATAGGGTCAGAGAGAGAGAGACAGAGAGACAGACAGACAGCCAGACAGTGAGGGACAGAGATTTAAAAAAACAAGAGATCTACGTTCAGAGATAGATGGAGAAAGAAATAATGAAAGAGAGGGGGGTAGAGAGACTCAGACACACGTTGAGATAAAATAAGAGAGTGAAAGAGAAGCATAGGCAGAGGCAGAGACAAAGAGAGAGACAGCCATAGCAAATAGAGAGCGACAGAGAGAGACAGAGACATACATAGGAAATAGAGAGAGAGGCAGAGAGAGAGACCGACAAAGACAGAGACAAAGAGAGATAGACAGAAATATGAAATAGAGAGAGACAAAGAGAGACAGGTGCAGAGACAACGATGAAGAGAGGCAGAGACAGACATATGAAATAGAGAGAGAGGCAGAGAGAGACAGACAAATACAGAGACAGAGAGAGATAAATAGAACTAGAAAATAGAGAGAGACAGGTGCAGCGACAAAGATGAAGAGAGTCAGAGACAAAAATAAGAAATAGAGAGTGACAGAGTAAGACAGAGAAAGAAACAGTCAAACTCAAAGAGAGCGAGAATAAGGAGAGATAGTGAAAGCGAAAGAGAGACAAAGAAAGAGAGACAGCGCGATCTACCCATCTCTAGCAAAGTGCAAAGTGAAAAATGCAAAATGTAAAGTGCAAAGTGCAAGGGTAGCAACTCTTTTACTGGCACCTTTTCAAAAGTGACTAATCAGGCCAACGTAATGTACCATTGCAAGCAATGTGATGTTTCTCTTTGGAGCTAGTTGGTTGGTTGTTGGAGTTTTATGTCCTGGCTAGATCTAAGGTCATATAAAGACAATTTTGGAGTTAGTAAAGTTACGTCAAGAAATAGTTAGTAGGTATTAGGGAATGCACAGCGCAGAACCAACTAATTGTGACATCCTGAACTATCAAGGACCACATGCGCCTCACTCAATGCCAGCCGTTCCCTTCAAATCATGTAGTGGCGCCCCCTACAGTGCAGTAATGTTATTAAAGTTCTCGTTTTGTACATCTCTGACAGAAGTCAGATGCTTTTCTTTCACACATATATATTTCCACTCAGGGTGTCATGCTACTGATGAACAGATGTCTTCAATAATGGTGCGATTTAAAATCGCTGCACTAGATAAAAGATTCACCCCGCACTGCAGTAGCCTGAGTTGGGGTGAAGAACAACCATATATAAAAGCTGGCGAATAATATCTACGTGCTGCGTAGATGAAATGAGCAGATATATTCTTAATTTAAGAAGCAAAATATATTCTTCATATATATCTTAATATTTACCCGCTGCTTTTGATTTGAAAAATATGATAAAACATGTAGTGTGCTGGCCTTTAAAAGTCAAATCGACGGCATTCTATGGTCCCCATCTTGTCTTTATCCATTCTCTCCAATTTCACCAACTCTGTGCCGATATAATTAACCATTAGGTACTGGAGCCAGGAATTCCACTTCCTGTTCCATATTTAGACTATGTTGTCATTCACCCCTTCTGTAAGTATGAGGTGAATCTTTTATCTAACACTGCACACGCTACATAAAGGGAAAGATACGAATTTGGACCTGTTTAAGTGTTAACAAATACCCTATAATACTAAGACAGCTCACTCAGCCTGTACTGTGTTATCAAAATGATCAAACCCACGCTGGCTGTTCTCTTGGTTAAACAGTTGCTATATTATGTGTATAAATGTATATATGAATGTGAAAGATGTGTGATGATGGTGATGATGATGATGATGATGCTGATGATGATGATGTGTATTTGTTCATAGCAATTTCTTTTTCTTTTTTTTTTTTGCTCCATTAGTTGTTTAAGCAGGGGAAATTTCAATCGTGGACGATTGGTCTTCCTCATTCCACTGCTCCTTGCCCTATCCTAATAATGCCGAGCGCCTGGCTAGGAAGCGACAAGTATCAATTTTTAAGTCATTGGTTCGACTCGACCAGGGTTCGAACCCACGACCCCACGATCTACCAAACACGGCAGACGGACGCTCTAACTCATTCGGACATCCTGTCTGGTATTGATGTGTATTCATACTTACCTATCTCATGTATAATATAATTGTATGTGTTTACATGTGAAACACCAACCAGCAGCCGGGCTGATCAAACCCACCACAAGGTGGCACTGCAAAATTCACATTACCATGGGAGAGATAGGGAGTGAGCCGTCTTAGTATGATAGGGTCTTTGGTGTTAGTAACCCTCCCCCAACTATAACCTACCAAACGGTGAATTCATGGCTGCTTTTAAGGCATGTTCGCTGTGCACAGATGGTTAGTTTATTAGGTTACTAAAATTACTGTTAGTAGCACGTGTTCTTCCAGTTTCTGAGCTCAGTCTAGACTGAAACATCGACATATTGACTCACCATGAGCAGGACTCTGATGTTAAAGCTGCATAATCTGATGAAAACATGAAGTTTTCCAACCCAAAGCGCTTGGTTAGATTGCTTCCTACATATCTAACTTAGATACTGGCGCAATCTTTTATTAAAGCTGCATAGTCCGATGAAATATCAAATTTTCAAAACCAAACCAATTATCTAGATTTTATTTTACATATCTAACTTAGATACTGATGCACTTATTAAGCATTTGTTTCTGCGTAGAAGGCAATACTGAATCAATTTAACAGAACCTGTTACTGCAGAAGTCTAATTTTCCATGTTTGCACTCAAAATATCTAAAAAGTTTACCATTTAAAATAAAAGTTACTTTGAACTAATGTAAAGTAGATACTAGTGATCGATCTAATATATTTATCTCAGGAAAAATACAGACATTCCAAACCATCGGACTATGCAACTTTAAACAAAAATATTAAATTCTTTATTTATATTCATCTGAATACATATTTTGTCAGCGCTGAGGTACTGACCTAAATTCTTATTGCAGTTTGGTGTTTGTTCCTGTGCAATATTACGATACCTGAAAAGAGGCAAATAAAACCTATATCTTCTTGAAGATTTATAGTGCCTATCATGGATAAGTCTGAATAGACTTGTTTTCACCATTAGACAGTTTGTCGAGAGAAAGCCTGAGCCTACACTTTTACCGACCCAAGGGATTTTTAACCTCCCACACCACATAGACATGGTATGAGAGCAACTGGCCTTTGATGACGCTGTAATTTATACAAAGCAGTGGAAATCCAAATTGGCAGAGGTGGGGGGCACAGGGAATCGAACCACCAACCTTCAGATTATTAGTCTGACCTAGAAAAAAGTCAGACACTCTAACCACTCCTCCACAGAGAACACCACTCTAGCATTTTTAGGTGGACAACAACATCAATTCTGCAGGCTATCCTTTCAAATATCTCCAAAATCAAACCTTTCAAGTAAAAGCTAGCTGAAACTGAGCTAAAGTACCTTACAATAATCAACTTAATACACATATCTTAAAGATATATGGGAAAACTCAAGACAGGTGCCTTATGGTATTATTATTCAAGTGACTGCAGTCCAACTCCTCCACTCTCCGACAGAGGGCAGCACAGAGGCTACCAAGACTGAGGGAACCTAGAAGAACCCCAGGGTCATTGTGCCAGTGACCAAGAACCCCAGGGTGATGGTGCCAGTGACCCAGTGAGGCAGCACTATAAAGTCACCATGAGTGTGCGCTGTCACAAGTCGGTACCCGTCCTGCTATGAACTTAAATGTTACTAGAATTCAAAGTCCCAACAACAACAAAAACAGCACAATATTCCCAAATGACACAAAACAGTTTGCTAGGGAATGGTTTCAGTGGAACAGTGTGGTGAAGTCCGTTTGTCAATATAGACCGGAAGTTGTGCCATTGTGCCAAATCCCCCCACCAGATGGCAGTGTGTGCCTGTCACTTAGATTTGTGAGCAGGGTCAATGACGCTAGTCCCCGACGATACACACACAACAAAACACCCATGGTAATGTTGGTTAGTTGGTTGGTGTGTTGTTGATTTAC